>LPNX010949537.1:38936-196345 GCA_001517045.1 Pseudotsuga menziesii | reverse complement strand
GATCTCAATTTGAGAGTGGTCTGTGCATGAAGGATCCTGAGTTTGCTGAAAAATGCTATTTGATGGTGGAGTCTGATCCTCAAACATATGAATAAGCAGTAGGATATCCAAGATGGCAAGCTTCCATGAATGAGGAGTTCAACTGGCTACAGAAGAGCAACACATGGGAGCTAGTGGATCTTCCTCCAGGGAGAAAACTAGTACAGTGTAAGTGGGTCTATAAGACCAAATTTGCTGCTGATGGTTCACCACTGAAGTACAAGGCTATATTGGTAGCTAAATTTTACTCATAGGTTCATGGCATTGATTACAATGAAACTTTTTCCCAGTGGCAAAGATGGATTCAATCAGGCTAGCTCTAGCCATTGCTGCATCAAGGCAACGGGAGGTACATCATATGGATGTAAAATGTGCCTTTATGAATGGTGATCTCACTGAGGATATATATATGAAGCAGCCCCAAGGTTTTTCTACTGACCATTCTCTTGTGTGCAGGTTGAGAAAGTCATTGTATGGGCTAAAGCAAGCCCCTAGGGCTTGGTATGCCAAGATAGATAGCTTCTTGCTATCTCTGAATTTTGTTCGGTGCAAATCAGATTCGAATGTCTATCTAAAGGTAATTAATGGTTCATTAATGATCATTTTGTTATATGTTGATGACCTCCTCAATACAGGAATCTCACAGGCTGAGATTGCTTCCCTAAAAGGAGCTATGAACCAAGCCTTCTCCATGACAGATTTGGGGCTCTTAAGTCAATTTCTGGGGCTTGAGATTGCTCAAACCAAAGCTGGAATAAAGGTGCACCAGTCCAAATATGCCTTGGATTTTCTGATCAAATTTAGAATGCAAGATTGCAAAGCAAGCAAAAATCCTTTCCTTTCAGGAGTGAAGCTAGAGGAAGATGATTCTCCACTGATGGTAAACAACACTTTGTATAGACATTTGATTGGATGTTTATTGTATTTGACACATACTCGACCTGATATTTGTTATGCAGTCAGTGTTGCTTCTATATTCATGGATCAGCCCCATGAGATCCATTGGAAAGCAGCCAAGAGGATCCTTAGCTTTGTTCAGGGAACAAGGACACATGGGATTTTCTATAAAGCCAATTCTGACCTTGAGTTAATTGGTTTTACTGACAGTGATTGGGTAGGTGATAGCACAGACATGAAGTCCACTTCAGGTTATGTTTTCATGCTTGCAGAAGGGCCAATCAACTGGTCAAGCAAGAAACAGAGTGTCATTGCACTCTCATCTACAGAAGCTGAGTACAAAGGAGTTGTCAATGCAGCAACTCAGTGTTTATGGTTGCAGGGTTTACTTGGAGAGTGTGGTTTCGAACCTGAGTACTCAACTACCATCTACTGTAATAACCAGAGTACCATTTGAATCTACAAAGATCCAGTTCAGAAGCAGAGAACCAGACACATTGAGATTCACATGCACTACATCAGAGAGCTTGTGCATGATGGCACCATTCACCTACTCTTCTGTTCATCTTCAAAACAAGTAGCTGATATCTTCACCAAAGCATTTTGTGAGAATATCTTCAAAAATCTCAAATCACAGCTGGGGATTGCTAATCATGCTATCAAAGCATGAGTGGAGACAAGATTCTACAATTTTGTTTTACAGTCCATGTTTAAGGGAGGATTTTCCCAAGTTGGTTTTGCCTCTTTCCTTGGTTCATATGGACTTGCAGTATGTAAAAGGGTGACTAAAACTTGTTGCTAGGCCCTACATTTTTTATTTATTACTCATAAATTCAGGCTTAAGGGGGGGTGTTAGAATAATCAAACCCATAGTATTACCCACTTAGACATTAATTCATTTATTTTTGTCTTATTTGCCTAGTTCATGAGTCCCACCATGTTCAAGTTGCTAATTGCCTATCCATAGAGGTCAAACTTTCCATATTTGACTCATGTAGTGCTTGGAAAAGCATTAGGAATCAAATCTGCTTTATTCCTGGCCTCCTAGGCGCCCTTCTTCTTTTTCTGCTTTGTTGACTACTTTTTCAGTTTTTAAAGCACATAAGGAAAGCAAGACTAGGTGAGGTGAACCTGTTTTATTCCCCTTTCATCCTCCACTATTTCCTCCATGAAAAATCATGTATGAGCTTCCATTCCACCACTCATTAGCTTTCCCATGTTCCCTTTCCAATTCGTGAGCCTCATGACAGATTTGGGATCAGCTTTTTACACCTATGGGGGATTTGCCTATTTTGGGTAAGCCTGCTTTATGCTAGTTTTGGATGTCTCCTTATGCATTCGATCTCTTGATGTATTCTATATATTTATAAACCTATGTTATTACAAGGTTGGTTATTGTACACTGAGTTAATATAATTTTGTGTTACAGCTCCATTTTTAGTCTCCATTGTTGACAATTTTGCATGATCAATTGTAATTTGTTGTGAGTGAAATTAATCTATTGCTGGTCAGAATTTCTACAATATCCTCCTAATTTAAATGAAGGTAGAGAATAAGAGAATATTTATGAATATGTAGGACACTGAACATTGGTGACTTGAGTTTCAACCGTAATTCGCATCCCTTATTTCACTTGTGAAAGTATCTATCTTCCATTGAGACCTTGAGTTGGTTAAGGATAGAAATTGCTTCGAAATTAGTTGTGTGGGTGGACAAAAGTATTAAGGCTCGATCTTCAAATCCCCTTAGACATTCTGTTGGATGTGAAGTCCCTCTAAAGTTTCTAAAATATATATAGTATTTCTAGAAATTCGCACCTCCTACGGATCGGAGTTGTTTCCCTAGCTTGAATCCTTCACAGCTCGAACAAATGAGTGATAACAATAATATGCACTTTCCCTAGAATTGATACATGTCTAGAGAGAGTCTTTTACCTATTATGCAGTATGATGTATCAGCCTTCTATGGTGCTAGATCTTCAAAAATCTACCTGCAATAAACACATCACAACAACATACAAGATCAAAAGTACTAGAAAATGATATACAACTCTATATCATTGACTAAGGAATATCATAACAAAATGAGTGATTATAACACAATACATTTTATGTGAAAGGAACCATCATTGCATTAATCATAAAATAAGAGTGATTACAACCATTGTGCCTTAGTGTTGTGATACCTCCTCGCATGCCAAGTCTTGTCCTCAAAGATCCAACTTGTCTTCTCTATGTTCACCCTAGATTTGGCCATAACTTGGGTGCAACAACATAAATTTATTCTCTATACCCATGGGGGGGAGCCAAGTTTTATATCCCTTGGGAGGATAGGAAAGGTTGAGGAAATGGTGGATGAGGTAGAAGGGAGATCCTACTAGGAGAGATATCGAGTCTAGGTGGTCCACAAAGGTAGGGATGAGGGTGCCATGAAGCTGATATTTGAGAAGCTTCGTGAATATTCTCTTTTTAATTTTAAAACTCAAGCACTGACTTTTTTGCATGGAGAAATATCTTTACCATGGTTGCACCACTTATTGATCAAAGGGATTAGGTGGTGGCACTGCTCATTGTCAATTGACATGTGGCGTTACTGAAGTAGGTAACTCTCATTGAATAAAGGGAAGAAGCGGTGGTGGACACAAGTATGAAAATATGAGTCTTGACCAGTGTCTAACTTCATTACTTGAGGAATTGAGGCAATTTCTGGTGTTTTGGCTCTCAGTACATGATGGTGACGAGAATTGTGTTAACATAATCCCCCCCAAAGAATGAGGCTAGAAGGATACAATAGGTGAGAGCTTTGTAAGAACAAGTTATAACTTCGAGGAAAGAAATTGATTGATTAGAGATCATCATCAACCTGGATTTTCTATAATATGTTAACACTTTTGAATCATATCCAAATGACTCCTTATCATGGTTGCAGACCAATACAAGGTAGATCCATGAGAGAGATGAATAATCATGGCTACTGGAATATAGTGTAGATCCATATGAAGAAAACTCAAAGTTGGACATAGCTATGAGACATAAAATGTATATCTATTTCATATGGACGCAAATTTGAGCACAACCACGACCATACAAATGTGAATGCATGCTAGGAGTCATACAGAATACTCAATCACAACCCGGGGAAAGCAATGAGCGCTTAACAAATACCCATGGTCTCTGTTTCGTCTTCCACAAAGTATGATTCTATCCAAGCGATTACAAGGTCTTGATGTCAAACATTGTATAAACCACTTTATTATTGATCAATGATGAAAACTGTTAACAAGTGCAAGGGAAATCACCATTAATGTCAATGATTCCCAAGGTTCCCTAGTACAATATCCTGAGTGTGAATATATGATTCGATGCCAAACACTCAGTTGAATATTTTGATCATAGTTCAATGATGAGAACCTATGTCGAAAGCGAGAGAATCTGTCATTGATGCATATAGATATTAGGGTGCTAATTTGTTTGTAATACTAATTCTTGGATGATGAGCTGAAGTGAACAAGAATAGTCTCATCGAAGGAGGGCCATGATGAATCCCACATCGACAATATGAAACTAGGAACAAAATTCTAGAATTTTGAGCATGGTGTAACCATAGGACTGACTCAAAGGTAACTGACAGAAACATTTAACTATAGATGAAAACTCTCAATATGATTTCCTTTTGAAAAATGGGTGGCACGACCGAAGACTTGGTAGCATTGACTTGACCATGTGAATTCCAAGACATAATGTGACGATGGATGATGCATTCTTTGAAAGACTTAAAGGAATGACATCACTCATGAAAGTGGATCGACTTGGAAGCAAGCTGAATACCCAATTAACTGAATGAAATGCAGACAAGTGCCATGTTCAAAGGTGACTAATAACTACCATTTATTGCAAATGAAATATAAGTTCCCTTATATTAATTTTCCCATCATGATAGATGAGTGCCTCTTTTCATTTTTATGAGTTCAAAGAGCGTAACAAACACTCGTTATAGCTTATCCTAAGATAATTCTATTCTTATATGTTTCACAAACATGGGAAAGGAGGGGTTCAATCCCAAAAAGAGGGCCTCTCAGTGCTTAATTTAACGAGTCCATTGAAAGTTAACTCAGGTATCGTTCATGTTTAGAGAGTCTGAACAGAAACAGAAGAAGACTCCAAAAGGTCCCTTTTCATATGATTTAGTCCATAGGGCCTGAAAAAGTATAAAATACTGCCCAAGAGAATTCTTCTAGCTGAGATCAAATAGAGTATTCTTTTTTTGTAATTAGTCAATCCGAACTAAAAAAGGGGTAAAATACCGTCAAAAATATGTCTCTTCAAGTATACGAGCATGAAGAAGACAAGTTGACTCAGCAATCTTTTCACTTTTAAGGAGTCCAAAAAGAACTTAAATAAGACTCCATTAGGGTTTATTTTCATGATGAAGGAGTTTAACAATTTTGAAAAGAAGTAGAAGTTGACTTGGAAATTTGGTAATAGGTTTGAAGAGCACGACGAAAGTTTCAAAATTAGCGCTCGTGGACTTTTTCCATTTTAGGAAAGTATGAAAAAGTAAAAAACAAACTCTACCATAACCAAACAATTTTTAATTCTTGTCCCTGCGAAACCTTTGAAAAGAAAATTAGACCTCCAAAATATTTAAAAAACTAGTTTTTAATGACTATGTAAACGAGCATTTTTGAATTAAATAATTAAAATGATTAAAATAATACAATAAAACCTAAAACATTTCATATAAAAACCAATGAAATAGTAAAAAAATTTCTGTTTCATTATTAACCAAGTTGGAGATCTATTTGGAGCCATTTGTGTGCAAATTTCATGCAAGGATTCTGTAGCTATCAGCCATCTGTTTTTCGATCCGTTAGTTCCAAGTAAGAACCAAACTAATTCCTATCATTTCTATGGTTAAATTTCCCCTTTCCATGCAATTTTCTAGGGGTTTGGGGGGTTTTACCCTAGGGTAAAAAATGCCCACAGGGTACCGCTCCTTCCCCTTACGGGAAAAGCGATGCTCGAGCAAAACCACATATTTCATGCCAAAAAAGGCGATGCCACCACTCTGTCTCAGAGAGATAGGAGTGGTTCCGTAGGATGCCCCTAAATTCTTAACGCCCAAGACAAAGGACAATTTTTAAAGTATTCTTAATGGTTGGAAATGTGTTCTAATACTTCAAATTTGATTTTTGGCAGGTCATTTTAGAAAAAATGGTTTTGTAGAAGGAGAGGCAACATGAGGATGATGATTCCAGGGCTGGAGCAGATGTTGGATCTATATCCTCTCTATAGGGTTGTGGCCTCCTAAAATTTTTCCATGTTCCAAGCATGAGGTCTCATGTGAGATTACTAGAGTATATACTAATAATGTGGAACCCGTAGCAACAACATTTTGAAGTGGGGGCTCACATTCTTAGAGTGGAAGTAGAAGACATCTACTTTCTTACATGGTTATCAAGGCATAGAGATCCAACCTCACTGACAGGTCCTCGGGGAGGAGATGTCACCACACAGGAGCTTATAGATTGCCACTGTTTTCTAGGCAGTCAGATTTCTGGGAAAAATATCCTAGTAAAAGAGGTGATGGATTTTCCTCTCCGCATAGTCCTATTTACCATGCAGCAGGTTGCAAGGATCCAAGGGGCTCATCAAGACTCCCAAGCACACATTCTCTATTCCTTGGAGGAAATTGCGGCTACAGTATTTAACTAGGGTGAGGCTCTACTGAGTGTTTTCAAGGAAGAGCCGACTAAGTGTTAGAAAGGAGAGTTGAGACAATTTGGTTATGGCACTATCTTGGCATCCTTATTTTTTGAGCGGGTACCTCATCTGAGGCCATAGGTAGGTTTCACCGAGCTGAGAGCAAAATACCCTCACATGCTTGGGTGGGTAGAGATCATGACCAAAACTAGTGGCAGAGGATCCAAGGTCAAGTACGGGAGTGAATTTTTACGTTGGTTGGAGGACCAACTACTAATGGTTTAGGATTATGCATACAATGGTACTGAATTTAGAGAGGATCTAGACCTACCCTTACCAGCAGGTGCCCAACGAGGCAATATTGGTAAGAAGAATACTCAAGATATTGATTATTTTTTGATTTTATGTTTTATAACTTTTATGGATGATAACGAGACCTAATTTTATGCAGATGTAGGAGATGCACAATCAGGGGGTTCCTCCCCAATTGACAAGAGAGCGAGGGTTTTTTTTGTCCCCAGGGGAGACGATGAGTTGATTGAGTTGGAGGAGAACCTCAACCGGTTAACTCTTGATCTTCTAGACATTTCCATAGATGACCTCCCTAGGAGTTACTAGAGGCATACCACTGGAGTATCAAATCACTTTTCACACCTCCTATGGAGGGTAGCAAGAGATATTACATGTTACCATGATCATTATTAGTAGTCCTACATGTTGTAGACACTAAAATCTATCTAGCTTCAATACTTTTGTCATTTTGTATATCTGAAAGCTAGTTTTTTTCATTCAAGGTCTCGAGACCATATTTTTTGTAAAACACTTTATATATATATATTTATATATAGAATTATCTATGATGGCTTATCTATGTTCAAATTTGGATTGATGTTTATATATATATATATATATATATATATATATATATATGTATTTTTACTGTCTATTTTATTTACAGTGAACAATGTTTCACTTATCCAATGTTATGTGTGAACAATATACCAGTCCAAAATGTAATTGGCTAATGAGTCTGCAACAATGTTACAAGATTTAGGAATATGTTGATAACTAATAGTTTCAAATGATCTTTCCACCAAACGCACTCTTCCAAAAAGATGAAGACTGTAGAATTGCTGATGGTATATACATGATTTAAATGAAAAACCACTAACTATGAGTCCATGAAAAATAGGAAGTGATCAATGTCCTCGAATGCAACATCAGTTAACAAACATATTACCACATGATACTCAACAATATTATAGGTGGTTGGACCTATGCAAAGCTCTCCTGAACTAATTAGGTCATGAGATAGGGAATACAAAACCCAAGCAGTTGAAGCAAGGTTTAGGGTATGATGACAAGCACCATCAGTAAAACCAGAAAAAACCATTTGAAATGCATAATCAAAGCATGGTATAAACAATACTGACAAAAACTCAAAACCATATTGAAACAGTAAAACCAAAACAAAAATTCAATTAATGTACATATATATAAGGTACTATAACCGAAATGAATTCAATCATACTACCTTTTTAGGTACAACCCATTGCGAGGTTGCCCAAAAGGTATCCCATCATAATATACAAGCTCGTAGTCCCCTTTCTGTAAGATTTTACTCATGATGTAGGGACTGTACCACATAGATTTCAACTTCCCTATTCCAATTTTGTCATGCTTCTGATTGTAGGTCAGAACCATGTCACCTTCATTAAATACATGAGGTTGAACGAATTTATCGTATTGAGCCTTAACACATTTTTTATGTGCCTCATTATCCAAGGTAGCATCTCTTCGATTCTCATCAAGGTTTGTCAAATACAAAATACGTTCTTCTTCGATAGAAGTTTTTGGGAGAAGATCAACTACAATCTTGAGTGATGGGATCTCACATTGAATAGGTAGGACAACTTCCAGTCCATAGACCAACTGAAACGGTGTGAAACAATTTACTTTTTTAATGGAAGTTCTATAAGCCCATATTGTAGAAAATAGAGTTAAGTTCCAGTTGGATTTGTAATCTCCAACCATCATACACAACATAGTCTTCAATACTTTGTTAATTGATTCAACTTGACCATTATCCTGCGGATAATAAGGAGTTGAGTTTTCATGACGAAAACCCAGCTTAGTACTCAACTCAGCCATCATCTGATTATGGAAATGGGATCCGTGATCAGTGACTATGGCTTGTGAAACTCCAAACCTAGCTATTACATGATTGAAAAGGAAGAGGGTGGCAGTCTTACCATCCTCTACATATGTAGGCATTTCCTCAACCCATTTTGTGAAATAATCTATGGATACGATGATGTAACCATCCCCCTGGCTGAGGTAGGCTTACAATGCATAAAATATATCCCCTATTTGGAAAAATGGCCAACAATAATGACATGGTGTAAAGGAGCAGGGTGGGTGTGCTTTTTTGGATAAAAACCTTTTCAGGGTGGCCATTTTTTAACTGCCTCATGACAATCCTTGAAGATTGAGGTACAATAATACCCAGCACAAAGGATTTTCTCAGTTGTAGCCATCCTAGAAAGATGACCTCCACATGCTCCAAAGTGGCAGTCATTCATGAATTGTTCATCCTCGTCACGAGTAATACATCATCGGAGGATAGAGTTTAAACCATGTTGGTATAACATGCCATTTATAATTAGATAATATTTAGTGTGGTGACAAATGTGTTGATGATCATCACGGGACATATCAGGACAAAATATTTGGGTTTGGAGATAGATAATTAGATCTCCATACCACAGGTCGGTTGTGCTAATTAGGAACACAAATTTATCTGGGAATGAATCATTGGGAT
This sequence comes from Pseudotsuga menziesii, assembly GCA_001517045.1. Classification (NCBI taxonomy): domain Eukaryota; kingdom Viridiplantae; phylum Streptophyta; class Pinopsida; order Pinales; family Pinaceae; genus Pseudotsuga; species Pseudotsuga menziesii. Next base: position 186,886 of record LPNX010949537.1, on the reverse strand, counting down.
CAACTTCCATGAGAGCATAGAGAAGGTCACACATTAACTCTGAAAAGACTAAGGACCTCTTGGAAGTATCCTTAGTGAACTTGAGATCGAATTCCTACAGGATAACAATCCAACGGGAATACTTGCCCCCTAGCACTGACGATTCAAAATATAATACATGTGGTTTTGATCAACGAGGGAAGTTGTAGTGCGTAGTAAAATGTAGTGACAAAATCATTGCACAACAATGACCGTAGCCAAAACTATCTTATCCACATGTGAATAACGAGTTTCAAAGTCAATAAGGCTCTTACTTAAATAGTAAATCACATGTTCTTGGCCATTCAAATATTCCTGCACTAGAACCATACCAATGGTAGTAGTGGAGGTGGCAACATAGAGAATAAATTCTTTCGAATAATTTGGGGGGTGCAACACCAGTGAATGTGTCAGAGCATGTTTCAAATTATCTAAATATCTTTGGGCCTGGTCATCCGAAAAGAATAGTGTGTTCTTTTTTAGGAGACGCATATAGCTGAGTGTTTTTTCTGCAAAGTTGCACACAAAATGACAAACAATTTTTTCCCTCCCTTGCAAACTTTGGAGTTCAGTAATATTAGTCGGGGAAGTTAAGGCTATTATAGCATCTATCTTCAAACGATATATCTAAATATTGTCCTTGGAGACCATGAAGACAAGAAGGTGTCCAGTCTCAAAACAAGAAACACACTTATGTGTATTAAGTCGTATGTGATAATGACGACATTGAAGGAAAATTTTCTTGAAGATTCCCTGGGTGGTCCTCTCACTGTTGCAAATGAGCAGGGAGGTCCTCTAGATAGGGTTCCATAATGTATTTAATATCGTGAAAAGCATAGGACATGGAACGCTCGAATTTAGCTCTGGTGTTTTTCAAACCAAAGGGTAACTTTTGATAGGAAAAGGATCCCCATGAAAAAATGAATGACGTCTTGTGCTGGTCGGTAAGTATAATTTATATCTAATTATAGCCAAAAAATCCATCCATAAATGAGAAGATGACACTCCTAGAATAGTTAGCAATGATTTGATCAATATGTGGAGTAGGAAAGTTGTCCTTGGGACAATCCTTGTTCAAATCTAAAAAATCGATGCAAACACTAATAGTGCCCTTATTCTTAGCTACATGAACAATATTAGACACCCACTCAGTCAGTGGTAGAGGATAAATAAAACCATCTTTTAGAATATTTTCAACCTTGGATTTTTTGCCACAGCATTCCTAAGATGGACTTCACTTAGTCTTTTCCATACCGGTTTCACCATGGGATAATTCTTAATATCGTGTACAATGATGGATGGGTCAATCCCAGGCATTTCTTCATATTTCCAATCAAAAACATCTCGGAATTATTTAAACAAAGATCTATATTTTTCAGTTTCTTGAGTTAAATAGTTTTGGCCTACAGGAACATGTTCAACAGTTCCATTCTTCACTAATATGTCGATGGGAGTAGTCTGAGTGACGTTACACAAGTTTCCTTTGGAGTTAGTGTCTTGTAACAACATATGCGTTTGAGGATTTTTGACAATATCAGAATTAATAAGAGAGACAAAATCGGAGTTACCGAATTGGAATTGGGAAGGAAAGATGATATATGGTGATGATCTTCCCATATAGGTTCATCCGCACTCATGATATCCATAATAGACTTTTTCGATGGAAAGGAATGCGAGAGATAGTCTAAAGTGGGGAGAGAGGGTTCTAGGGAATAGGGTAGGTGGTAGGGATCCGTTGCCACTGAATGAAGATCATCATAGTGTACATCAAAAACAAATTGTCTAGCATCGTACAGTGCTTCATGCAGACCTAGATAAGATGTCTCAACAAATTCTTTACCTTTAGGAATGTGGTTGGTCATGGAGATCATGTTCACATTCGCTACTTTCGTACTAGAAAGGGTCAAGGGAAACATACCCATAAGATTTGAATCCTTCAACATTCCTACCCCAACTGATTGATAAGGAAGAGGGGATTTCCCTAGCATAGGAATATTGTTCGAGGCAGGGGAGGTAACATCAGATGAACAAAAATTAAGATGATATATGGTGACAATATTTTTTAAGTGAGTGAATTGGAGAGTACAAAAAAATGTAGAGGAAACAACCATCATATCATAAAACTAGTTTCTCCCCAATAGAAAATTGTGATCTAATGGAGCATCAGCCACTTCCACTTCACTGGAAATAGTCTTACCCCCTAAATCAACTAATAGTGCCGGTAATAGACCATGATGTTGGAAACCTCGTCCATCGAAAGCTTTCAAAGTAGTAGGGGACTTATTAAGTTCGGTAGAACCTATGGATCTCCTGCAAGAGAAAGAAAAAATTGAAGTGGAAGCTCCTTCATCCAATATGGTACAATGGACCTTCCTCCCAACTACCCTAGTCATGATTTGAAAGGCGAGCTGGTGGGATAACCTTGACTCATAATCCTCCACATTAAAATGAATCATAGTAGTATTATCTGGATCTAAGACCCCTAAATTTGTCAACATATTTTTACGTCGGGTAGGGAATCCTTGGAGTACCTGTAGGGTAGACATAGCACAAGGTGTTTGAGAAAAATATTTTAAAACATCATATAATTGGGTGGCTAGAGCATTTGGATTAAATACATACTTCTGAGTAGTACTCTTATGTGGGCACAAAATCAAGTCGAGGTTAGGTTTCTCAATTGTAAGAGAGCCATTAGACTGAGGTGGAGGAGAAGAATTTGTAGAAGGAACTTTGTCAAAAGAACTATCTTTGTTGGAGGAGCTAGTCAGTGAGCTGACTAGTCGAACAACCGACTGATTAGGAGATCAGGTCGGTTGCATAAGGTCGTGTCGGTTGATCGAATAGACAAGTAGTTATATGTAACTGTTTGTAAATCATATATATTAGGCTGTTGAGCTAGATGAGAACTCAGTTCAGTTCTGTGTATGCATGGAACCTCATGATATAATATAATCTGTTATTCTATATCTATGTTCTTGTCTCTTGTGTCTATTATGTCTGTATGATTCAATGCGTATTATTGGTAACCCTCTGTGATCTATGAGATTACAACATTGGTTCCGTTGCCGGTAGTACATATCTGAGATGATTATAAGCAGATGATATCAGAACAAGAGATTAAGAACTCGTGGGAGCATAAGATAGCAAATTATTTGCAAAATTATGCTCGGAGAAATAGATTAACCATTGCTCAGGTGAAGGAGAAATTCTTCATTGAAACTCATGAGAAGTTCATAGAATTGGTACCCCATCTTTTGAAAAAACTTCTGGATGAAAAAGCCGGAAGCAACTAAGGACCAAGAGCTTCTAGAGAAACTAATTCAAGGGGGATTAACAAACCTGTCGGAGTGGTTTGAAAAGATCACGAATGAATTCTACGAGGAGAAAGCCATAGAAGAAAGAATTTCGGTCGAAACCGTTCAGAAAAGATTCTATATAGACCTTACCGAGTATTTCCTATGCTCCTTACCAACCATGTTGTGCAAGTTCCTAATAGAGAAAGGAGTGGGTCATATTGTAGAACCTTGTCCGTCTTTGCACAAACTGCCACCAAACTCTAACTGGGTCGAGAAATAGAAAAAGTGGGAGAAATTCATTTCCGAAAGGGAGTGGGAGTACTTCCTAAGCATGTAAATAGAACTATTCAAGATTTCTAAAGTGTTGGGTAGGATATGGGGGGTAGCTGGTCATATGTCAGGGTAAAGTGAAGAGGATTCTAGTCGACTAAAAGAAGATAGCATCACCAGCAATGAAAAGTCAACCTAAAAAGGAAATAGAACAAACAGTGACACACAAAGGTACCATGGATTTATAGAAAGTAGAGAGAGAGAAGAGGATGAAAAGAAGGGAAGAAAGAAGAGAATGGGATACAGCAGAGGAATGAATACTAGGGCGACCGACCAAGAAATAAATCCGCTAGTGTTGGGTCATGACTGGCAGGAAGAAGGGGTGGATGAAGAAGCATCACCCATGGAAGAAGACTTGTGGATAGAGCAGCGTGAAGCTCTCCAAATAGAAGTTCCCCAAGAGATAAGACCTCTGTCTCCAATGAATCTGAGTACCAGGATACAAACCATTGTTGAAGAAAACCTAAGACTACGAGTTGGTGAGTTTGGTATATGGAGCTGACTAGGTGACAAGGTAAATGATGATAATCATCTAGTGATCCGTCCACCAGAGGAAGGAAACTGGGTCACACTTCAGGCATACCCTTCCAACCTAAGTATCCACTTAGTTTACCCGACACATGAAGGAGCACCCCCACTGGAAAACAAAGCTTTTGAAAATAGAGAACAATCGGACCTGCAAACAAATCAATGCAGTTGAACATCAATAGGAGAAGCTGACCTGAACCGACTACTTGTCAAAGAAGAAACGACAAACAAAATGATTGATGGGAATGAAAGTTCTGAAGACAACAACTCTGCACAACGAGACAAGAAAAACATCCCACCACCCCCACCATTGCCACCTCCTGGAGGAGATAGTGACAACAATTTTGACATGGCTCACGGATCAACACATATCCCTCTATATGAGGGTGATGAAGATCCTAGATGACATAGTTTCATTTGTGAGTCAACATGGGAGGCAAATCAGGTTATAGCTAAAGATCGACATATGGCACAGTTTGCCAGTGCCTTGAGGAAAAGAGCACTAATGTGGTATATGAACTATATCGAGAGAACTCCGCAAGCATCTAAAGCATAAATTAAAGAACAATTATTGTCTTTATTTAAAACTCCAGATGCGAAACATCTGGCAGCCAAAAAGTTGAAAACAACAACTCAAAAGACAGCAGATTCTGTTTGAGAATATGACAAATGATGGAAAGACCTCCTCAGCCAACTGGATTATGTCATTGATGAAATATTAATTCAGTGGTTTCTTGTAGCTCTATCACAGAAAATTTGGTGGCACATAATCTTGGAGATGTTTAAAACGTACGAAGATGCACTTACCAAAGCTCTGCAAGTGGATATGGATGAAGATTTCCTAGCATATCGCACAGATACTAGACTGGAAGAACAACTAGAAATCATGCATAAATCCTTGAAACAGTTGAACCTCAAGAATCAGGATGTCTGGTGCACAAAATGCTCAATGGTCGGACACACTAAAGATAACTGTCGACATGACATAAGTCTACAGGACGTTCAATTTGTTCAGATAAAGTGCTTCTGTGACATTTGCCAAGAACATGGAGAACACACAACGAAATATTTCCCATATAACATGAAAAATGGCAAAGCATCTTGATGTGAAATTTGTGAAGTAAAAAGTCACGTAATGGCCAACTGCCACTTAAACTTAAAGAACCAACAAAACTATCAAGTAGTCTACCAGACAAACGTAGTTGCACAGAACAATGATAACAACCAGCGAAGCAATGATCAAAACAAACCGAATAATCAAAGATATGAAGGCCGTCGATATGAGAGTCAGTTTGATAACCATTGTGGAGGATATGGAGGTCAAGGTCGATTCTCTGGGAATCGCAACAATCGACCACATTGGCCCATCCAGTGTTTTACAGGCTATAAAGAAGGTCATCGATATGTAGACTACCCATACAAGGACATAACTGATTTAAAATTTTGTACTAGCTGTGGAGTCAACGATCACTCATTAGAGGATTGTCCTACTATGCTTGATAAAATCAATAAAAATAAAAACATTAATGTCTTATCATGCATTCAAAAACATGATGTACAATACAAAGAATCTACATATAGTAACCCGACAAGGGACAAAAATTGGGAGTGATAATCCATGCATAAGTAAAATAAAAGAAACGAATGATTATCCAAACCCAGCTAAACAAAAACAATTATATAATGATACAATGAATATATTTAAAGAATTTGCTAGACAAGAAGAAGCTGATGATAATCGACAAAGAACAGTTAAAGAATTAATATGTTTAGTACAAGATGATAAAGCAGTATCTCAATTCATTGAATTATTGTTTATTATGAAGCATAATAATAATACAGAAAAAAAACCAAAAAACATATGCAGTCTAAACCAAAAGGACAAAAGTGATGCCAACCCACTTGTCGACCTAGAAATTGAAGGATACCATGTTTGACAAGTTGTACTCAACTTAGGCTCACAAGTAAGTGTTATGACTCGTGACACTTGGGAACAATTGGGTAGACCTGAACTATATGAGTTAGGAATATACCTCAAATTAGCCGACCAAGGTCTGATCAAACCTATCAGAGTTTGGAGAAATGTTGATATGACAATAAAAGAAATATCGACCAAAGTTGACTTTGAAATTATTGACCTGAAGGAAGGATCCAGTTCCTTCCCAGCTCTAGTAGGTCAGCCATGGTGAATGAAAATGAAAGAATCGATATATTTAGACAAAGAAAGGATAAAAGTAAAATGGAATGGATAGAAAGTCATAGTACCTATCCACCCATCCTAAGGAGAACCATGGATAGAACCTATTGATGAAGAAGTCGACATCTGAAAACTATACCAAATACAAAATAATGAAGACTATACAGAACCCAATGTCTATGGCGAGCTTCACTTAGGCAATCAAGATTCAGTAGGATACAACTCAGATGTAGAATTATATGATTGGGAAGTAAAAAAATATGAGACACAAGCAAGAGGTTGCTGGACCATTCAAACAGTGCAGAAGAAACCAGTCCAACAATGTTTCTTAGTTTCCATCATCCTAAAAATATTCGAAAAGAAAAGCAAGGAATATCCCACCTTAAAACCAACAAACATAAGTATCAAACAAATCCGAAGATACAAAGAAAGAGAATCACTAGTTATGCATATAGAAAAAGTATCTAAAAACATTGGTCAACATGGCTGACTACAAATATTAGTAGAAACATTCACATGACAAGCTGCTAGATGGTGGGATACCCATCAATCAAGATTGCAAACATGGACAACATCTTCGACTTACTTTGTAGAAATATTTGGAGGAAAAAGGCTAACCAAAAAATCCCAAATACCTATGTTCATCCAGGGGCAGGACCTAGAAGAACACATAATAACATGTGAAAGAGAGTGGAAAAGACTTGGATATAAAGATGAACATACATGACCACACCTGTTTCCATCGACATTATCTGACTTACAAAATAAATGGTACAAAATGGAAGAAGCACGGGGTGAAACATTTCAATGGCATGAAATTAGAGAGAACTTCATCAAAGACTTCATCTTTATACCACCAAACGAAAAGTTAGTTTAAACTACAAAACAAATCAAAGTGTTTATAGAACCGACCAGGAACAAAACCCAAACACAAAATTATGATCGACCGACAATAACATGTAATAACATACAAACCAAGACAATACCATAGTCAACAAGACTACAAATGGAAAATGAAAATCCATAAGGGAAAAGCTTTTGATGGAAATCATACCATTCAGAAACAACAAAACCAATTCGCACAGTACTTAAAGTTGATACAACCGACAAAGAAGATACTGACCGAATGACTGCAGCAGAATTTCCTGCTACATTTTCACAATTCAAAGAAGGGAGCCGATTGATCAATGAAGCCAAAGCAACATAATGCTTAGATGCCAAATTGAAAACTAAAGAATTTGACATATTAAATGATGATCGACCAAAAATGGAAAAAATTGGTGATTATTGGATCGAAGAACAAACAACCGAAATATTAAACTTACTAAAAGAATTCCAGGATGTATTCGCTAGAGACTACAAAGATCTCAAAGGTATAGTCCATGAAATGGGAGAAATGAAGCTCGACATTAAACCTGATGCCTTCCATGTAAAGAACAGGCCATATAAATTATCTCATAAATACAAAGAGATAGTCAAGAAAGAGATTGATAATATGCTTACAGCAGGAATTATCTACCCTATTGACCAATCGGAATGGGCAAGTCCTACAGAGTTATTCCTTTTGGTCTAAAAAATGCACCTGTAGTATTTTCAAGAATTGTTGTCAAAACATTTCAAGAATATATCTACAAAACAATGGCATTATATTTCAATGATTGGATGATATACTCTATGCTGAAATATCACTGCAAATGGCAAAGGATCATGTTGGAATGATGTCGACACATCCAATTATATCTTAACATAAGGAAATGCATATTCCTAACTCCTATAGGGATACTATTAGGACACATTGTATGCGAAGAAGGAATCAAGGTCAACTTTGCAAAACTAAAAATTATCCTCGACTTAAAACCACCAGTGAACCCAAAACAAGTTAGGGTACTACTTGGTCATATAGGATATTACATGAAATTTATGAGATACTACTCAGATATGACCTATCCATTGGAAGAAATATTAAGAGAAGATCAGGAGTTCGACTGGACAAATGAATATAACATATCATTTGAAACACTAAAAAGAAATCTAGTAGGGGCACCCATCCTAAGATTCCCAAATTCGTCGGTCAAATTTCATGTACATATCGATGCATCAGGCCTAGCAATAGGAGTGATCTTAACACAACCAGGGGGCGACGGAATGGATTACCCCATAGTTTACAGAAACAGAAAACTAAATAAGGTAGAAAGAAACTATTCAACAACAGAGAGAGAAGCGTTAGGAATGGTTTTTTCACTACATAAGTATTGACATTACCTACTAGCCAACCCTTTCATCTTCTATACCGACCACCAAGCATTGAAATACCTTGTAAACAAACCTTTAAACTATGGGAGAATTTGTCGATGGCTACTGCTATTCCAAGAGTTTGAATTTTAAGTCGTTGCTAGACCAGGAAAATTAAATGTTAGATCTGACCACTTGTCGCAAATCGTCATAGGCGAGGAGCCGACAGGAGTCAAAGACGACCTGCCAGATGCACACTTATTTTGAATAGAAGCAGTCCCAGCAAAATTAGAGGAAATAGCTCAATTCTTAGAAAATGGTCAAGCACCAGAGGGCATGAGCACAAAAAAGAAACAAATATTAGCTATGAAAGCTGCACCATATAGCATCATAAATGGATTTTTATATAAAATGGGCCTATATGACATCCTCAGAAGATGCATATTAGAACACGAAAGAGATAATATCATGTACGAAGCACACTATGGACCAGTGGGAGGACATTTTCAAGTAGACACAACTACCAAGAAAATCCAACAGTTAGGGCTATGGTGGCCGACACTTTTCAAGGATTGTAAAAATTTTGTTAGCCAATGCGACGGATGTCAATGACTGGGTCGACCTCTTCCTAGTACAGAAATTTCCTTGATATTAGTAAACCCAATTTTGACATTTGAAATTTGGGCCATCGACTTCATAGGACCATTCCCAATACTAGCAAAAAGAACAGAATACATAATGACCGCAGTAGAATATGTAACCAAGTGGGAAGAAGCAGAACATGTCGACACATGTTCCAATGAGATAGTTGCTAAAATTATCTATGAAAATATAATTACTAGATTTGGATTCCCAATAACCCTAATTAGTGACCAAGGTTCACACTTTATTAACAAAACCATCAAACACTAACAGACCAGTTCAAAATTAACCATCGACGTAGTACAACTTATCACCCTCAGTCAAATGGAGCAATCAAGGCATTCAACAAAACATTAACAAGAGGCCTAACAAAAATTTACAATACCGAAAAAGATGATTGGGACAAAAAGATACCTGCAGTACTATGGGCTTACAGAATAGCATACAAGTGTTCGACCGACCAAACACCATTCCGACTAGTCTATGGCCAAGAAGCAGTTCTTCCACTACATTTTCGACATCAAACACCTATCATAGTAGATATTTTACATGTCGATGTCGAAGAAAGCAAGAAGGACTGACTAATGCAATTAAGAAAGCTATAAGAACACTGACTGCTCGCTCTACAGCATCAAAAAATACAAAAATAGCAGTAGAAGGATTGGCATGATTGTAATATCAAAAAGAAAAATTTGTCGGTAGGGGACCTTGCCTTACTATACAACAGTCGAGTAAAAGGAAAAACCAAAAAGTTACACATAGAATGGATGGGACCTTACATTGTCGAAGAGATTTTTGCCAATGGACCAGTCTGACTAAGGACATTACAAGGCATAATATTTCAAAAACTTGTTAATGGTGCCCGACTAAAATGGTACAAAAATTAAAACAATTTAAAAAAAAAAAGAGTAGAGACATACAAAAACGACCAACCATCCAACTACATAGCCCATGAAAACAAACAATAAAGTAACTATCTCAGACAGTACAAATTTTGAGTACCTCCCCTATTTCTTCGGGATGAGGAAAGATTTTGTTCCTAGGGGAGATGTTGGAGGATCTAGTCGGTGAGCCAATTAGTCGAACAACCGACTGATTAGGAGATCAGGTCGGCTACATAAGGTCGTGTCAATTGACTGAACCAACAAGTAGTTATATGTAACTGTTTGTAAATCATATATATTAGGGTGTTGAGCCAGATGAGAACTTGGTTAAGTTCTTCATATGTATGGACCCTCATGATATAATATAATATGTTATTCTATATCTATGTTCTTGTCTCTTGTGTCTATTATGTCTATATTACTCAATGTGTATTATTGGTAACCCTCTATGATCTATGAGATTACAACAATATTCATCCTTCTTCTCTACTGGTTTGTCATATGTGTGAGTACGTGTAGTCAATTTAACATTTTTAGTGAACATCATTCATACTTCTTCATTAGAATTAGAGGTTTCTTGTGAATACATGTTGTCAATTAACTGCTATTAGGACGGAAAAGGATCGGTAATTACCATTGTCATAGGGTTACTTTTCAAAAAAATTATTAATTTTTTCACGATGAGGGAACTCTTTCATGAAGCAGTCGCCTCCATGCAATAGTCAAGGATACTTATCCTTCCTCTTACATTTGTTCGCATTCTTTGACATCGTGGTCTTTGGGTTCTCCTGTTGGTTTCCTGGATTTTTACCTTTTCCTTTTCCCTTATTTTTATTACCAGGTGTTTGCATAGTTTGAAAGGAATTCACCTTGGAAGAAACCGCAGGAGTATGTGTAGTGGCAGAAGTACTTTGTTGCTTAGTAGGATTCACTACGGATGGGGGTTGGATTAAACTTACAACACCATCAACAGGAGTCTCTATAGGTGGCTTGGCAGGGTCTGTGTTAGGACAAGGATCCTAAGGGTTCAGATCATACAAAGTTCTAGATTAGGAATAAACCAAATCCAAATACTAAGCCCAAATCATAGCCCATTATTTAGTGACAACACCACCCATAGACACATCATGGGAAATGGGAGGAAACAAGGATTTCATAAACCAATCAACCAACAATTGGTCTAGGATAGGAGCTTTAATGAGTCTTCATCATCTCCTCCAGTCATGAATATGATATGATATATGGGTGGAAGTATTTTGACGAAGGTATGTTAAAATATCTGTACCAGTTCTGTAACGGATAGACAGCTATAAATGGGTAAGAAAAACTATTTCTAAGGATTGGAAATCCACAAATGAATGTTGTTGAAGCTCAATGTACCACTTGGAGGCCGTACCAGCTAAAGTTCACTGGAATATCCTAAAATGGATAGAATCATCCATCAAGGAGTTAGAAGAACACCATAAATGGAATGTCATACCGTGATTTTTTGGATCCTCTCACTTCTTCCCATAAAAATTATGAATGTATGATGGTAACTTGACTGGAATAGCAGGACGCAAAGGGTTATGTTGAATGGGATCATTGATCAACTTGGACATTTCAGGAAAGTCCAAAGTTTCCAAAAATGGAATTTGTCGATTAGCTTGTACATACTGGTAATATTGATGTGGCATCTATATACCAATAGGACCATAAGTCAACTGATACACTAGTTGTTGGGGTGGTGGATTTGCAAGTGATCCTCTTGAGGATCCTCCTGATGGTGGTGGGCCTCCTCTAGGTGGAGGGGGTTCTCCAAGTGGAGGGGGTCCTCCAGGTAGAGGGGGTACTCCAAGTGGTGGTCCTCCAGGTGGAGGGGGTCCTCCCAGTGGGGTTCCTCTAGAAGGTGGACCTACATATGGTGTTACTCCAGGTGGTGGTTTTCAAAGAGGTGGACCTACAAAGGTGTTCCTATAGAAGGTGTGCCTCCACTAGATGGGCCTCCAAAAGGTGGAACTCTACTAGGTGGTCCTCCAAAGATGGACCACCAAAAGGTGGCCCTCCATAATCTCGAGCAGTATTCATAGGTGTTCCTCCAGGCATAGGAATATATGACCAATTAGGTTTCCCACATGGCGCAAATATATTTTTTGTGTAAGGCATCCTAGGATAAACAATCCATGAAGATGTAGGTTGATAATTCACATCATTTATAGGTGGTTGGTTTCCCGGGTAAGTGTAACCCCAAGAAGGTTAATTAACTGCAGGTTGTACTCCTACAAGTTGACATGTACTAGAAGGAGGGATAACCACATTGGTGTTTGTGGAAGGTACAATAACTATTGTTTGTCCTATAATGGGTTTTTTATTTGTACTAGAAGTAAATCCACTAATCATTGAAACAAATTGGGCTAGGGGTTTCACCCCAGTGGTAGAAGATATGGGAGAACTAGAAGCAGAACCAGGATTTGGAACTGAAGGAGCAGGAATATAGAGCTGACTTGGATCATAAGATACTGAAATTTGGGTCAGTAATCCTAAACTAGGAGCTATTTGAGATGATGAAAGTGCATGGCATCCTTGGGGGTTCGTTTCTAAATGGTGGGGAAGAGGAGAAAAAAGTCTCCTTCTTAAATTTTCTCCCATATTATGTATACGCTCAATAGATTTTTGGAAGAATTATTCATTTGATGGAGCACATCTAAGGGATTTCCTTAGAGGAGTAAGTACATAGGGCTCTAGCTCAGTAACAATAGTCCCATATTCATGAATATCTTTCCCTAGGGAAGTTCTCCAGAAAGGATCATTTGGACCAAATTTTGTGCCCACAGTGTCATCAGATGGGTGATTGAATACCCAATCCGATGAGCTAGGTTGACCTTCTGTTGGAAAATGAAAGGTTGTATCAGTTGTAGGAGGTTGCTGGACCAAAGGATTGTCATAAGAAGTGAATTATTCCCCATCTTCTACATCTAAATTCCCTTCCACATGGGAATCAGCTATGACATCTTGGTCCATGGCTTCCATTTTTCTCTCTTCCATGATAGGAGGAAAGTCAGGTGGTAAGCCTTCTATTATATTTTTATCATTTATTCAATATGATCTTAGGACCTTATTTGAGAGAATAACATGCACAACAATAATCAAAAGAGACAAGATACACAAAGAGTTTTCCTCGGGGAAACCATAAAGGAGAAAACCCCACAAATTCCTCAGAGATAGAATGAGCACCAATGGAAAAAGTAAAACCCCAAAATAGAAAGATGATCGCTGACAACTGTTCTCTCTCTCACTTATGTGAGCTCCTCTTCTCTCACTCATGCACTATAGTTGAGTGAGTGTGTGTTTCAAAGAGAGAGTCTCACTCTCTGTTTATACTAGTTTTCCACTTGACAATTACTCACCAGGGCCGAATTCTCTAGGAGAGTCTAATAACCCTAGTACCCCTCAACTGTGGGGACTATTTCATCGACTTACAATGGAGGGTTAACCTCAATGACTTTACATGACTTTATTATATTAATGATTCTCCTGATAGGAAGATCGATGTACAATGAAATACAATATAAGATATATAAGTGAGTACATTCCAAAGTTACAAATACATCAACACTCCCTCTTAATTAGGAAGGTATTCTCTTAACAAAGTTCATTAGAAAAAAATTTCATCACAGGTTCATCATCAAATCTGGATGATCATCAAATTTGGATCATCATCGAAATGGATCATCATCATCATCATTGCTTCTGCTATCTCAAGGAAATGGTGCTATCTCTCAATTCTACTTGTGATAGAAAGTTCTATAGAGCCATCCCTTTTTCATGCTGCTTGTAGGCCTAGCCTCCATGTAGGTCTTTGTCTTCTTCACCACTTATATCTGACCATGGGAGGAACACACCCCACAACCATGTCAAAAGGGCTCTACACTTGCATATGACCATGGGAGGAACACATCCTGCAACCATGTCAGAAAGGCTCTGCACTTACATCTCACCATGGGAGGAACACATCTCGCAACCATGTCAGAAGGGCTCTACACTTACATCTGACCATGGGAGTAACACATCACACAACCATGTCAGAAGGGCTCTCTACTTACATCTGACCATGGGAGGAACACATCCCGCAACCATGTCAAAAGGGATCTGCACTTACATCTGACCATGGAAGTAACACATCCCGCAACCATGTTAGAAGGGCTCTGCACTTACATCTGACCATGGGAGGAACACATCCCACAACCATCTCAAAAGGGCTCTACACTTACATCTGACCATGGGAGGAACACATCCCACAACCATGTTAGAAGGGCTCTGCACTTACATCTGACCATGGGAGGAAGAGATCCTGCAACCATGTCAGAAGGGCTCTGCACTTATATCTGACTATGGGAGGAACACATCCTACAATCATGTCAGATGGCCTCTGCACTTACATCAGACCATGGGAGGAACACATCCCACAAACATGTCAGAAGGGCTCTGCACTTACATCTGACAATGGGAGGAACACATCCCAAAACCATGTCAGAAGGGCTCTACACTTAAATCTGACCATGGGAGGAACACATCCTGTAGCCATGTTAGAAGGGCTCTGCACTTGCATATAACCATGGAAGGAACACATCCCACAACCATGTCAGAAAGTCATATCACTTACATCTGACCATGGGAGGAACCAATCCTGCCACCATGTCAAAAAGGCATAGCACTTACATCTGAACATGGGAGGTGCAACCTGCCACCATGTCAGAAAGGCTCATGGAATCATTACTTCCCCTTCAAAGGAACCTCGATCTAGAGAACACCAAGATTCTCTTCTGAAGTACTCAAACTTCACTCTGGCCATTTCTAACATAGAATCACATCAGGGCTGATTACATCCAAGGATAACCTATGATATTCACAAGGAATGACTACATCTGAGGACAACCAACAAGACCATTTACGTCTAAGAAACCTATGAGCTTCTCTAGGATTTTATGCTCAAGAAAATTGTCTCACCAGATATGCTAGAACTCCCTCGATATGGATCACAAACTGGAGCTTCACTACTCCTATCTCCCAAGTTGCCGAGCAAGTGGCAACATATTTTTCCTCAGCTGTACTCAGTTCCATGCAAGATTTCTTCCTGCTAAACTAAGAGATCACACCTGATCCCATACTAAAGCTACACCCCAAAGTGCTCTTCCTATTAATGGCACTACCTGCCCAATCTGAATCCACATAACCCTCCAGGTTAATATTCTAATTTGCTTCATATTTGAGCCCATAGTCAACTGTACCCTTCAGGTACCTCAGAATATGCTTTGTAGCAATTAGGTAAACATGTCTCCGATCTATTAGAAACTGGTTCAATGTGTTCACAACAAAGAAAATATCTAGTCTCATATTCATCAGGTACATAAATGACCCAATCACCTGATGATACATCATGGCATCAACCAAATCTCATGAAGCATCCCTTAATAGCTTCAGGTTTGATGCCATATGTCTGTTCATGGCCTTGCATTCCATCGTCCTAAACCTCTTCAGGATCTCTACTACATACTTCCCTTCTCCCAGGGATATTCCATCTACATTCTACCACACCTCCATTCCTAGAAAGTAGTGAATCATACCCAAGTCCTTTATCTCGAACTCAACATCAAGTCTCCTTTTTGCAACTTTAATGAATTCTTATTTCTTTTTCAGGAACAAGTCATCGACATATAGCAAGAGCATTATCGGTCTTCTACCTTCAACCTTGAAGCAAAGGTTGGAATCTGCTTTACTCTCAGTAAATCCTAGAGCCATCAGTAAATTGTCCATCATTTTGTACCATGTCAAACCTCAAGATCTTCTGTACTCACTCCCTCTGAAGCGGAGCATCATTCTCCCTTTTCCTTTCATACTCTATGTATTGAAACATTCTGTACTTGAGTGACAAGTAGCTTACTCTACTACTAATATTCTATGTATCCATATAAGGTCACTGGATAACAAGATCATCTATCTTGAATGTTTTCAAGAGTTCTTCTCGCACCCATGTGATCTTGTCATGCTCTATAGGCTTCCATATTCAACCTTGTAGCAAAGGTTAAGATCTTCATTACTCTAGGTGATCTCCAAGATCCTCATTTATGTGTTATCCCATGTGTGCCTTCTAAGCTTTTACAAGGCCTTCTTTAATTTGCACACATGAGTCTGACTTTCATGTGTCTCAACTTCTAGTGGCTTCAAATGTCTCTTCGTAGTCTATGCCTTCTTTTTGTGAGAATCCTCATGCTACGAATCTTTCCTTGTATCCCACGATGTTGTCGTCTACTGCATGTTGGATCTTGTAGATCCATATGGAAGATACTATGGACTTTCCTTTAGGTCTTTGACATCTCATTCTAGTAATCATTCTTCATTTTGATTATTAGAGTGAATCTTGAGTTGTCGTCACTTGTTATATGGAACAAGTCTCATCCTTATTTTCTTGTAGGTGATTGTACGCGGTCTTTCCTACAAGTCAAATGCACCAGTCGTGTGGTTAGAAACATTTCACACGGCATATTCATAATGGAAAATTCTTATGCATAATGATATAATCATGAAACTATTTTAGCTAATACAACATTCATCCATATCTCACAGAAATTTTCTTGATGCCTTCCATCTCTACCATGACATCATTGAGATTGTGCACTATTCCAATATGTCAGCAAATAGGTTTCATTCTAGATAAGTAGCAATGGAGAGTTGTATAGCACCATGGGATACTTACCCATCACATGCATATTAGTAGTATACTATCATTAATGCAAACATTCTATAACGCATAACACATCAACTGAATATAAAAAAATGCATAACCAAACAATATCATGAAATGACAATTGAATACTTATCTTTATTTTTTTCGTGGGTAGACTCCTTCTTGAGCCTTCAACTTCATTATCTTCTTCATTCATGATATCATCATTTCTTATCCAAATGCCAATATGGATAAGAGGTTCTTCAAGAATTGAGTCCTTCATATTCCTCATTGGTTGAGGAATCTTGTTTAAATTGTGAGAGCTTGATCTTTAGTTTCTCCCATCTTCTCTTCTATCTTCTTCTTATGTGCACTCTTCCCAGAGTCTACTGAAGGTAATCACTTCCTTTGATTTGAGGTGTCCATCCTAGTTCTGGAGCTGGATGATATAAGGTTTGTCATAGAAACCCTAATTTTCAAACCTTGGAATCATTTAGATCTGATTGGATAGAAATATGTGCCTCCTAAAGGTGAGATGAGAAGCATATTCATTTTCCCAAAAATGTGATCAAAATTGCAAAATATCCGATGCCCTAGTTTTCTTCAGTTTCTTCTACAGAATTTCCTGATATTGTTGCTGCAATATATCCGAAAATATTGGTCCTCTATGTCTGAAAATTTTCACTAAGGTATCCTCATTTGTCCTCTTTCCAAAACCATAGGTTTGAGCAGAATTGGTTTTACCAACTAGGACTTATGAGAGTTTTCCCAAGATGACTTATTTCAGGACTGTTCAGCAAAGCGAACTTCTACAGACTACCACATGTCACTATTTAACCTTCGGTGTCTGAAAATTTTACCACAGAAATTAAATTCCGTTCCCTATCTGGAAAATATTGCTAAATTTAATTTGGACATTCGTATCCATAGATATAGGAATTTTCCCTAGGTGTCCTATTTCGGGATGAATCCATGGAGAGGATGGAACCCTAAAGTGGAGGAATCATATCTCCTAGAATATAGCGAATATGAGGCTGAAAATTTTACACAGGGTACATATAGAATTTTTCTTCAGCCTATAAAAGTTTCTACTCCTGATAGTTCTCCAAGATCGAGATATAGAGAATTCACCAAAATGACTAGTTTTAGTCTTTTAGGGTTTTCTAGTCCGGGGTCAAATTAGGGTTTGAATTTCTCGGAGTTTTACCCAACCAAAAATTTAGAACTTGGTCTATAATTTTCTATTTTGATGAGGAGATGAATCCTATGGTGGGCTCACTCAAAAATTCCTCTTCTATGAAAATCCCTAATTTCCCATAGTAGTGACAGGTCAAAAATTGAAAATGCCTGGAATCAAATTCTGCTTCGACAAAAAGATGTGCT
The DNA here is from genome assembly GCA_001517045.1 of Pseudotsuga menziesii. NCBI lineage: Eukaryota > Viridiplantae > Streptophyta > Pinopsida > Pinales > Pinaceae > Pseudotsuga > Pseudotsuga menziesii. The sequence goes on along the minus strand of LPNX010949537.1, from coordinate 168,673 downwards.
CTTAAATGGAGAGTTAGAATAGCCTCCCTTTGCTGATGATCTATGGAGAGAGACCCAAAAAGTAAGAATCCATAGTTTCTGCAACTGCATAATGTCTTCTTCTCAGGTTAGCTCTGATACCATGTTAGATTTTTATCATTTAGTGAATATGATGTTAGGATCTTATCTGAGAGAATAACATGCACAACAATAATCACAAGAGACAAGAGACACAAAGAGTTTTCCTCAAGGAAACCATAAAGGAGAAAAACCCACAACTTCCTCAAAGATAGAATGAGTACCAATGAAAAAAGTATAACCCAAAAACAGAAAGATGAGCTTCAATTGTTGTTCTCTCTCTCACTTATGTGAGCTCCTCTTCTCTCACTCATGTGCTATAGTTGAGTGAGTGTGTGTTTCAAATAGAGTCTCACTCTCTATTTATACTATTTTTCCACTTGAAAATTAGTCACCAGGGTCGAATTCTCTAGGAGAGTCGAATAACCCTAGTAGCCCTCAACTATGGGGACTATTTCCCCGACTTACAACGGAGGGTTAACCTCAACGACTTTACATGACTTTATTATATTAAGGATTCTCTCGATAGGAACATCAGGCTACAATGAAATACAATATAAGATATACAAGTGAATAAATTCCAACGTTACATATACATCAACATATTTCTGGAAGAATTATTCCTTTGACGGAGCATCTCTAAGGGCTTTCCTTAGAGGAGTAAGTATAGAGGGATATGGCTCAGTAACAGTAGTCCCATATTTAGGAATAACTTGCCGTAGGGAAGTTCTATAGAAAGGATCATTTGGACCAAATTTTGTGCCCACAATGTCATCAGATGGGTGATTGAATACCCAATCCGATGAACCAGGTTGACCTTCCATTGGAAAATGAAAGGTTGTATCAGTTGTAGGAGGCTATTGGACCAACAGATTATCATAAGAAGTGAATTCTTCCCCATCTTCCACAACTGGATTCCCTTCCACATGGGAATCAACCGTGAGATGTTGGTCTATGGCTTCCATTAAGAATCATTTCCAATTTCATAGAATAAACTGATAGATAAAACTCTATCAACAGTTGCGTGCACAGTTTGTAGCACCTCTTAATTTTGTATGATACCTGATTGATAAGTAAAGTAGGATTTTTGACTTGCGAAGCTTTAAATTGGATAGAATATAGTAACTGACCACTTTATTTCTCTAAGAAGCCATAGTTTTCTTTATTTTTCTAAGTTTATTATCAATCATTTATGTGGAAAAAGGGGACCCTCCTTAAGGAATATTTGTTCCTTCTCTTGAATCCTTCACGTCCGATATGACAACATTGTAAAAGGGTATATCAATGGAAAATCATAATTTTCTTAGCACGTTATTTATTTATTTTTATTTCACTTAAGATTTGCACATTTTGTTTTCATTATTATTATTTGAGTATTTCTTTTCCATTTGATGTATCAAAATCTGTTGATGTAATTTTAACTTCAGAATGTATTCACTTGTATATCTTATGTATTGTACCCTGATGTTTATTCTAGGAAGTGTTTGTAATGTAATTAAGTCATGTCATGACCCGATGTTCCGATCGGGAGTTTCTATAATGTAAACAAGTCATGTCAAGTCATTGTGGGTAAGTAACCCTCCTATTGATCAAGGGTTAAAGTCCCCGTAGTTGTGGGGCCCTAGGGTTATTAGACTCACCTAATGAAGTCAATCCTAGTGAGTTAGTGTCAAGTCGGGAATTAGTATAAATAGAGAGTGAGCCTCTCTATTTAACACACTCTCACTTACACATAGTTGTAGCACATAGATGAGGAAGAAGAAGTTGCTGGGGCTAGAAAGAAAGAGGCTACTGTTGTTGGGAGATCATCTTATTGTTTTGGGGTTTTACTTTTGGTGTTGATTCTATCTCTGAGGAAGTTGCGGGGTTTTCTCCATTTATGGTTTCCTCAAGGAAAAACACTGTGTTCATTGTCTCGTATGTTTGATTGTTGTGGTTTTTATTCTCTCAGTTAATGATCCTAATATAATGCTAGATTAAATGTTAAAAATCTAACATGGTATTAGAGCTAACCTGAGAAGAAGACACTGTGCAGCTGTGGAAACTAGAGATTCCTATTTTTTTGGATCTCGCTCCACATATTTTCAGCAAAAGAAGGTTGGGCTAACTCTCCTCCCCAAGGCGCATGTTTCTATTGAAGCAAAATCTGATTCTGAGCTTTTTCAGTTTTGGACCCAACACTACTGCCGAAAATTAGGGATTTCCACAGAAGTGGAATTTTTTAGTGAGCCGAGGCTTGGATTGATCTCCTCCTCAAAATCGAAGTTTAGAGGATAGAACTCCAGGAAAGTAAAACCCTAATTTGCTCCTAAACCAGCATTGCAAAAATTCAGCTCCAAATCTAGATCCGACATCTTGACTTGGTAAGATCTAAATATTTTGTATTCCCATTTGAGGTTCTTAGTTAATATGTCTCATCATACCAAGCTTGATGAAAAGATTGAGGGTGATGATAACTTCTGAGCCTAGAAGTATAGGATTTCCCTGGTCCTCGAAGAAAATGAGTTGGACTCCTACATCAATGAGGAGGTTCCAGTTCCAGAGGAAGATGAGGCTAAGGCCTTACATAAGAATAAGTTGGTTATGGCTAAGAGGATTATTGTTGATTCAATCAAGGATCACCTCATAACATAGGTGTCCTCCCTAAAGACACCTAAAGCCATGTTTGATGCCCTAACCAAACTATTTGAAGGGAAGAACATAAACCTGAAGATGACTTTGAGGAACCAGTTGAATAATGTAAAGATCCAGAATGAGGAGACCATCCAGTCATACTTTACAAGGGTCTCCTAGATCAAAGAAAAACTTGAATCAGTAGATGAAGAAGTGGAGAATGCAAATTGTGATGACAACCTTGAACTGTCTCCCTATATCATGGGATTATTTCATCCAAGGAATCTATGCTAGGAAGAATCTAATCAAGTTCAGTAGACTATGGGAAGAATGCTCACAAGAAGAAGCTCAAATAGCAGCTCGAGAAGAAAAGATGTGAAGTGAAGATCAAGCTCTCACAGTACACTCCAAGAAAGGTAGAAGGGAAAATCATCATTATCAAGGTAAGCATTCTCATCAGAAAGACAATTTTATGAAAAAGGATCCATCCAAACTTAGATGCTATACATGTGCTAAAAGAGGACACTTTGCTAGAAATTGTCCCATGAATAAGAGTGGGTCTAAGAAGAAGAAGAACTCCAAAATAAAACATCATTCTCACACTAATGATTATGATGATCCTCCTAGAAAGAGAGTAAAACAAGAAAGTGAAGACTCTCCAAGTGATGAAGAATATGTTCTAATCTCCACTCTCACGAGAACTGTCACACATGGAAGCAAAGATTGGACTATTGATAGTGGGGCTTCAAAACACATGACAGGATTTAAGGAATCCTTTGAGAAACTATTCAAACATAATTCACCCCATAAGGTGAAACTTGGGGATGACTACCAATATCCCATAAAAGGTATTGGTGAATCCTCCTACAAGCTAGACTCTGGGAAGTCTATGAAAATGAAGGATGTCTTGTTTGTACCAGGACTAAAGAAGAATCTTCTCTCCATATCAGCACTAGATGCAAAAGGCATGAGGGTTGCATTTGTACATGGCCAAGTCCTCATGTGGCTAAGAGGAAATACTATTGATGATGCAATAGTAATTGGAGAACAAGAATGAGGATTATACAAATTGAAGGTCTGTCCAGAACAAGCTTTGTCCCATGACATAGTAGAACCAAATGAACTTTGTCATAGAAGGCTTGCACATGTGCATTATAGAGCACTACCACTTGCAAGGAAAGATGTTGAAGGTCTTCCAGAAATTTAGGAAAAAAATGAAGGAGTCTGTAAAGGATGTGCGAAAGGAAAGAACACAAAGAAGACATTTCCAAGTAGCGAAAGCAAAGCAAAAGGAATCTTGGAGATCATTCACTCCGATGTATGCGGTCCAATGTCATCTAGTTCTTTAAGCGGGTATGTATAGTATGTTTCTTTTATTGATGATTTTTCTAGGAAGACATGGATATACTTTATGAAGAACAAATACGAAGTTTAGCAAGTTCAAGGAATTCAAAGCCTTGATCAAGAACCACACCGAAAAGAATATCAAGACCTTTCGATCAGATAATGGCGGAGAATTCACATAAAATGAATTCAAAGCGTTATGCAAAGATTCAGGGATTAAGAGGGAGTTATCCACTCCATATAATCCACAACAGAATGGGGTTGTAGAAAGGAAGAATAGAACAATCATGGAAGCTGCAAGAGCAATGCTTCATGACAAAGATCTTCCCATGCATCTATGAGCAGAAGCTGCCAAAACAATGATGTATGTACAGAACTATACTCCACATAGAGTAATTGAGAACGAGACACCTGGAGAAGTATTTTTCGGCAAGAAACCAAAAGTCAGCCATATCAGAATATTTGGCTATCTAGTGTACATACACATTCCGAAAGAAAAAAGGACAAAGTTAGATCCTTTAGGAAAGAATGGTATATTTGTGGGATACTCTGAAAGCTCAAAGGATTACATAATATAATTCCTAAGATTCAAGAAGACTGACATAATCAACGATGTAACATTTGACGAAGACTCAGTTTACAATAAATCTAGAAAGAAACCCGCTGAAGATCATGAAGAAACAGAAGCACCCAGAATTCATGACACAACCATGAATGAAGAAACTTAAGAAGAAGATCAAGAATTTGAAGAAACTCAAGAGCATGTAGATCCACCTCAAGAGAAAAATCCTCATAAGAGGAAACCTACTTGGGTACAAGAAGCTATCCAAGCTACAGAAAGATATGGGGCTCGAAAAGAAAATCACTAAGAAAGAAAGATGACCAGGTCCTGCTCCGGGTATGTAGCTTTATTATGCGACTTTATCAATAAAGAATTGTCCAACTATGAAGAAGCAGAAGAAAGGAAAGAATGGAAGGATGCTATGATCGAAGAGTATCAATTGATCATGAAGAACTATGTTTGGGATGTTGTCCCAAGACCAGAAGGGAATTCCGTTGTAGCTTCCAAGCATGCTGCAGATGGCAGCATAGAGAAATATAAATAAATATTCATGGCTTGTGGCTTCTCATAGAAAGAAGGAATATATTATGAAGAAACCTTTGCACCTATAGCCAGATACACTTCCATTAGATTATTACTTGCTCTAGTTGTAGTGATGAAATGGAAGATACACCAAATGGATGTCAAGACTACTTTCTTGAATGGTGTAGTGGAAGAGGAAGTGTATGTAGAGCAGCCACTCGGTTTTGAGACACATGACAGGGAGTCTCATGTGTGTATATTGAAGAAATCCCTGTATGGTTTGAAACAGGCACCCAAGACATGGTATAGTAGAATTGATGGCTTTCTATCTAGTTTGGGATTTACCAAAAGTAAAGTAGATTCCAACCTTTACTACAAGGTTGAAGATGGCAGCCCAATGATACTCCTATTGTGTGTAGATGATCTGTTTATGGATGGTTTGATTGCTGATACGAAGAGGAAGCTTGCTGTCGAGTTCGAAATGAAGGACTTGGGTATGATGCACTATTTTCTAGGCATGGAGGTGTGGCAGAATGCGGATGGAATCTTCCTCAGACAAGGGAACTATGCAGTAGAAATATTGAAGAGGTTTGGGATGATGGACTGCAAGGCCATGACCACACATAGGGCATCGAACCTAAAGCTATTGGGTGATGCTTCATCAGAAGCGTTTGATGCTACGATGCATAGTCAAATGATTGGGTCCTTGATGTACCTGATGAACACGAGACCAGATATTTTCTTTGTTGTGAACACCTTGAGCTAGTTCTTGATAGATCCAAGACATGTTCACTTGATTGTTGCAAAGCATATTTTGAGGTACGTAAGGGGTACAGTTGATTATGGGCTCAAGTATGAGGAAAATCATAAGATTAACCTAGAGGGTTATTTTTATTCATATTGGGAAGGCAGTGCCATCGATAGGAAGAGCACTTCAGGGTGTTGCTTCGGTATGGGATCAGGTGTGATCTCTTGGTTTAGCAGGAAGCAATCTTGTGTGGCACTGAGTACAACTGAAGCAGAGTATGTCGCAGCTTGTTCAGCTAGTTGTGAGGTAGTATGGATGAGGAAGCTACTGTCTGATTTATTTGATCTCCAGTTGGATGCTACTTGTATATATTGTGACAACCAAAGTTGTGTGAAGTTGTCGGAGAACCCGGTGCTCCATGAGAATTCAAAGCATATCGAGATCAAGTATCACTATATCACGGATATGGTGCAGAGAGGAGCATTGAAGCTCTAGTATGTTGCGCTAAAGGAACATATAGCTGACATGTTGACTAAGTGTTAACGGGCGTAGATGACTATGCACGCAACGGGGGAGACAACCCAGACCGGGATCCTTAAAGAAGGCTCCAAGCTATTTGGGATGGTTGTTCCCAACATGTTTAAAGGCTCTGTTATCCCGAAAGTCTAACTATCTAAAAATCTAAGAGATAGATCTAACACTACTGATTATTGATCAGGTATGTATCTATGTCTATACAAATTAATAACTGTTATTAATTACAGAATTAATAAACTAAGTTAAATCAGTCTATAAAGATAGAAAATTAAATAACTATTAACAATCTTGATTATTAACAAAGATACATTATAGACATCTGTACATTAATCAATAATGAAAAGAATAACCTGCATATGACATGAATATAAATATCTGTTTGAAATAGATTTTTTTAACAATATAATTAACAGAAGAGGAAAAACATATTATACTAACCTACGTACTATCCTGATCAAGAGCAATGCGAAATTTAAACTGAAATCAGATCTGCTAACAGGAATATCAATAATCTTGACAATCTTTGAAATAAATTTAGAAACCACCAAGATCATGCAATAGACGTGTAAACCACTTACGTAACGATGTCAGTCACCAATTTACAACATGGCATTTATTAACAGAATGATAATCAGCATAATTCAATAGCCAAACATAATATATTTGCACAATTTCATAAAAGAAATTATGACAAACATGCATAATATAGAAAAAAAGTAACAAGACTAAGGATAGCATACACATGTGCTAAGCATAAAACTGTAAACATATATATAATTTATCACCAGTTTAAAGATTGTATCTGCTGATAGGAAGCTGTCTCCAGTTACAAAAGATCAAACCGCAGTCTTGTTGTCTCTTTTCCCCAAACTATCGACCTCTTAACCCACATGCTATCTCCCCTTAAATACATGTAATATTAAAAAATAAACAGTCCTAAAAACTAGAGATAGCCAAAATCGAACCCTTTAACCAATTTCCCTTAAAAATGACAAGTAAGACTTGTCATTTTTCCATATACGTAAAAATGCTAGGAAATGGTAAAGATTCGATCCATAAAAATCGAAAATCTCAACGATGAAACAACACCTGGAAGGCCTGATAGTCGATTTGTTCTGATCATGTGGGGGATGATCTAAAAATAGACAGTCATCAAAATCTGAGCAAGAACAGCAACCATATCGCCTGCAATAAACCAGATAAAAATAATAAAATTAACACACATATAGAAATCGAAATGACAAAAACTATATAATATACCAATACCTGTACAGAGATAACCTGATCGTCAATCCATCAAAACTTCAAAATATGAAAGTGATACCAAATACACCCGAAGACATTAGAAATTTACAGGCGCGTTAAAGACTTGGATATTCACACCACTTGACTGACTTGGCGACTGCCCCTTAAACTGCATAAGTGCAACCTGAGCATTAAGCTCTCGTAGTTTTTCTTTGTTCTTGTCATTCTCACTCTGTAATTTCAGAACCCTTCTAATTAGCTTATTCTTGTGATTATTTAGTTGCAAGAGATGCTTGTCACTCAAATCTACCTTCTGCTTTAACTTCAGATTATCGGCCTCCATCAAATTGCGATTAGCCACTACTTCTTTTACCCTTTCTTCCATCCTACGTATTTTGTATAAGAGACAATTCACAAACAATGGGTGCATCGTATCCCCGACTTCACGAAAAACAGGAAAACTTGTCCCTACAAACTTCTCTTTAAATGGAAGATCAACAACAGGATCCTCTCGAGCGTCTTTATCAAACATAGGAGTATCTTTACCAATCATAGGAGGACTCTCATCAACAAGGTTCGAAACGAACTCAGGCTGAACAATATTATCATTAACAGGTAGGGGGAGATCTGCTTCTTCATCATCTATGACAACAATCTCCACCTGAACATTATCAGTCACAGGGGTTTTGACAGTATTACGTTGTGCCATGATCCTTGTGAATCTACCTACCAACTTGGCTTTCGGTCTGTCTCATCCATGATTGCAAATTTTATCAATATTGTTTTGTGGCGTAATCGGTGACAGAGATGAAAATTTCCTCATGAATTTGGAAACCAGAGGAGTATCAACGCTTCTCACTGGATTAGACACAGGATCATTGCAAGGTTCTGGACTCATACGGCCGGTGTTTGACAGGGGTTTACGTAAAGAAGAAACTGAGACTGGAATCGGCTCTTTATCCTTGTTGCATTCCTTAGGGCTGTCAAACCGGTCATTGCAAAAAGAGGAAAAGCCATTGGACTCGACGAACTCATCCCAATCCGATTTGAATTCTGACGCTCCTTATCAATTAACATGCGGACTAAGCCATGGTGAAAGAGACTATGACTAACATTCTTAGGACCCCTTTTAATGGCAACAGACATCTTAAACAGATTTTGCAACAAATAATAGGTTAAGTTTAGCGGGAAACCTATAAATGCAGACATGAGCCCGAGATGATAGACGTACGCTGAAGACAAGCGGCCTTCACAAGTCAGGTATCTGTGGATCAAATCCAGAGCAGGGCACCACTCCTTTTTGAAGTACTTGCGAGCTAATCTACTGCGGAACGATACTTTTTTACCAGGGTTCTTTAGTAGCTGTCGCCACTTAGTAATGTCCATCCTTTTATATTTAAACCATCTCTCATCGATCAGTGACAGACCAATGGCAACCGCCACTGATTGCTCGTCCACCTGAAAATGTAGATCACCCACTTTTTCCTGAAAATCAACCAGGGAGAGAGCGAAAACCCTTGTGACTTCAGGGTTCGAATCCAAGAATTTCCTTATAAAAAGCATCCACCCAACTGCCCCGACCTTTGCTGACAGGTCAGGGTTCGAATCCAGCAATTTCATTTCGCAGGGCTCGACCCTTACTACAGGCACCATGATCGGCCGTGTCAAGGCATGTAACCGCACACAAAACAAATACCACAGCTCGGCACAAGACAACAAATTAGAGAACAAGCACTCTGGGTAAAGACTGAGCAAGAACAAGCCATAAAACTTAACCTTGTGATAAGCAGAATAAGCCATGCATAAATGCAGACTATACCCCTGCAAATTCGGCATAAATGAAGACATTATCGCTCAGAGAGGTAATCGATTAATGAGGAATGACGGTCGAAGACCCCAGATAACTCATGTTATCATTATTTAACTGGAAATAATGATATGAGGCCCTTCGCTGTACAAGAAATAGGTGTTCCATTGATAGGCAGCCACGATGGAGGACAAGTATCAGGACTTAAACGTGATGGATAGAGTTCAGTACTAGTGTCATGATAGCATATCGAATTCGCAACAAGTGGATCAGAATGGAGGCTATGGCATAAATTGATCTGATAATAAACTATAATACATATCACCCTTACCATAGATTTGACTTACCCTTCAAAGGTGGTGGACAATACAACGTAATACAAACCATCAAGTCGAAACTAGACTTTGCAATATAAACCATATAAAAATTGACATAAACCGTTAATATCAACGATGATTTGTAAACTTAGGATATGGCACGTAAGACATATGTCCTTGGATATTCTAGGCTTTCTCAGAGTTATAAAGATCTGACCATTCATAACCTTTAATCAGACTACACATGAAATCCATAATAATGTAATAGACCATACCAAGATCAACTATAGCAATATCGGAACCTTATAAATAATTATAGTAACAAAATCAAACAATAAAATCAATTTATAATGTTTTGGATAAGATGCAAGACTAGGATGATGATAACATGTATAGGAATCATTAATACTCATCCTTTGATTTTTTTAAGTATAAATCCACCCAAAATAATAACTTTATAGTAGTGATTTCATTAAGCTAATATAGTTTACAAAGGTTGCTTAAAAATATGGGATTTCACCGAATCAGTAGCTCAAGGAAGGCCACCCTTTCAGTAGCTGGTAATTCATTGGATTTGTCCCTTTAAAATTTGAACATTTCATCAAACAAAATGGGATTTTGTTTGATGAAATAAGTTTTTAAAGGCTGTTGAGCAGGGGCACAACAGATGGCAACTTGCTGGGCGAAACAGTTATCTCTGTTCTTTGACCTGAAATCATGCAAGCAAAGAAATTAAAACCTTAATATGAACCATTGTGCAGAGAACACTATTTTAACATCTCAAACAGATTCAAGCATTTCACAGCTCTAAAAATTACCAGAAAATTACAGTTTCATTCATTCATTTGATAAAGATCAGGTTTCTAACAAAAATCAGTCCTTAAAGAGTAAGATAGTAAAATGGCTTAGTCTTAAAGAGTAAAATCTCAATACCACGAGCATGGCCCTGCTGCCAGCAGGCGTCCATAGCCTCGACAGGGTTCTTCCAAAACCCACAGATTGCCAGTATCCCATCTGCTAGTTATTAATATACAATTCTTGTCGGGGTGAACTGTTACCATTATTTTCTTTTAGTTTTATTACTCATGAAGGCCATGGTTCAGGATTGGTAACCAGATAGTGACCATGTCAGTCACCAGTCTGCATTATAGTAAAATGAACCGGCTCATGATGAGACCTTTGACCCCTCATATTTTTCTGTCCAAGGGTCATTTCCCAGGCTTGGTGACTGGAGACGACAATGTTACTGAATGCAAACCTATGATCCTGAACAAATCAGCTCGTTATGAGACCTTCTGTCCTTCAGATTGTTTTTGCAAATGTTCCAGTCCATCCTTGTCCAGAACATAATTATTGTTAATCTCAAATGAGATTATCTTAGCAGATAGGGAGGCAAATATGATCCTCTTTACCAGAAGGGATGGCGTAAAAGATTTAAATAGATAACTTTACCAAGTACTGCCCTAATCCCTTTGGGCAAATCTTTGCAGAGACTGATATAATTAATTAATATTAACATGGTTTAAAAGTTTCTGGTAAAATCTAGAACGATGAGAACACCATTCTCTGTTCAAGAAGTAAAAAAGAATGACAGTTTCCAGGATAGTAATGACTTCGTGCATGATTTACAGATCAATTACAGAACTTGAAATCAGTCATCAGTTTGAGGTTTGATAAATTGATCAGGTTCACAACACGCAACTAAAACAACAAATAAATATGGGAAAACATAAACCAATCAAAATAAAAGAGAATAAAATCCATCAATCAAGCACACCACACCAGGTATATACAGGATAATCCCTTGAGGGGGATCAGCAAAAATATCTCTTAATCAGGTGACCATTTACTGGAAGGTTGTCAATGTCACCTTCCAATGTTTTCAACCTGAATGTGCTAGGACCAAGTTTTTCTGTAATAATAAATGGTCCCAGCCACAGGCATTGGAACTTTGTGTGTTTTCCTTTATCTTCGTGTTCCTTGTCCCATTTCAGGACTAAGTCACCTACTTCCAAATCCCGACTGACTAACTTTCTGAGGTCAAACTAACACTTCACGGTCTGCTGGTGTTTTTCAAACTTTTTCCTAGCCAAATCCCTATCTTCCTCCAGTTTATGCAAGGTGTTAATTCGATGCTCCATGGCAAAACAAGGTGTCTCCTGCACTGACTGGGAGAGCTGTAAAGAGGGTAAGAACAAATGAGGAGGTAAAATAGCTTCCTTGTCATATACCAGGAAAAGGGGATAGTTTCCTATGGCAGCTTTGGGGGTCACTCTGTCATCCCACAAGGCATTTGACAAGCCATTATGCCAATTCCTGTGATGATTTACCACCGTACGTTTCAGAATCTTGATTAAATTTTTATTAGAATATTCTGCTAACCCGTTACCCTGGGGGTAATAATTAGCTGAATACTTTAATTTTATTCCCTTTTCCAATGCATACTCAGTTAATTTAACAGAAGAAAAATAAGTTGCATTGTCAAATATCAAGGAATCAAGAACACTGAATCTGGTGATAATAAAAGAATCAAGGAACGATATCACCTGTTCCGAATTAACTACTCGCAAAGGAATGGCCTCAACCCATCTGGTGAAGTAGTCTGTGGCTATCAAAATGTATTTATGCTGCTGTGAAGAAGCTGGTGTGATTGGGCCAACAATATCCATACCCCATTGCTGAAATGGGACTTCAATAATCACCCACTGGAGGGGTAACGCTGCCTTCTTCAGTCTACCTCCTGCTCTTTGACACTCCTGGAACTTCCTGGTGAAAGCATATGCATCCTTGAACAAAATGGGCCAGTAGTAACCAGCTTTAAGTATCTTATGTGTAGTGGTTTCTCCTCTAAAGTGTCCTCCGGCTGGCCCTGCATGTAGTTGAGATAACACATTATCAGCCTCATTTCTTTTTAGACAACGGAGGAGAACTCCCTCAAAATTATTTCTAAACAAAATGTTATCAATAAGCTGATAAGGCGCAGATCTCAATCTCAAATCTCTTTTATTACGTGGGTCTAAATGTTCAGGAGCATTCCCATGCAATAAAAAGAACTTAATATCATTATACCAAGAATCAGGTGGAGTAGAGATCGGAAAAACTTCCCTTTCAAATAAAGAAGGTTCACTAAAGAAGTGCAGATCAAGTTCATAACTGTCTCCAAACCCAGCTGCTAGCTTGCAGAGTCCTTGTCCCCTGACAATCTTTAAAGGTTTTATTTCCAGGTCATATTCCTGAAGTGCTGTAACCCAGTGTGCTCGTTTTTCACCAAGATCCTTTGGTACCAAGAGGTTTCTAACTGCAGAGTATGGTACAATGACTTTGGTGTGGGACTTCAGCAAGTAAGGCCTGAAATGTTTGACAGATTTGAAAACAACGAAAGCTTGCTTGTCTACTTCTGGGTAGTTCAACTCTGCACCGTTCAAACCAGAACTCATAAAAGTGATAGGAGCTTCATTATTTTCCTGGTTTTTTTGTGTCAGAACAACAGCATATGAAGAATCAGAAGCAAATGTATACAAAATGAAAGGTTTAGAAAAATATGGGCTAGTTAGAGTAGGAGCTTCAGCAATAGCTTTTAAGATGTCATGAAAAGATTGCTTCTCATCAGTAGACCATTTAAAATCAGCATCTTTCTTGATCATTTTCTGAAGCGGCCTAACAATTTCCGTGAACCCGGGAATAAATCTAGAAACAAAATTTATCTTCCCAAGAAACGACTGCATAGACTTCTTTGAGTGAGGCATCGAAATCTGTGATATAGCATGGGTACTTTCTGGGTCAATATTGATGCCTTGTTTAGAAACAACAAAACCCAGCAACTTACCTTCTGTGACTGAAGAGATAGATTTCTTAGGATTTAGAGAAATCCCATACTTCCTGCAACGCTAAAAAACTCTCCTGAGATGAGTTAAATGATCAGTTCTATTTTTTGAAAAGACAGTAATATCATCAAGATAAATAACAACAAACTTACCAATCAGACCTCTGAAGGCGATATCCATTTCCCTCTGGAATGTTGCTCCGTCATTTATTAGACCAAATGGCATCTTCCTATATGTATAGATTCCCCAAGGAGTCCTAAAAGTTATTTTCAACTGGTCAGCTTTGGATACTAACACTTGGTTGTACCCTGGGAAACCATCTAGAAGTGAAAATTTTTTAGATCCGGAGACCTGTTGCAATATTTTCTCCATTGGAGGAACAGGATAATTGTCCTTATCTGAAACCTTATTCAGGTTTCAGAAATCGACGCATAACCTGATATCACCATTTTTCTTTCTGATGGGGACAAGATTTTCCACCCACTATGCATGCCGAACCGGGAAAATTATTCTGGCAGAAAGGAGTTTATTCAACTCCTTTTTGACAGCTGGTTCTAGGCTAGGATGCATTTTCCTCAATTTTTGTTGAAAAGGCTTAGCCTCTGGTTTCATAGGAATGACATGTTGCATTATATTAGGGTCAAACATTTTCAGGTCGTCATACGTCCATGCAAATATGTCTTTGAACTCATTGAAGAGTTTAATTAAGGATGTTTTTTCCTGGGGAGTACATGTACTACCCAGATTTACACATTGAGGGTTATGTTCAGTACCTAGATTTACAATGTCAGATTGCATGATGGAGCTATTAGTTTTACAATTCCTTGCAGCTTTAAATTTATCCTTCAAGTCATAGAATTTCTCAAGTTTGATTACTGATTTGGGAAGAGCACTAACCTGATTGAGAGATTCTTTAATTGAGCAAGGCTTATGGATTACCACAAAATTATATAGATCCTCATCGTGAGTCATTTCGTCAATGACCGCATCCTTAAAAGTATCCTTCAAAGTCAGAAAATCGATCAACTGCTCGTCATTGTTAAAGACTCTCCAATTTGCTATATTGTCGGGTATAGAAGGTCTGAAAAGCAATTCAACCGAGAAAGAATCAGTAAGCATTCCCTCGGATGGAATTAACCTTGAAGCAACATTAGCTAAAAGGTCAGCTTCCTGATTTAGATAATGAGGGATGGAACTTATGTTAAATGCTTCAAATGCTAATAGTAAATTCCATACCTCTTCCTGATAATTTATCAGGTGGCCATCAATGCAATGGATGGTGTTACGTACCTGTCTAACAATTATCTTAGAGTCCCCTAACACTACCAAATCTTTGGCTCCTAGGTCAATTGCTTTTTTCAGCCCTTGAATCAGAGCTTCGTATTCAGCCACATTGTTGGTGCATTCAAATTCTAACCTGCAGGCGATGAAATATATTTTCCCATAGGGGTCTATCAGCAAGAAACCTACACCAGCCCCTTCTTTTGACTTAGATCTGTCGAAATATAAAGACCAAAGACCATTGTTCAGATCTAAGTGTGCCGCATTTGGGACTGGAATCTCATCTGTAACTTGCAAAAAATGGCAAATTTCAGACTACTGTTCTGCACCTGTTATTGATGAAGTTTCAGCTTCAAAATCCCCAAAGAAAGAATCTACCATATAGTTTCCCATTATGGTGTCGGTGAATAATACCGGTTCATTCGAATCATCCAATTCGGTGATGGTATGCTTCATGTAGCGTTCCCAATCAATTCTGATTTTATTCGGGTGACCATTATGAGATATCCATAAGTGTGACCAATCAGTAGCAAAATATCCCTTCAATTTCTCAGACCAATCTCTACTGAGAAATAGGCCATATGCTTCTGGGATGTCTGCTACAATTATATCAATGATAAAACAGACTTGAGGATTCGAAGCTAACCTTATCAACAACTCTTTCAACTTACCTATTACTTTTACGTTTGAACGATCAAACTGTACAATACTTGTATCACAAGGCACAGGGACAGCATTAAGTTTTTTACTTACAGAGTATGGCATAACATTCTTGGAGGCCCCTGAGTCTATCATGCAGTTATGTACTTTACGATTGCATATTTCAAACGTAAGTAAAAAAGGTGGAGTTGAAGAATCAGATTTCTTTCCTATGGATGATGCATTGACTGAAGATTTTGTTGGGTTATCTTTAGTGTTAGCAGAGCTGTTTTGACTTGAAGGAGTTTTTCCACTTTTACTTGGAGATACCCCTTGCATCATTTTATCTCTAATCGCCGGTAACTTAAGTAGTTCATAGATAGAGATGTTGGCTCTGATTTTCTTTAAATCTTCAATCAGATCGTATTCTAAATCAAGAGAAGGTGCATATTTACTGTTTGCAGGTTGGGTTTTTGTTTGAGTAGTTGCACTATTATCTGTAGCAGTTGTAGAAGGTTCCCCTAAGGGTTTATCTTTCTTGCTTCTAGTGTTATATTGATGTTGGTTTACATTGACAACACCTACATATTCGTCATCAGTCAATTCTGAAGTATCCCAGAAGTGGCTGATAACTTGAGGAGGTTTATCTTCTGTGGCATTATCTTTATCTTGGGTGCCTTCAGAACTCTGTCTTGAAGATTGAGTTTCGTTTTCAGATGATGTTTCTAGACTTAAAACTAATAGCTTGAGGAAACTGTTAATTTCGTCAACACTATTAGCTTCAGACGGTGGAGTCTGTCTGGGAGTTGTATTCAGGAATGGCCTTCTGAAAGGTTGTCTAGGTGGTTCTTTAGGAGGAGTGTTTTCATAAGTGCCTTTCTTTAAATCAATGATTTCATTAGACAATTTTTTAATAACTCTTTGTAGGCTATCTAGGTCTAATGAATCTTGACCTTTTTTCTCAGGGTTTGTGTTCTTGGTAGGACTGTCAGTCTTCTTACGAGAAGAAGATGCAGCATCTGTGTCTACTCCAGGATTTGCTTTTATGGTAGACATATCCTTCTCAACCTTAATTGCTTCTTCAAAGTTTTCAGCAAGGGTAAGTTTGGATTTTTGTCTGACAAACATTGCTATTGACACAGGCAAGGATGAAGTGTAAAATTCAACAGTGACATCCTTAGCTGGCCTTGAAGCAGCAGGGATCCTATTTCTTAGAGTAAGGAATCGCTGGTTGAAATCTTTAACCTTTTCCTTGGTTTCCATGCGAATTCTAGACAGTTCTAGCACCAAGGCAACTAGAGTCTTGTCGTCTCCAAATTTGTTCATGAAAGCAAGGTCGAATTCATTCCAGTTGGTAATGGAACCAACTGTAAGCGAAAAATACCATGTCGGTGCTTTACCCTCAAATGTATAAGGGAAAAGATGACAGACTACATCTTCATGTTCAACATCCAGGAGTCGAACTGCCAACATAAAATTCTTGACATGATCTTCTGCTGGATCTTTCAACTTAGGGTTAAACTTGGGTAATAATTTCTGAGGATTCTTAGGTAAAGGGTATTGAACGCCAGGGACAGCTACTGCATCCTGAGCTAACCATGGAATATTAGCATTAAGGTTTGGGGGATTTATGCCTACCATGTTTCTTGGAGTTGGAGTTGGTGAAGGCAGTGTTTGATGAATGTGAGGAGGTGAATGAGGTGGTGATGGTGGTTGACCAACCCCTCCTGAAACCGATGGTCTTGAAGAAGAGGAAGGCTGATTGGTGCCTGTTAGAGATTGTTGTATTTGAAGATCGGGAATGGAACCTAAAGACTGATCTTGTTCTCCCGAAGCAGGTTCAGGATGACGAGTGTGAGGACGGGTGATCTGGGGAAGAGGTAATTCAGTGGGCTGGCGCCCAGTGAGATTCAAATAAGCCCTAGTTAAAATTCTCTGAGATTCATTTATGGCTTGTTCGACCTGGTCAATTTCTTCAGGTTGGCGAATACCGGGAGAGTTGAACTGAGAAATCAGATTCTGAACAGAGTCGCTCACTGGGGTTTCATTCACTCGTGATGAACGGTGAGAGCGTGGTTGTGCAGTTGACTATATTTGAGGGGTGATAGGCCGATTAACTTTGTCTACAGGATTGTTTTCATCAGCCATTAGCTTAACCAGGCCCTCCTTCTAGCGCCATTATTGACGAGCGTAGATGACTATGCACGCAATGGGGGAGACAACCCAGAACGGGATCCTTAAAGCAGGCTCCAAGCTATTTGGGATGGTTGTTCCTGACAGGTTTAAAGGCTCTGTTAGCCTGAAAGTCTAACTATCTAAAAATCTAAGAGACAGATCTAACACTACTGATTATTGATCAGATATGTATCTATGTCTATACAAATTAATAACTGTTATTAATTACAGAATTAATAAACTAAGTTAAATCAGTTTATAAAGATAGAAAATTAAATAACTATTAACAAGCTTGATTATTAACAAAGATACATTATAGACATCTGTACATTAATCAATAATGAAAAGAATAACCTACATATGACATGAATATAAATATCTGTTTCAAATAGATTTTTTTAACAATATAATTAACAGAAGAGGAAAAACATATTATCCTAACCTACGTACTATCCTGATCAGGAGCAATGCGAAATTTAAACTGAAATCAGATCTGCTAACAGGAATATCAATAATCTTGACAATCTTCGAAATAAATTTAGAAACCACCAAGATCATGCAATAGACGTGTAAACCACGTATGTAACGATGTCAGTCACCAATTTACAACATGGCATTTATTAACAGAATGATAATCAGCATAAGTCAATAGCCAAACATAATATATTTGCACAATTTCATAAAAGAAATTATGACAAACATTCATAATATAGAAAAATAGTAACAAGACTAAGGATAGCATACACATGTGCTAAGCATAAAATTGTAAACATATATATAATTTATCACTAGTTTAAAGATTGTATCTGCTGACAGGAAGCTGTCTCCAGTTACAAAAGATCAAACCGTAGTCTTGTTGTCTCTTTTCCCCAAACTATCGACCTCTTAACCCACATGATATCTCCCCTTAAATACATGTAATATTCAAAAATAAACAGTCCTAAAAACTAGAGATAGCAAAAATCAAACCTTTTAATCAATTTCCCTTAAAAATGACAAGTAAGACATGTCATTTTTCCATATACGTAAAAACGCCAGGAAATGGTAAAGATTCGATCCATAAAAATCAAAAATCTCAATGATGAAACAACACCTGGAAGGACTGATAGTCGATTTGTTCCGATCATGTGGGCGATGATCTAAAAATAGATAGTCATCAAAATCTGAGCAAGAACAGCAACCATATCGCCTGCAATAAACCAGATAAAAATAATAAAATTAACACACATATAGAAATCAAAATGAAAAAAACTATATAATAAACCAAAATAAAATAAACCAATACTTGTACAGAGATAACCTGGTCGTCAATCCATCAAAACTTCAAAATATGAAACTGATAGCAAATACACCCGAAGACATTACAAATTTACAGGCACGTTAAAGACTTGGATATTCACACCACTTGACTGACTCAGCGACTGCCCCTTAAACTGCATAAGTGCAACCTGAGCATTAAGCTCCCGTAGTTTTTCTTTGTTCTTGTCATTCTCACTCTGTAATTTTAGAACCCTTCTAATCAGCTTATTCTTGTGATTTTTTAGACGCAAGAGATGCTTGTCACTCAAGTCTACCTTCTGCTTTAACTTCAAATTATCAGCCTCCATCAAATAGCGATTAGCCAGTACTTCTTTTACCCTTTCTTCCATCCTACGTATTTTGTCTAAGAGACAATTCACAAACAATGGGTGCATCGTATCCCCGACTTCACGAAAAATAGGCGAACTTGTCCCTACAGACTTCTCTTTAAATGGAAGATCAACAACAGGATCCTCTCTCGAGCGTCTTTATCAAACACAGGAGTATCTTTACCAATCACAGGAGGACTCTCATCAACAAGGTTTGAAACGAACTCAGGCTGAACAATATTATCATTAATAGGCAGGGGGAGATCTGCTTCTTCATCATCTATGACAACAGTCTCCACCTGAACATTATCAGTCACGGGGGTTTTGACAGTATTACATTGTGCCATGCTCCTTGTGAATCTACCTACCAACTTGGCTTTCGGTCTGTCTCGTCCACGATTGCAAATTTTATCAATATTGTTTTGTGGCGTAATCGGTGACAGAGATGAAAATTTCTTCACGCGTTTGGAAACTAGAGGAGTATCAGCGCTTCTCACTGGATTAGACACAGGATCATTGCAAGGTTTAGGAATCATATGGCCAGTGTTTGACCGGGGTTTACGTAAATAAGAAACTGAGACTGGACTCGGCTCTTTATGCTTGTTGCATTCCTCAGGGCTGTCAAACTAGTCATGGAAAAAAAGAGGAAAATCCATTGGACTCAATGAACTCATCCCAGGACCGATTTGACTTCTAAAGCTCCTTATCAATTAACATGCAGACTAAGCCATGGTGAAAGAAACTATGACTAACATTCTTAGGACCCATTTTAATGGCAACAAACATCTTAAACAGACTTTGCAACAAATAATAGGGTAAGTTTAGTGGGAAACCTATAAATGTAGACATGAGACCGAGATGATAGACGTACGCTGAAGACAAGCGGCCTTCACAAGTCAGGTATCTGTGGATCAAATCCAGAAAAGGGTGCCACTCCTTTTTGAAGTAGTTGCGAGCTACTCCACTACAGAACAATACTTTTTGACCAGTGTTCTTTAGTAGCTGTCGCCACTTAGTAATGTCCATCCTTTTATATTTAAACCATCTCTCGCCGATCAGTGATAGACCAGTGGAAACCACCACTGATTGCTCGTCCACCCAAAAACGGAGATCACCCACTTCTGCCTGAAAATCAACCAAAGAGAGAGAGAAAATGCTTGTGACTTTGGGGTTCGAATCTGAGAATTTCCTTATAAATGGCATCCACCCAA
Organism: Pseudotsuga menziesii; assembly: GCA_001517045.1. NCBI lineage: Eukaryota > Viridiplantae > Streptophyta > Pinopsida > Pinales > Pinaceae > Pseudotsuga > Pseudotsuga menziesii. The sequence goes on along the minus strand of LPNX010949537.1, from coordinate 148,163 downwards.
CTGCCTCGACCTTTGCTGACAGGTCAGGGTTCGAATCCAGTAATTTCATTTCGCAGGGTTGGACCCTTACTACATGCGCCATGACCGGCTGTGTCAAGGCATGTAATCGCACACAAAACAAATACCACAGCTCGGCACAAGACAACAAATTAGAGAATGAGCACTCCGGGTAAAGACTGAGAAAGAACAAGCCATAAAACTTAACCTTGTGATAAGCAGAATAAGCCATGCATAAACGTAGACTATACCCCTGCAAATTCGGCATAAATGAAGACATTATCGCTCAGAGAGGTAATCGATTAATGAGGAATGACGGTCAAAGACCCCAGATAACTCATGTTATCATTATTTAACTGGCATTAATGATATGAGGCCCTTCGCTGTACAAGAAACAGGTGTTCCATTGACAGGCAGCCATGATGGAGGACAAGTACTGGGACTTAAATGTGATGGACAGGGTTCAGTACCAGTGTCATGATAGCATATCGAATTCGCAACAGGTGGATCAGAATGGAGGCTACGGCATAAATTGATCTGACGATAAACTATAATACATATCACCCTTACTGTAGATTCGACTTACCCTTCAAAGGTGGCGGACAATACAACGTAATACAAACCATCAAGTCAAAACTAGACTTCGCAATATAAACCATATAAAAATCGACATAAACCGTTAATATCAACGATGATTTGTAAACTTAGGATATGGCACGTAAGACATATGTCCTTGGATATTCTAGGATTTCTCAGAGTTATAAATATCTGACCATTCATAACCTTTAATCAGACTACACATGAAATCCATAATAATGTAATAGACCATACCAAGATCAACTATAGCAATATCGGAACCTTATAAATAATTATAGTAACAAAATCAAACAATAAAATCAATTTATAATGTTTTGGATAAGATGCAAGACTAGGATGACGATAACAGGTATAGGAATCATTAATACTCATCCTTTGATTTTTTAAGTATAAATCCACCCAAAATATTAACTTTATAGTAGTGATTTCATTAATCTAATATAGTTTACAAAGGTTGCTTAAAAATATGGGATTTCACCGAATCTGTAGCTCAAGGAAGGACACCCTTTCAGTAGCTAGTAATTCATTGGATTTGTCCCTTTAAAATTTGAACATTTCATCAAACAAAATGGGATTTTGTTTGATGAAATAAGTTTTTAAAGGCTGTTGAGCAGGGGCACAACACTAAGCCATTAGCTAGAGTGAAGTTTGAGTACTTCATGGAGAAGCTTGGTGTTCTCCAGATTGAGGTTCCCTCCAAAGGGAAGGGATGAATCTGAGATCCATTCTGACATGGTGAGAGGATTTGTTCCTTCCATGGTTAGATGTAAGGGTTCATCCATTCTGTCATGATGAGAGGATTGGTTCTTCGCATGTCAGATATGAGTCTTGAGCCATTCTGATGTGATTATAGGATTGGTTCCTACATGACTAGATATAAGCACTGAATGCCATTCTTGGAATGGAGGCACCTGGTCAGTTACCAGGAACACCCAGTTTGGGACTGAGGGCCATTCTAATGGGACTGTAGGATTGGTTCCTACATGATCAGATGTAAGTGCAGAGCCATTCTGGTGTGACTATAGGATTGGTTCCTACATGATTAGATGTAAGTGCAAAGCCATTCTGAGGTGATTGTAGGATTGGTTCCTACATGATCAGATGTAAGTGTAGAGCCATTCTGGGGTGATTGTAGGATTGGTTCCTACATGATCATATGTAAGTGCAGAGCCCTTTCGACATGTAGTTAGGATTGGTTCCTTGCATGGTCAAATGTAAGTGCTAGGCCTTTCTGACATTGGTTGTCAGATGTGAGTGCTAGGAATTTTTGACAGGGTTGTGGGATGTGTTCCGACATGGTCAGATGTGAGTGTTGGGTGTGGCTTTCTGATATGATTATAGGATTGGTTCCTACATGATCAGATGTAAGTGTTGGGTGGGCCATTCTAACTTAGGGTCAGATATAAGTGCTGGAAAATACTTACATGGAGGATAGGCCTACAACTAGCATGAAAAAGGGCTGGCTCTGTAGAACTTCCTATGACAAGAAGAATAAAGAGATAGCACCCATGATGATGATCCAACAGAGACATTCCAGAACCAAAGATGATCCAGATCGAGTGATGATTCAGATCCGGTGATGATGATCCAGATCGAGTGATGATCCAGATGATACAGAGAAGAATAATTTTGTTGATAAATTGTGTCGAGAGAATACCTTCCTGTTTAAGAGGGAGTGTTGATGTAATTGTAACTTCGAAATGTATTCACTTGTATATCTTATGTATTGTATCCCAATGTTTATTCCAGGAAGTGCTTGTAATGTAATTGAGTCATGTCATACCCTGATGTTCTGATTGGGGGTTTGTATAATGTAAACAAGTCATGTCAAGTCATTATGGGTAACCCCCCTATTGATCAAGGGTTAAAGTACCCGTAGTTGCGGGGCCTAAGGGTTATTAGACTCACTTGGTGAAGTCGGCCCTAATGAGTTATTGTCAAGTCAAGAATTAGTATAAATAGAAATTGAGCCTCTCTATTTAACACACTCTCACTCACATTCAGTTGTAGTGCATAGCTGAGGAAGAAGAAGTTGTTTGGGCTAGAAAGAAAGAGGCTACTGTTGTCGGGAGATCATCTTACTATTTTGGGGTTTTACTTTTGGCGCTGATTCTATCTCTGAGCAAGTTGTGAGGTTTTCTCCATTTATGGTTTCCCTAAGGAAAAACACTATGTTCATTGCCTCTTATGTTTGATTATTGTGCTTTTTATTCTCTCAGTTAAAGATCCTAATATAATTCTAGCTTAAATGTTAAAAATCTAACAAAATCTAATTATATGGAATAATTATTTCCTTGTTTCAACCTACAAGGAACTAAAGTGGGAAGGATACCCACCCCTCTTGCTATTTTCCCACAACATTATTTATGGTGAATCAACTACTTTTTTGTTCATTTCATTGATTATTGGTTGTTGTTTGCAAGATAAATTATTTGGGGTGTCTTCTATGTTCAGAAGCTTGTTTCTCGTCCCCTCAACACCCAGTATTTGGAGGCTCATAACCAAATTCTATCAAAATCTTAGTAGTGTGGTTCCTAGCATCTTTTTCATGTTGATATGCAAGTTTTTCTCTTCAAAAATTGTACTCTTGCATGACCCTTCTATTTGCTCTGCATGCATAAAATCTATGTGACTTGTGCAACCATTTCCTTGCATTGTTATGGGGATATGTGGGTCCAAAACCCACAATGTTGTGCAAAAAGAATTGATTTTAGCTTATTTTTCATCACTAAGTGTATTTTCACAAGTTACTTAATGAAAAAGAAAATAAAACAACCCATACGTTGTTTATATTTATGTAGTAATTAGATCACTTAGTTCAAATAGGGATTCACAAATAATTTCTTTTGTTCTATTTAGGATAAAAGGATTTGATGTTTTCAAGGGAGATATTAGTTCTTACTCTAAGTTTAACTAAATCATTTCATTCTTCTTATTTTATAGAGATTGTTGGTATAATATTTTTTTTTAAACTATCACTAGTTTTAGATCTTATTGGATCTTATTGCTTCTTGCCTATTTCCTTGATTTTAATAAAGGTAGTTTAGCTTAGTCATCCACCCAAAGAAGAGATCCAAAGAATCGTATTTTTATAAGTATTCTCTTTTCCTTGCACTCTTAGTGATCTTGGAAAATAAAAAAGGGGTGAAAGGTTTGAGATACCTCCCTTTGCACATTTACTTCATTTTTCCTAAACGCTTCTAATAACTTGTCATTTTCAAATCAATCATTCACACTTAGATTTTAAATTTACCTAAATAACATACCATCAATGTTCACATATATTTACCTTATCATATCCTCTTTAGTTAGTTGCAAATTTCACCTTTATTTTGATTTCAAAAACATGTGTAGAATTCCAACTGGAAGTACACACCAAGAGATGCAAAGACTCTTTCCACTTTAGCATCACGTTTATCTTACACTCATGATTGATATAGATGAATTATAAATACATGGTTTTTTGGAACACCTCTCTTTCCACACCCTAAATCAGATTTGGACCATTCTAAAATCAACATTGCATTGTAATTCTCAAACCAACTAAAATCCTCCACCAGGGAGTTCATGAAACAATATTATAGTTATTTAGTATTGATTGGGATTGCAATCCAAATGATGCCCACCAATATTTTATATTTTTGAAACAATAGTATTCTTGATTTTTAAGGGACATATAATTTTTTTTTATCACCAAGTGTGATCAAACTTGGATAAGGAAGTGAGTTTCTGAAGGACGCAAAATCCTGGGTATAGTTTTTTTTATTTGTGACATTGAGCCACCACGCTATTTTTGGAGGTGAATTTATTCTTAAGGTTGAAGCCCTTATCCACACTTTATGTGAGTATATTAGTGGCCAAAACATAGGATATCACTGAGTGTAATTTGTGGGATGAATTTTCGCCTAAGTAATTTTTTTGTTGGCTATTGGAAATGTTGGAAATACTTTTAGAACATAGCCCTAATACCCCTCATTACAACAGATAATTTCTACCTTCATGATATATCTTTGGTGGGTTCATAAATTCCAAAAAGAGATCTACTAGAAAGACCAATGACTATTTTAGATGAAGGATGTAAAATCAATCAGAGAACATACATTTTCTTTCTTGTTACACAATATCACATAACATACTTAAAAATAACCAACTTGATATATCATTTGCATTCGTCAGTTGCACCACATTGCATTTGTTATCATGGTTATCATATTTTTGCATATATTAAATTGTGTTTAATTCTTTTCATCCTCACTCTCATTGGATCAAACAAACACAACCACTGCAGAACATATATCTCTTAGGTAGTCTCATAGGCTGCCAGAAATTAGGGCTTTCCACAGAAGTCGAATTTTTGAGTGAGCCCAGGCTTGGATTGATATCCTCCTCAAAATCGAACTTCAGAGCATAGAACTCCAGGAAATTCAAACCCTAATATGCTCTTGAACCAGCACTGCATAAATTCAGCTCCAAATCCAGATCCGACATCTTGACCTGGTAAGATCTAAATCCTTTGTATTTCCATTTGAGGTTCTCAATTAAGATGTCTCATCATACCAAGCTTGATGAAAAGCTTGAGGGAGATGATAACTTCTGAACCTAGAAGTATAGGATCTCCCTGGTCCTGGAAGAAAATGAGTTGGACTCCTACATCAATGAGGAGGTTCTAGTTCTAGAGGAATATTAGGCTAAGGCCTTACATAAGAATAAGTTGGTTATGGCTAAGAGGATTACTGTTGATTAAATCAAGGATCACCTCATACCACAGGTTTCCTCACTAAAGACACCTAAATCCATGTTTGATGCCCTAACCAAATTATTTGAAGGGAAGAACATAAATCAGAAGATGAATTTAAGGAACCGGGTGAAGAATGTAAAGATCCAGAATGAGGAGACCATCCAGTTATACTTTACAAGGGTCTCCCAGATCAAAGAACAACTTGAAGCAGTAGATGAAGAAGTGGAGAATGCAAAAATTGTGATGACAACCGTGAACAGTCTCCCTAGATCATGGGATTCTTTCATCCAAGGAATATATGCTAGGAAGAAGCTAATCAATTTCAGTAGACTGTGGGAAGAATGCCCACAAGAAGAAGCTCGAATAGCAGCTCGAGAAGAAAAGATGGGAAGTGAAGATCAATCTCTCACAGTACACTCCAAGAAAGGTATAAGGGAAAATCATCATCATCAAGGTAAGCATTCTCATCAGAAAGATAATTTTATGAAAAAGGATCAATCCAAACTCAGATACTATACATGTGATGAAAGAGGACGCTTTGCTAGAAATTGTCCCATGAATAAGAGTGGGTCTAAGAAGAAGAAGAACTCCAAAAGAAGACATCATTCTCACACTCTTGAGGATGATGATCCTCCTAGAAAGAGAGTAAAACCAGAAAGTAAAGACTCTTCAAGTGATGAAGAATATGTTCTGATCTCCGCTCTCATGGGAACTGTCACACATGGAAGGAAATATTTTCTTATTGATAGTGGGGCTTCAAAACACATGACCAGATTCAAGGAATCCTTTGAGAAACTATCCGAACATAATTCACCCCATAAGGTGAAACTTGGGGATGACTACCAATATCCCATAAAAGGTATTGGTGAATCCTCCTACAAGCTAGACTCTAGAAAGCCTATGAAAATGAAGGATGTCTTGTTTGTACTAGGACTAAAGAAGAATCTTCTCTCCATATCGGCACTAGATGCAAAAAACATGAGGGTTGCATTTTTAGATGGCTAAGTCCTCATGTGTCCAAGAGGAAAGACTATTGATGATGCAATAGTATTTGGAGAACAAGAAGGAGGATTATACAAATTCAAGGGACATCTAGAACAAGCTTTGACCCATGACATAGTAGAGCCAAATGAACTTTGTCATAAAAGGCTTGCACATGTGCATTAAAGAGCACTACCACTTGCAAGCAAAGCTGTTGAAGGTCTTCCAAAAATTCAGGAAAAGCATGAAGGAGTCTGCAAAGGATGTGTGAAAGGAAAGAACACAAAGAAGACATTTCCAAGTAGCGAAAGCAAAGCAAAAGGAATCTTGGAAATCATTCACTCCGATGTATGGGGTCCAATGTCATCAAGTTCTTTAAGCGGGTATGTATACTATGTTTATTTTATTAGTGATTTTTCTAGGAAGACATGGATATACTTTATGAAGAACAAAGATGATGTTTTCAGCAAGTTCAAGGAATTCAAAGCCTTGATCGAGAACCACACTGAAAATAAGATCAAGACCTTTCAATCAGATAATGGCAGAGAATTCACATCAAATGAATTGAAAGAGTTATGCAGAGATTCAAGGATTAAGAGGGAGTTATCCACTCCATATAATCCACAACATAATGGGGTTGCAGAAAGGAAGAATAGAATGATCATGGAAGCTGCAAGAGCAATGCTTCATGATCAAGATCTTCTCATGCACCTATGGGCAGAAGCTTCCAGAACAACAGTGGATGTATAGAACCATATTCCACATAGAGTACTTGAGAACAAGACACCTGAAGAAGTCTTTTTCGTCAAGAAACCAGAAGTCATCCATCTCAGAATATTCGGCTGTCCAGTGTACATGCACATTTTGAAAGAAAAGAGGACAAAGTTAGATCCTTCAGGAAAGAAAGGTATATTTGTGGGATACTCTGAAAGATCTAAGGCTTACAAAATATACTTCCCAGCATTCAAGAATATAGACATCAGCAGTGATGTAACATTTGACAAAGACTCAGCTTACAATAAATCCAGAAAGAGACCTTCTGAAGAACATGAAGAAACAGAAGCACCAAGAATTCATGACACAACCATGAATGAAGAAACTCAAGAAGAAGATAAAAAATTTGAAGAACCTCAAGAACCTCTAGATCCACCTCAGGAGAAGAATCCTCATAAGAGGAAACCTGCTTGGGTACAAGAATATATCCAAGGTGCAGAAAGATATGGGGCTCCAGAAGAAAATTTCAGAGAAAGAAAGATGACCAGCTCCCGCTCCGGTTATGTAGCTTTATTATGTGACTTTATCAATAAAGAACCATCCAACTATGAAGAAGTGGAAGAAAGGAAAGAATGGAAGGATGCTATGATCGAAGAGTATCAATCAATCATGAAGAACGATGTTTGGGATGTTGTCCCAAGACCAAAAGGGAATTCTGTTGTAACTTCCAAATGGATCTACAAGATCAAGCATGCTGCAGATGGAAGCATAGAGAAATCTAAAGCAATATTCATGGCTCGTGGCTTCTCACAGAAATAAGGAATCATTATGAAGAAACCTTTGCACCTGTAGCCAGATACACTTCCATTAGATCAGTACTTTCTCTGGCTGTAGTGATAAAATGGAAGATACACCAAATGGATGTCAAGACTACTTTCTTGAATGGTGTAGTGGAAGAGGAAGTGTATGTAGAGCAGCCACTCAGTTTTGAGACACATGACGGGGAGTCTCATGTGTGTAGATTGAAGAAATCCCTGTACGGTTTGAAATAGGAACTCAGGGCACGGTACGGTAGAATTGATGGCTTTCTATCCAGTTTGGGATTTACCAAAAGTAAATCAAACTCCAAGATTTACTACAAGGTTGAAGATGGAAACACAGTGATACACCTACTATATGTAGATGATCTATTTATGGATGGGTTGATTGCTGATACAAAGAGGAAGCTTGCTTCCAAGTTCAAAATGAAGGACTTGGGTATGATGCACTATTTTCTAGGCATGGAGGTGTGGCAGAATGCATATGGAATCTTCCTCGGACAAGGGAAGTATGTAGTAGAGATCCTGAAAAGGTTTGGGATGATGGACTGCAAGGCCATGACCACACCTATGGCATCGAACCTAAAGCTATTGAGTGATGCTTCATCAGAAGTGGTTGATGCTATGATGTATCGTCAAATGATTAGGTCCATGATGTACCTAATGAACACGAGACCAAATATTTTCTTTGCTGTGAACACCTTGAGCCAGTTCTTGACAGATCCGAGACATGTCCACTTGAGTGCTGCAAAGCATATTCTCAGGTACCTAAGGGGTATAGTTGATTATAGGCTCAAGTATGAAGTGAATCAGAACATTAAGCTAGAGGGTTATGTTGATTCAGAGTGGGTAGGCAGTGTCATCGATAGGAAGAGCACTTTAGGGTGTTGCTTCAGTATGGGATCAGGTGTGATCTCTTGGTTTAGTAAGAAGCAATCCTGTGTGGCACTGAGTACAGATGAAGTAGATTATGTCACAGCTTGTTCAACTAGTTGTGAGGCAGTATGGATGAGGAAGCTACTGCTTGATTTATTTGATCTCCAATTGGATGCTACTTGTATATATTGTGACAACCAGAGTTGTGTGAAGTTGTCGGAGAACCCGGTGTTCCATGACAAGTCAAAGCATATCGAGATCAAGTATCACTATATCAGGGATATGGTGCATAGAGGAGTAGTGAAGCTCTAGTATGTTGCGATAGATGAATAGATAGCTGATGTGTTGACTAAGCCATTAGCTAGAGTGAAGTTTGAGTACTTTAGGGAGAAGCTTGGTGTTCTCCAGATCGATGTTCCCTCCAAAGGGAAGTGATGAGTCTGAGAGCCATTCTGACATGGTGAGAGGATTGGTTCCTTCCATGGTCAGATGTAAGGTCTGGGCCATTTTGTCATGATGAGAGGATTGGTTCCTTGCATGTTAGATATGAGTGATGATACATTACTGTAGCATTGGTTCCTACATGATCAGATATAAGCGCTGAATGTCATTCTTAGAATGGAGGCACCTGGTCAGTTACAAGGAACACTTAGTTTGGGGCTGAGGGCCGTTCTGATGTGACTATAGGATTGGTTCTTACATGATCAGATGTAAGTGCAGAGCCATTCTGATGTGACTATAGGATTGGTTCCTACATGATCATATGTAAGTGCAGATCCATTCTAAGGTGATTATAGGATTGGTTCCTACATGATCAGATGTAAGTGTAGGGCCATTCTCAAGCGATTGTAGGATTGGTTTCTACATGATCAGATGTAAGTGCAAAGCCATTCTAAGGTGATTGTAGGATTGGTTCTTACATGATCAGATGTAAGTGTAGATCCCTTTTGACATGTAGGTAGGATTGGTTCCTTGCATGGTCAAATGTAAGTGTTGGGCCTTTCTGACATTGGTTGTCAGATGTGAGTGCTAGGACTTTCTGACAGGTTTGTGGGATGTGTTCCCACATGGTCATATGTGAGTGCTGGGCATGCCTTTCTGATATGATTATAGGATTGGTTCCTACATGATTAGATATAAGTGATGGGCAGGCCATTCTGACTTAGGGTCAGATATAAGTGCTGGAAAAGACCTACATGGATGTTAGGCCTACAACCAGCATGACAAAGGGATGGCTCTGTAGAAATTCCTATGACGAGAAGAATCAAGAGATAGCACATGTGATGATGATCCAACAGAGATGTTCCAAAACCAGAGATGATCAAGATCGAGTGATGATCCAGATGATACAAATAAGAAGACTTGTGTTGATAAATTGTGTCAATAGAATAACTTCCTACTTAAGAGGGAGTGTTGATGTAATTATAACTTCGGAATGTATTCACTTGTATATATTATGTATTGTAGTCTGATGTTTATTCTGGGAAGTGTTTGTAATGTAATTGAGTCATGTCATGCCCCGATGTTCTGATCGGTAGTTTCTATAATGTAAATACTAAACAAGTCATGTCAAGTCATTTTGGGTGACCCTCCTATTGATCAAGGGTTAAAGTCCCTACAGTTGCGGGTCCCTAGGGTTATTAGACTCACATAGTGAAGTAGGCCCTAGTGAGTTATTGTCAAGTCAGGAATTAGTATAAATAGAGAGTGAGCCTCTCTATTTAACACACTATCACTCACACTCAGTTGTAGTGCATAGCTAAGGAAGAAGAAGTTGCTGGGGCTAGAAAGAAAGAGGCTATTGCTGTCGAGAGATCATCTTACTATTTTGGGGTTTTACTTTTGGTGCTGATTCTTTTTTTAAGGAAGTTGTGGGGTTTTCTCCATTTATGGTTTCCTGGAGCAAAAACAATGTGCTCATTGTCTCTTATGTTTGATTGTTGTGCTTGTTATTCTTTCAGTTAAAGATCCTAATATAATGCTAGCTTAAATGTTAAAAATATAACAAAATCTAATTATATGGAATAATTATTTCCTTGTTTCAACCTACAAGGATCCAAAGTGGGAAGGATACCCACCCCTGTTGCTATTTTCCCACAACATTATTTATGACGAATAAACTACTTTGTTTGTTCATTTCATTGATCATAGGTTTTTTTTTGCAAGATAAATTATTTGGGGTGTCTTCTATGTTCAAAAGCTTGTTTCTCATCCCCTAAACACCCAGTATTTGGAGGCTCATAACCCAATTATATTGAAATCTTAATAGTGTCATTCCTAGCATTTTTTTCATGTTGATATGCAAGTTTTTCGCTTCAACAATTGTACTCTTGCATGACCCTTCTATTTTCTCTACATGCAGTAAATCTATGTGACTTGTGCAACCATTTCCTTGCATTGTTATGGGGATATGTGGGTCCAAATCCCATAATGTTGTGCAAAAAAAAATTATTTTAGCTTATTTTTCATCACTAAATGTAGTTTCACAGGTTGCTTGATGAAAAAGAAAATAAAACAACTCATACGTTGTTTATATTTATGTAGTAATTAAATCACTTAGTTCAAATAGGGATTCACAAATAATTTCTTGTGTTCTATTTAGGATAAAAGGATTTGATGTTTTCAAAGGAGATATTAGTTCTTATTATAAGTTTAAGTAAATCATTTCATTCATCTTATTTTATATATATTGTTGGTATAAGAAATTTTGTTAAACTATCACTAGTTTTAGATCTTATTTCTTCTTTCCTATTTCCTTGATTTTAATAAAGGTAGTTTAGCTTAGTCATGCACTCAAATAAGAGATATAAAGAATCGTATTGTTATAAGTATTCTCTTTTCCTTGCACTCTTAGTGATCTTGGAAAATAAAAAATGGGTGAAAGGTTTGAGATACCTCCCTTTGCACATTTACTTCATTTTCATAAATGCTTGTAATAACTTGTCATTTTCAAATCAATCATTCACACTTAGAGTTTAAATTAACCTGAATATCATACCATCAATGTTCACATATATTTACCTCATTATATCCTCTTTAGTTAGTTGCAAATTTCACCTTTATTTTGATTTCAAAAGCTTGTGTAGAAATCCAACTTGAAGTACACACCAAGAGATGCAAAGACTCTTTCCACTTTAGAATTCCCTTTATCTTACACTCATGAGTGATATGGATGAATTATAAATACATGGTTGTTTAGAATACCTCTCTTTCCACACCCTAAATCAGATTTGGACCATTCTAAAATCAACATTGCATTGTAATTCTCAAACCAATTAAAATCCTCCACCAGGGAGTTCATGAAACAATATTATAGTTATTTAGGATTGATTGGGATTGCAATCCAAGTAATCCCCACCAATATTTTATATTTTTAAAACAATAGTATTCTTTATTTTTAAGGGACTTATAAAAAACTTTTTATCACCAAGTGTGATCAAACTTGGATAAGGAAGTGAGTTTCCGAAGGATGCAAAATCCTAGGTATAGTTGTTTTTATTCGTGACATCAAGCCACCATGATATTTTTGGAGGTGATATTACTTCTTAAGGTTGAATCCCTTATCCACACTTTATGTGAGTATATTAGTGGCCAAAACATAGGATATCACCAAGTGGAATTTGTGGGATAAGTACTTTTTTCGTTGGCTATTGGAAATGTTGGAAATAATTTTATAACATAGCCCTAATACCCCTTATTACAACATATAAGTTCTACCTTCATGATCTGTCTTTGGTGGGTTCATAAAAATACCAATGACTATTTTAGATGAAGGATGTAAAATCAATCAAAGAACATACATTTTCTTTCTTGTTACACAATATCACATAACATACTTAAAAATAACCAACTTGATATATCATTTGCATCCCTCAGTTGCACCATATTGCATTTGTTATCATGGTTATCATATTTTTGCATATATTAAATTGTGTTTAATTTTTTTCATCCTCACCCTCATTGGATCAAACAAACACAACCATTGTAGAACATATATCTGTTAGGTAGTCTCATAGGCTGCAAGAACTTCCTCCTATTCAAGGAGGAGTTCTGACACCACCTCCCCATATACCCTGAAGGAGACCATAAGTCTAGGGTAAAACTATGGAAACCATGATAGCATTACCTTTTATTGGACATGCCTTTCTTTTGTCACCTCCAATATCACCTATAACCACCACCACCACTTCCACCACCCACAATGCCACCACCCCCACCGACATCCCCACCCAAACCACACCAACATGTTGGAGGATATAACACATAGATTGAAATGGAAGGATCATCACTTCAATTTATGGAAAGCCTAAATATCCAAAATTTATCCAAGTTGATCAATTACCCCATTTTACATGACAGATATTATCTAGGAATTGTCTCAAATATCCCCTTGGATATTCCAAAATTTGATGGAAAATAGGGTGAGGACCCAACAAACCATGTGATGTCATTTCACCTCTGGTTCTCATCCAATAGTATTTTTGATGACACCGTTCACATTTGAAATTTTCAAAGAAACCTTACAAGTATGGTAACCAAACGATATGTCAATTTACAATCTATGACTTATTCCACAATTGATTTCATTTCAGCCACCTTTCTCACCTATTACAAATTACCCATATTCCATGATATATGAATAACAATTATAATATAAATTCAACAAAACATATCTATACACATCATGGATCACTTCCACAAGTGGTGTAGGCGCATGACAATGTGTAAAAATAATATTGGATTGGTTCCATAAATCACTTTTCCTTGTGATTTCCAAGTATGCAGAAACCATTATTCCTATAATGGAAGAAGATACCATTCTCAAGGATCAACATTTTGATGCTCATTTTGGGCATTTTTATACGGTCATCCTCATTTCCCTTTAATATATTTTCTTAACCATGCTCCTCCATACACATCACATTTTGTCGATGAGATTATTAGATCTATTTCCCTTTAGGGAAACGTTCCTCGAACACAAACTTATACACCATGAAATGTGGCATAAGAATTTTCTTAAACACCTCCAACATTGGTGATCCCCCAAATAGTTCCAAATTCTCCATTTTGACGGTTGATAATGTATGATATAGTCCTACATCTCCTAATGAAATTCATGTGCAACTTGATTCACCAAATCAAATGGAACCAAAATATCCTACATCCATGCCATATGGATATACCAATCTATATCTCCCCACACTAATCTTCAATCCATATTTCCAATTTCTTGGTCCATCAAGTTCTCATAAAGTGCCTCATTCTATGGTCAATATAGTACAACCTTATATTGCACGACAGGCTTAATGATTTGAGTAGTTGAATGCATCCAATCCCCCTAATCCATAGTACCATGGGAATAATAAAGGAAAGAATAGGTAGAAATAGAAACAAGGAAAGAGGGGGGATCCCCCTACCTAACAAAGGAAAAATGTAGGAAATACAAATGAGTGGACTAATAACCCCAAGCAAATAAATAATGCCAACCGTCATCTACAATTTATTTCCTTGTGTTACACCCTACATCATCACTTGAAGAATGTTGTTTTCAACCAATCATCGAGTTTACATTGATCAAGGTAAGTCATGAGCCCCACACTTATTAAATATTCTTGTTTTAGTTCTATTAATATCCCATTTGGTTACAAAACTATCTTGGTTATTAGGATAACGCCCATCATATTATCACTTGCTCCATCTCTCATCGATGTCATATCACCTTATTCCACAAGATGGAGTAAATAAGATTGTACATTGTGGTCCCTTCTCACTCTTAGTGCTTGAGTGAATGGAGATTCTTGAACTTTAAAACTTTAATCCACAATTACAGTGCAAATAGATCTCATTAATAATCTAAATACATAAATAAATCAAACCATAGAACACAAGATATATTCTAGAAAAACCCTCCACTGATTTGGAGGATAAAAAACCCAACAATAAATCTTAGATTATGATTGATAATCGATAGAGAATTATTACAAGCATATTGATTTTTTGAGAGAACAAGAGAGGATATATCAAAAGGAACATTGTTTTGATCTTTCCAAGTTAATAACACTTTAATAACAAGTCAAATTAGGTCATACAAGGAAGGTAGCGAATATTTCCATGCTATAGTAACTTGTTAACACTAAGAACATTGTCTCATCTTCAACCATGCACCCCCACTAATTCATTGTGTTTAACTACCTCTAAATGAGTTGTTAACTGAATGAACTAAACTGAACTGAATGGAATGGAATTGCATGTAATTGAATGGAACGTAATGTAATTAAATAGAACTGAATGTAATTGTACATAACTGAATGCAACTAAACATAATTCTTTAGAACTGAACATAAATAAATGTAACTAAACATAACTGATTGTAACTGCACAGAACTGAATGTAAATGAACAGAACTAAATAGAACTCAACTGAACTTAATATAACTAGTGATTCTCCATTAGTTTCATCTTTAATAACCACTTGCATAAATTAAGGATTTGATTCCTTAATTAATTGAACTTTTTTTATCACAACTAAGACTCAATTGATGTCTTATTAATTTGAATTCACTTGGAGACATACATGGGAAATTCAAATTCTCTCTCTATCTTTGTGCTGGTATTAATTTTATCTACATGGTCCATATGTGTTTTCATTAATTATATATCATATAATACTCATAATAATTGTTCTGTACCTATGATCATATGTATTATCCTAGGTCATATAGTGACATGCTAAATTAAATCACTCTAGGGGTAGCTAATCCCTAAAGGATACTTGTAGAACTTGTTGACCATGACAATCCATACATAATATATTATATCCTTGAGAATTAATACAACATAAGTCATGTGAACTTAATACACCATAAGTGTTGTACTTGATACAACACAAGTCTCAGACCTTAACATAAGGTCATGATCTTAACCATAAGATCCTAGTACAAGCATCTCTCTTGAATAGGAATTGATCAAGTTCCTAGCTTGATACAACACAAAATGTTTAACTTAACAGAATAAGTTAGTGAACTTAATATGACATAATTTCTAGACTTGACACAACAAGTCTCATGTAGGATGACTCCTGATGATGAATATATAACACTCTCTCTAAGAAAGAGAGGCATTCTCTGCCATACCAGGAATTTATTGCCACACCAAAATTATCTCGGAAGTGTCAAAAATTCATCACAGATAGAGTCTTGTCACAAATTTGCAATCTTCTCATCAGTAGCTATGTACTAGAATTCATTTTACATGACCATGTCTTCAATGAAGTAAAACTTCATCTAAAATATGTTTTATCATAATACACATTTAGGGTTTCCCAGAAAGCTTGACTATCAACACCTAATTACTGTAGGCTCAATTATTTCACCCTAGTAGGTAGATTCCCAAGCTACACTACTCCTTAGTATGTAGTACTATCTGCAAAACAAAATTGTCTTCTAAAGTACTCTTAGACATACATCTTTCTTCTGTACTACTAACCGTAATGCACTTATCTTTTGTAGTATTAGCCGCAAATTACGTGTATCTTAGGCTAAAATAATAACTATATAACACAATTATATAATAGATCTTCCATGTAATAAATAGACTATTCTAATGTACCTCAAAAGGTACTCAAGCATATGATTAATAGTAATCATCAAATACAACAAGTCTGCTCAAAGACAAACCAAATACTTACACATATTAGCATCATCGAGATCAAATGTGTAATGACATACAACATTATACAACAAATGTGTAATAACATGCAGAAAGATATTCTCATATTTTCTTTAACTCTTCAACATTTTGTTGACTTGAATATTTTTCTATATGGAGAAGTTCTTTGTGAGATTTCCATTCTCTATGATGTTCTTTAAGGCCTGGTCACTTTCTCAATGATTCTTCTCTTTAAACTGCAGCACCCGAACTACCTTTTCTGAGAGGTTTAACTGTTCTTTGACAATCAAGGCCATAACTCTTCTTGAGTATCAATAGTATCTGATACTTTCAGCATGTCTCTACTCACTCATGTTCTTTGCACAAGGTATCACAACCACTGGTTTCTTGAGTCATGTACCATGACTAACTATTGGGGATTTTATTCTCTACTACATGTGAAGACACATCAATACTCCCTCATCAACTAGGGGATTTCTTATGTACTATACCAAGCTTGTCCTAGATAGAGACTTGGTAAGAATGTTGGAAATTTTTCTCATATGTGGATATGTACCATGTATCAAATATAACTGACTAGGAATATTATAAATATTTACTGCTTTACAACATGCTTTATCTAGAGAAACATATGTGGTATTTCCTCGATCACTATAGTAGTCAAATTTCATATATTTTTGAAACTATATTTCACTAACCAAGACATATCTGAGTCCACATCCAATTTGTACCCAGCGGGAAGCACGTTACATGTTTTGTACATGTCTATGTACATATTGCAAATGCATATAAAAGATCCTGAGACCTATAACTAACCAAATACATCTCAACTGGATTTATATCCTCCAAATATGAAATAATAAATATAAATATTCATATTTATCTACATATGTGTGGCTATGGATTTGTAGCCAATCATCCTAAAACTCTTCACGCTGTTTTACTCCACATTTTCCTTAACTGAGGAAAATATTTGTCAAGTGACTACCACACAACTAATCATACAAATCATAACAAGATTATTGAATACAGTTCTTATCTTGCTTATGAATACGAGCACCATGCATGTCTCCTTTTAATAGAAGATACATCAAGCAGTTTTATTGGTTCTTCATGAGCTAGCGAATATAGCTACTCCCTCTCACGATCAGGATTTGAGAATCATAATATGGGTCCTTTGTCACGGATACTTCATGCTCATCTATGTGTGAATCTCTTCTCGACACATGAAATAAAATAAGATAATTTAATTATATTCAAGAGTCTTAACATCTCTTAGAATAGGATTAGCGCTTCTATTATGACTTCTTTGTAATACATAGGAACCTCCTGATCTGCTACCAGAAGCTTCTTTGTTCACAACATCCCATTCGCTTTCAGTATCATCCATCGAAATTACTCTTCATTCAATACATGTTATTTTTCTTGTAGGTCAGGGCATATAGTTTTTCCCTACAAGACAAATTCAATCAAGTTGTTAACAAACTTGCATAATCCAGAAATTTGAATAAAATATCAAACAACACATATATATTGACATGCAAAACATTTTAACAAATGTTTTAGAATAACCATATCTCATGAATTTTAATCACATGAATACCTCAATTTATGTGTAGTGGTTTATATAGTTATGTACACCTTAATCAATGATTTTACATAACCCCATTCAAATTTCATGTAATGTTTTGCAATTCTAAATCAATCTTATATTTAGATCCAATGAAGATTTATGCAAACCCTTATTCTTGTTAACATGATTTCCCCATTTACCAATAAAATATAAAGATTGTAACATATGCTTTTAATCATGTTTATACAATAAAATCATTTGTAATCCCTGGAATACAGATTGTAATGAAACCAAATATAATTTTATAAAAGCATATGATAATCAAGTAACCACGCAGACCAACATTCATATCTCATGAATCAATCATACATCTCAACATTCATATCTCATGAATCAATCCTGCAACTCTATATTCATATCTTATGAAACAATCATGCATTCTCTATATTCATATCTAATGAACAATCATGTATCTCTATATTTGTATCTTTATGAAACAATCATGTATGCTCTATATTCATATCTTATGAAAAATCATGCAACTCTATATTCATATCTTATCAATAATCATGTAGGTTCATATTCATATTTTATAAATGATCGTGCATTCTCTATATTCATATCTTATGAAACAATTATGAAGCTCTATTTTCATATATTATGAAACAACCATGTATGCTTTATATTCATATCTTATGAATTTTGTTTATTTGGAAATAAAGGAAATACAATGAACAGATATGTTCACAATCCCTAATCTTACGAGTACGAATCTCTATATGAATGTAATGAAAACACTCAAAATAATATAGATATTAATAGCATATAATAATAATAAAACTAGTAATTATCGTTTATTGTTTTGCATGCTCCATCTTGATCTTTGGTTCCTTGCAGAGATTACTAGAGTCCCTCGGTATTGATCTCTTTTGAAAATTTGAGCATACAAGAGGTAGCGAATATCAACATGGAGAAATTGGATTCCATGAAACCTGGAGCAAATTTTCTTCTTCAAGGAATACTTCTTCCAAATGATCATCCTCTTCTTTAAATGAGGTATCAACTCTATGAGGATCTCATTATACACCAGATCCATTGAATAATTATAATATCCAAACCACAGATCCAGGGGTTATTCCATCAATTTGTCCACTTTTGGAAAATAGGCATAACACAAATTCTAAGAATTGCATATTCAAATACCTCATTGTATCTCTCAAACCATTGCAAATTCTTGAAATATTCTATTTCGTAGGCTAAACCAACCCATTTTAGAAGTCAGTTTTTAATTGTTTTGTCTAATTCTTCATTTATTAATCAGAATGTCTCCACAAAATCTGTCTCTTGAAAAGTGACGGAAATGGTGCATATTGGCTTGCTCTTGAATTACCCATGCATTTGATAGAGGATTTTCATACCCCTGAATTAATAATTATTATTAATTCTGCTAGAAAAAATATTTTATTTATTGTTTTATTCTTTTTATTATTTTTGACATAAAAGTCAAGCATAAAACATTTTGTAATAAAAAATTTTTTATTTAATAAAATATGCTGAGGGGGGACAAAAGAGGATATTGTTGTTGAAGAGTGTTTTCTCACCCACAAGTGGAAAAATACAAGTGGCAAAAATGACTGAGTGAGAACTCAAGATGCTGAAGGAATCATCCCCAAAAATAGGATCACAACTCCTAGTTGAGTGCTAAAGAGAAGGAGGCTCATAAATGACCAATTCCTAGGAAACATACTATATATTAGTATGTACATGAACATTAGGAGGCTAGCATTGGACAAGGATTAACATATGTGAAATGAAACAAATGGTGCATTGAAATATTTTTCTCTTGTGGTTCAGCGAACAAGATCGGGGGTTCTGGAGAATGTAGCTTGCCTGCTCTGGGAGTTG
This sequence comes from Pseudotsuga menziesii, assembly GCA_001517045.1. Classification (NCBI taxonomy): domain Eukaryota; kingdom Viridiplantae; phylum Streptophyta; class Pinopsida; order Pinales; family Pinaceae; genus Pseudotsuga; species Pseudotsuga menziesii. The sequence continues at coordinate 128,297 of LPNX010949537.1, read as the reverse complement.
GTTGGGAGGAACAACTTCTCGACTTTTGTTTTGCCAACGTTGTTTCCAGGTTCATCCTTTAAGTTTTAAGCATTGTAGAATATGTTTTAAAACCTAGATTTGCAGTAGATTAATGTAAATGCTAATTATTTTCAATTAACTTGTTGTTGTTATACTCATAGCCAGTATCTATTGGAATGAAATCGTCTATTTTTAATCTGAATAGTATAATCCTATATTCAACTCTATATTTCCTATTTGCATTATTTTCCGAAATATTTCCTTAATCTGCATTTACAAAATTAAATTGTTGATCGAGTCTATGTTTTTGGCAGTATATCAAATTTGTAGAATCTTAGATTATTTATTAACACATCTATGATTGAGAATCCATATCCGCATCAAGGATCACTAGTAATGTTATTACTATAGTAATTATTAATCGTTTTGAGCATAATTATTTAGATCTAACTGTTGTTGTTCTGTTATGGTTTCGAATTCAATACTCGTTCTTTAAATTATTTACATATTTGTAAATTATTCCTATTAAATTAATATCATAATGTATTATGGAATAGATCTACAAATATCCTATTAATCATTACTTTATCAATTAAACAATTCGATTTTTATGGGAACCATTGTAATCCACATTATAGTTTAAAACAAGATGCCCTAATTATTTGTAGCAATTGAATCTTTCTTTCACATGCATGGTAATAATCCCATCATGGATGGTTGTCAAGTGTTAATAAAGTTTAGTATTCAGATTTAAATAATATTAGCAAATTACTCAAGATAGTAATCCCATCGAGGGATGGAAACCATTGATTAAAACAAACAACTATGCAACTATAACCACAAATTCATAGAGTGCATTCAATTCTTTCGACAGAGATTGGACGATCCAGATTAATGGAGAAAAGGTGGGTTGACAATAGGGAATGATATCGTCGAGGTGAACGTGCACATGAGATAACTGATCTACAAGGTAAAATGAAGTTTTGCACTTGATAAGAAATCAATGGCCAGGAAACATTCTGCAAGAGATCGATGGTTCTTAGGAATTGCGGAAAGGATACTTGCGATAGGAAAATTGCAGAAGCCCATTTTTGGGAAAAGTGCGAAGGTGTATCCACAATCCACAATCCAATTGCAGAATGAACTATTGCGGCCTCATGATTGTGGAATTCAATTTTTGGAAAATCAGGAATTGCATACCCACAACCCGAAATCCACATTTGCGGAAAGATTCTTGAGAAAAGGTCCTTGCTGAAACGAAATTGAGGAAAGGAAATTACGGAAGGTGAATTGTGGGAGAATAACTCTAATAATTTTAAAATTCAACCTGCAACTCGCAATCCTCATTGCGGAAGGTTAATTGCAGAGGGTTAATTCTAAAAATATTAAAATATAACCCATAATTCGAAAAACACATCGTGGAAGGTCAATTGCAGAGGGTTAACTCTAAAAAAGTTAAAATATAACCCAAAACCTGCAATCTGCAATACTAAAAGTTAATTGCGGAGGGTTAATTATAAAAGGTTAAAAATAAGTTCAGCAATCCACTTTGCGGAAGGTCAATTGCGAAGGGGCAATTTATAAAAAGTTAAAAATTATTTCGCAATACACAATCCACATTGTGAAAGGTCAATTACAGATGGATAATTTATAACAAGTTAAAATATGTCTCGCAATCTGCAATTTGCATTGTTGAAGGTTAATTGTGGAAGGATAATTTTTAAAAAGTCAAATTATGTACAGCAATCAGCAATTTGCAATCCGCATTGTGGAAGGTTAATTGCGAGAGAATAATTTCTAAAGGTTAAAATGTAATCCACAATCCACAATCCGCACCTGTGAAAGGAATATTGCAGAAGACTAATTGCGGAAGGTAAATTGTAGAAGGAACATTGCAAAACACTAATTGTGGAAAGGTTCTTGCAAAAAGGAAATTGCAGAAGGAAAGAATCTTGCATAAAGGTTCTTGGGGAAATAAAATTGCAGAAGGAAAGAATCTTGTGGAAAGGTTCTTGCAGAAAGAAAGGAGCTTGCATAATAGTTTTTACAGAAACTCACTTCAGGAAAGATAGAGTTGTGGAAATATTGAGATTGCAGAGGGCTATTTGTGGAAGGTTAATTTTTTTTTATAGTTTAATGGAGGCTCACAATATGCATTTGCGGAAGGGTCCTTGCGGAATGATCATCTCGGAATGATCATTGCGGAAGGGTCCTTACAGAATGATCATCTCAGAATGATCATTGTGGAAGGATCCTTGCGGAATCATCACCATGGAATGATCATTATGGAAAGGTCATTGCGGAAGGAATAGTAACTTAGAAAATCAAGACTAAAATAGTTAAATGAATCAAAGCCTAATTTTCAGAAATGGGTTCTAATATTAGGAAAGGTTGAACGAGCAAGTAAATGCCAAGAATATGTAATAAAATCTCAATGTTCAATAATGCCCCATTACAGTTAGGGACTTAAATATTGTGTCTATAGATATATGTTATATAAATAAAACAAAAATTATTATGTATTTTTGAAGTGTGTTACATAATGGTATCAGAGAATGGTTAGAACACTAGGATTGAATAAGATCAACACTAGAATTGTTATAGAAAATATAAATATAAATTCTATGTTATTTTGGTTAAATTATCCTAAAAAAATCAAATAGAAGAATAACTATATTTTGCAGCAAACATGACAGATGTTGAGATGTCTACTGAAGAATAACATCACCCTTAAAATCCTTTAAATCTTGAAGAGGAAAACATAACGGATGGGGAAATTTTAGTAGACTTAAACGAAAGTCAAGATAATAAATCTGAATTACAAAGAACTGTTAAAGAGTTAAGGTATGAATTAAGAAAAGTTAAAGAATATATGAGTGAAATCTAAAGGATTTGGAAGAACTAAATGCTATTCTATAAGCTAAGATTCATATAAAAGAAAAAGAAATAAAATAAGTAGTCTGAAGAGAAATACCTAAAATTGCACCTTACAAGCGTAAGGGTAGAAAGCTAGAATTTTCGATCCATAAACCTGAAACTTCAAATGAAGAGTGAGTTAAACATCATAGAAAACAACAAGAGTCAAGAGAAAGCAGTGACGATAACAAAAAGAAAAATAAATACAAACCATAAGAGGAAATCTCTAGGGAGTTTAATAAAATTAAACTACCCATGTTTAATGGGGAAATTGAGAATAATGAAGAGGTAGAATCATGGTTGCCATGAAATGAAAAAGTACTTTCAGATATACAACTACTTTGATGAATTAAAGGCTAAAATGGAAATCTATAATCTGACTGGAAAATCAGCGATATGGTGGAAATACATAAAGAAGGTTAAAGAGATAAAAGAGAGATATGTAACTTGGAAAACATTTAAAAAACTCATTAAAATAAATTACTTATCAAAACAATATTATGAAGAAAAGGCAAAATAATTTTATGAACTAAGGTTAGGAGCAATGACGATGAAAGAAATATGGATTAAGCCTGTAATTTTGCTTTGTTATGTTCTTTATATAATTGTTGAGAAACCTAAAATACAACATTTTCTCAACTATTTTCCCATCATGTTCACATAAGCAAATTATTATGACAATATGAAGACGCTAGAGGAAGTGATGAGGAAGGAAAAATTATGTTATGACCAAAATAAGAATAAAAGGCAAAGTATACCAGCTTGGAAAAATAAAGGGCCAAATAATTTTGATCCAATAAAGAAGCAGAATAAGTTCCATAAAAACACAGGAAATAACTATAGGGTATATCAAGGTAATAACTACCAAGGATTTAAACCCCAAAATTTTGTAGTAAAAGATCCTTCAACTGTCTTTAATAAGAATCAAGCACAAAAAGAGCCCTTAAAATGTTGGAAGTGTGGAGGGAAACACTACTTTAAATATTTTCTAGTAAGGAAAAAGAATTCTAATGTTCATTCTATACAAGAAATAGTTACAATTGGGGACATGGCAAGGAGCATGCCCGGAATATGTGCTGCATTGGAAAATCAGCAAGTAAACCACCAAACTTCTATGGTCGAAATTGAAGGTATGATGAATGACCAACCTATCTCTATTTTAATTGATTCAGGTGAAATCTTGAGCTATATATGACCTAGAATAGTTGAATTATGCAAATTATTACCTAAAACGTTTGACAAATCATGGCTAGTACAGTTAGCCACAGGTACAAAATGGAAAGTTACTAGTCTCATTAGAAATTGTAAATTGATGATGAACGATTTGCTTATGCATGTTAATGTACATATTCTGCCATTAGGATACTATGATTTATTGATAGGAATGGATTGGCTAGAGGAACATAAAGTGGTGTTAAACTACTTTGATAAAAACCTTTACCTATACTGACAATAATGGATACAATATAAAAGTAAAAGGGATCTCTAGGAAGGTGACCATCAGAGAAATATCTGCGTTGAAAATGAAAATATCAGTAACAAAAGGATGTAAAGTGTTTGCATCCTACATAATGAATAATAATGAAAACGATAACAAATTTAAACTAGAAGATATACCATTCTTGAAGGATTTTGAAGACATCTTTCTGAAAGAAGTCCCTGGACTTCTTCCGAAAAGAGACATTAACTTCACGATTGATATGATACCCGTAGTGGTACCAACATTGAAAGCTCTGTACCGAATGAATATAATAGAACTTATAGAACTGAAATCCCAACTACAAGAACTAATCGATAAAAGTACATTTGACCTAGTGTCTCTCTGTGGGGAGCACCGCTATTTTTTGTGAAAAACAAGGATGAAACATTAAGATTATGTATAGATTATAAATAGTTAAATAAGATGACTATTAAGAACCAATACCCACTCACCCGAATAGATGATCTATTCGATCAATTCCACGGGGTAACTATATTTTCAAAGATAGAATTAGGGTATGGTTATTATTGAAGTACAAATAAAATATGAGGAAATACTTAAAACACCCTTCAGGACCCGTTACGATCATTATAAGTTTGTCATAATGCCTTTTGGGATGACAAATGCACCTGCTGTATTTATGGGTTTAATGAAAACCATCTTAAGAAACTACCTAGATAATTTTGTGACTGTCTTCATCGGCAACATATTAATCTACTCTAAAAATGAACAAGAACATGAAGAGCATTTAAAGATAGTTTTGCAAGTACTAAGAGAACAACAACTATACGCAAAATTTAGTAAATGTGATTTCTTTAAAGACAAGATTCAATACCTTAGAAACATTGTGTCCGAGGATGGAATCTTAGTCGATATCGAGAAAATAAAGGCCATCATAGAATGGTTGGTTCCTAAGAACATATTTGACATCATAACATTTATGGGGATTACCAGATACAACTGGTAGTTCATAGAAGGCTTATCTAATATTTCCTACCCCATAATTTCTTTACAAAAGAAAGGTAAAAAGTTTGAATGGACTGAAAAATGAATGGAAATATTTAATAAAATAAAACACCTATTAAATATCATTCCAATCTTAAATATTTTTCATCCATTCAAGGATTTCATCGTGTGTACCGACGCTTGCAATGAAGGGCTATGCAGATTTTTATTGCAATTAAATTTTGTTATAGCATATGAATCCAGGAAATTAAAAGAACCTGAGAAAAACAATGCAACACGCAATTTAGAACTTTCTTCCATAATTCATGCCCTAAAAATATGGCAACATTACCTAATTGGAAGAAATTTTAGACTTATGTCAGAAACCAAAAGTCTTAAACACTTATTTGACCAACTGAATTTGAAAGAAAGACAAGCCAGATGGTTGTCCTTTTTAAGCAAATATGATTTCAAAACCAAACATATAAAAGGAAAAGAAAATAAAGTGGCATACACTCTAAGTCATCATGTGAATTTATTGTTTGCAATCAACAACTATGAATCCAATATGGAAAATCAGATTCTGAGCGTTGAAAATTCTGATTGAGATAATCAATTTTTAAAAGAAAAGACTGCCAAAAATGAACAAAATCAAGTAAAAAACTATTACATCCTAAGACAACAAGGATTCTTGTTGCATAACAATAGCTTATACATACCAAACATAACAAAAATTAAACTTATAGTCATGGATGAGCTACATAAAAGACCATATTCAGGGCATCCTAGATACTAGAAGATGATCACTATGATCATGAAGGACTTCTTTTGGCCAAATATGAAGAAAGAAGTGACAGAATACCTAGCTTGTTGTCTTGAATGTCAACAAGTTAAGGTGGAACATAAACATCATGTAGGTTTATTGCAGCCACTACCCATTTCAGAATGGAAGTGGGAAACCATTAGTATGGATTTTATAATAGGCTTGCCAAAGAATTTCCAACAGCATGATTCAATCATGGTCGTAGTTCACAAATTAAGTAAAGCTTCTCATTTCATTCTCATTAAATATACCCATATAGCTGTTAACATTCCTATATTTTCATGAAATAAATATTTAGGCTACACGTTGTACCCAAATTAATAGTCTTAGATAGAGATGCAAAGTTTACAGGTATCTTCTAGAATGCCTTGTTTAAAGGTGGGGAACATAATTAAATTTCAGTGCTACATATCATCCACAAACGAATGGGAAAACTGAAAGAGTAAATCAAGTCTTAGAGGACATGCTAAGGATGTATGTCATGGACAAACCAGGTAAGTGGGAAGATTACCTACACCTAGTATAATTTTCATACAATAATAATTTTTAAGTTTCTACAGGTATGAGTCCATTTGAAATATTATATGGGCGTAATTGTAAAACTCCAAGAATCCCAGTTGATAGGTTAGTGTTAGGACCTTATTTATTAAAATATATGGAACTAACTGTGAAACATGTACATCAAAATTTGAAGGCTTCCCAAGATAGGAAGAAAATTTATGTTGATTTGAAAAGAACTCCTAGAGAGTTCAAAGTGGGTGATCATGTATATATAAATGTAAAGCAAAGAAATGTTCCTTGATACTGGGAAAGCTTTCAAAATTGGCACTTAGGTATTAAAGTGAATAATGTGTTTCATGTTTCTATATTGAAAAGATATGTTCATGATGTTTCTCATGTGATTGATTGGAATGTAATCCAGGTGGAGCCTGAAGTAGAGTTCCATGTGGGGCCATAGTGCATTCTCGATAGGAGAGAACTTTTACTCTGGAACCGCACCATCAGACAAGTCAAGGTGCAATGGAATCACCTTGGTCCAAAAGAATCTAATTGGGAGCTAGAAATTAATATGCGAGAGGCATATCTAGACTTATTCCAAGAAGACAAGATGGAAGAATGAAAATAAAACTGATGACACTGAGGACGGTGTTATCTTCTGAGGGGAGGTGTATGTAATACCCCATAAATTAATAATAATTATTAATTATGCTGTAAAAATACTTTATTTATTATTTTATTATTTTTATTATTTGTGACAGAAAAGTCAAGAATAAAACATTTTGTAATAAAACATTTTTTTAATAAAATATGCTGAGGGGGACAAAAGTGGAGATAGTTGTTGAATATTTTTTGTTGACCCACAAGAGGAAAAAGGCAAGTGGAAGAAACCACTGAGTGAGAACTCAAGATGCAAGAGGAATCATCTCCCAAAATCAGGTTACAACTCCTAGTTGAGTGCTAAAGAGAAGGAGGCTCATAAATGACCAAGTATTAGGAAAAATACTATATATTAGTATTTCCATGAGCACTAGGAGGATAGCATTGGACAGGGATTAACATCTGTTAAACGTAAGAAATGGTGGTGCACTGAAATATTTTTCTCTTGTGTTTCAACGAACAGGCTCGGGGGTTCTTGAGAAAGTAGCATGTCTGCTGTAGGAGTTGGTTGGGAGGAACAACTTCTCCAGTTTTGTTTTCCCATCATTGGTTCCAGGTTCATACTTTAAGTTTTAATACTGTATAATTTGTTTTAAAACCTATATGTGTAGTATATTAATGTAAATTCTAATTATTTCCAATTAGCTTGTTGTTGTTATACTCGTATCCAGTACCTAATGGAATGAAATTGTTTATTTTTAATCTGAACAATATAATCCTATGTTCAACTGTAGATTTCCTATTTGCATTGTTTTCCTAAATATTTCCTTAATACGCATTTACAAAATTAAAGTGTTGACTGAATCTATGTTTTATGTAGTATATCAGATTTGTATAGTGTTAGATTATTTCTTACTCCTCCAAGATCAAGCATCCATACCCGCATCAAGGATTGCTAGTAATGCTATTACTGTAGTAATTAGTAATTCATTCTGAGCATAATTATTTAGATCGGATTGTTGTTTCTCTGTTATGTTTTTGAATTCAATACTAGTTCTTTAAATTATTTACATGTCTTTAAATTGTTCCTATTAAATTAATCTCATAATGTATTGTGGAATAGATCTACAAATATCCTATCAATCATTTATTTATGAGTTAAACAATTAGATTTTTATGGGAACTGTCGTAATCCACATTATAGTTTAAAACAATACGCCCTAGTTATTTTCAACAATGAATATTTATTTCCCATTCCTGGTAATTATCCCATCGTGGATCATTGCCGAGTGTTAATAAATTTTAGTAATCAGATATAAATAATATTACCAACTTACTCAGGACAGTAAGCCCGTCGAAGGATGGAAACCATTGATTAAAACAAATAAATATACAAGTATAACCATGATTGCAGAGAGTACATTCAATTATTTTGATAGAGATTGGACGATCCAGGTTAATGGAGCAAAGGTGGATCGATGATAGGGATTAAGACCATCGAGGTGCACATGCACGAGAGATAAGTGATCCAAAAGGTAAAATAAAGTTTTGCACTTGATAAGAAATCAATGGCCAGGAAACATTCCACAAGAGACTGACCATTCTCGGTAATTGTAGAAAGGATACTTGCAAGAGGAAAATTGCGGAAGCCCAATTTTGGGAAAAGTTGGAAGGTGTCTCCCCAATCCGCAATCTGCATTTGTGCAAAGAATCTTGTGGAAAGGTCCTTATGGAAAAATAATTGCGGAAGAATAATTCTAAAAAGGTTAAAATGCAACCCGCAACCCGCAATATACACTATGGATGGTTCATTATGGAGGGTTAATTATAAAAAGGTTAAATATAACTTGCAATCCATAATCTACATTGCAGAGGGTTAATTGTGGAGGTTTAACTCTAAAAAGGGTAAAATACAACCCACAAACCGTAATCCACATTGCATAAAGTAAATTACGGAGGGTTAATTCTAAAAGGTTAAAAATACATTCTGTAATACGTAATCTGCATTATGGAAGGTCAATTGCGGAGGGATAATTTATAAAAAGTTAAAATATGTTGTACAATCCGCATTGCAAAAGGTCAATTGTGGAGGGATAATTTAAAACGAGCTAAAATATGTCCTGCAATCCACAATCTGCATTGCGGAAAGTTAATTGTGGAGGGATAATTTATAAAAAGTCAAATTACATCCTGTAATATGCAATCTGCATTGCAGAAGGTTAGTTGTGGGAGGATAATTTATAAATGTTAAAATGTATTCCACAATCCACAATCTGCAATTGTGGAAGGAATATTGTGGAACACTAATTTCGGAAAGTGAATTTTTGAAGGAACGTTGCAAAAGACTAATTGCAGAAAGGTTATTGTGGAAAGGAAATTGCAAAAAGGAAATTGCAGAAGGAAAGAATCTTGCAGAAAGGAAATTGTAGAAAATAAACTACATAAGGAAAGAATCTTGCGGAAAAGTTCTTGTGGAAAGGAAATTGCAGAAAGAAAAGAGATTGTGGAATAGTTGTTGCGGAAAATAAATTGCAGAAAGATTGAGTTGCGAAAATACTGATATTGTGGAGGGCTATTTACGGAAGGTTAAGTTTTATTTGTAGTTTAATGGAGACCCACAATACACAATCCACATTTGCAGAAAGGTCCTTATGGATTGATCATTGCGAAATGATCATTGCAGAAGGGTCCTTATGGAATGATCATCGCAGAATGATCATTGCGGAAGGGTCATTACGAAAGGAACAGTAACTTAGAAAATTAGGATTAAAATAGTTAAATGAATCAAAGCCTAATTGTTAGAAATGGGTTCTAATATTGGGAAAGGTTGAATGAGCAAGTAAATGCCAAGAATATGCAATAAAATCTCAATTTTCAATAATTCCATGTTACAGTTAGGGACTTAAAGATTGCATCTATAGATATATGTTATATAAAGAAAAAAAATACTATGGATTTTTGAGTTGTGTTACCAACCTCCTCACTCACTTCAGTCACGTAGGAATATAGATCATGATCCTTAAGAATACTTAATGTCCTCGCCTTCCATGTGTTGAAGTTGGAAGCACCTTCAAGTCAGTCTTTATGTTGGACAAAGATCGATTCCATGGCACTAATATATTATCTCAATACTTCAATATCTGTGTAGGATTTAGTTTGTGTAGGAAAAAATAAGCTATTGCACGCCATTTCTCTGATACCATGTTAGTGTTTGAGCAAAAATGGATATTCTTGAACTTTAAAACTTTAATCCACAGTTACAGTGCAGATAGATGTCATCAATAATCCAAAGAGATAAATAAATCAAACCATAAAACATAGGATATACCCTAGGAAAACCCTTCACTGATTTAGACGATAAAAACCCCAACAAACAATCTTAGAGTATGATTGATAATAAACAGAGAATGATTACAACACAATAGCATATTGCTTTTTTGAAAGAACAAGAGAGGATAGATCAAAAGGAATACCGTGTTGATCTTTCCAAGAGCATAGAACTTTAATAACAACTCAAATTAGGTAATACAAGGAAGGTAGAGAATATTTGCATGCTTCAGTAAATTTTTAACATATAGAACATTGTCTCATATTCAACAATGTGCCCCTAGTAAGTCACTGAGTTTAACTACCTCTAACTGAGTTGTTAACTAAATGGACTGAACTGAACTAAATTGAATTGCATGTAATTGAATGGAACTGAATGTATTTGAAATGAACTGAGTAGAATTGAATAGAACTAAATGTAAATGAACATAACTCAATGTAATTGCACATAACTAAATTTAACTAAACATAACTGAATAGAACTTAATGTAACTAGTGCTTCTCCATTAATTCTATCTTCAAAAACCACTTGCATAAATTAAGGAGTCGATTCCTTAATTAAATGAACTTGTTTATCACGACTAAGACTCAACTGATTTCTTATTAATTCGAGTTCACTTGGAGGAATATATGGCCAATTAAAACTCTCTCTCTATCATTGTCCTCGTATTAATTTTATATGCCTGGTCCATATGTGTTTTCATTAATTTTATATCATGTCATACTCATAATAATTGTTCCGAACCTATGATCATATGTATTACCCTAGTTGATATAGTTGATGATTGATTGTGAGAAACCGATATGTAAATATTTTTTCCTTTACATTAATATATTACATCAAGTAGTTGTTTGCATAACATGGTAGAGCATTTCCCTCTCTTAGGGTTTTAACCATGCAAAACATCAGTGTGTTGATTTATGATCTATTTGTGTGAGAAATTTCTTAATATGCTTAACCTATGTGGAAATACCTTGTTTTAGTCAAACAAATTGTGAATCCTTAAATATGTGTATCCCACCATCTAGTAAGAGTACCTCATAGGGCTATGTCAAACACATGAATTCATTCATCTTCTACAACTATGTTGTTCACATCCACAATTAAATATTATAGATTGAAAACATCATCATGTATAGGATAGTATTGTCCTCATTTCCTAATACATCATACTAATTTAGTAGTAGCACAATGTCTAGATGAGATATTATTTCTCCTCATACTCCACTCATTTAATTCCTCTTAAAAGTCACTATCAAAGTAATGCATACTCCTCCAATTTACTAACACGTCTAATGTAGGATTAACGCAATATTCTCGTTTTTCATAATTCAATCTATACATATAGGGTAAAACATATTTATCCATGGAATCGATGGTGGGATCTCTATACCAGGGTCCCTAATAAGTTCATCGAGTAGTTACATTACCCTCTCACCATATACCTTGTATGTTATAACATTACTTTTATTGTTAGTAACAAAAATTATTTTCATAATCCCAATAAATTATAAATAGTGCATGATAGGAATATATTCTATCCATTAGCTCTATTACCTCCAAATCAATAAAAGTATTAACACCAACTATGCCAACCTTCACATTCTCTAACCTACCAACAGGGAAGACTATATACTTGTTCTCTATCTACAACTACATGAGATAATAAACCAATAGAAGTATCCCTTTGGATTCCGAAGAAATTTTGTTGAATCCCGTGCCACCTCAATAACCCTTGGCAGTCCATGAAAGACTCAAATTCATATTTTAAACATAATAATCATTATGTAACTTGACCCCTTTTGAAGATAATAACCCTTCCTTTAGTTACTATAAAACTTGCATAGGCCATGTGAATGCAAATGCATGAAATGGTGATTGAAACATAAAATAAACAAAATGGAATAAAAACCCATAAACATGCATGCATATAATCACATTCATAGAAATAAAAATTACATAAACACAAAGAACAATGAATACTTATATTCAATGAAATATGGTCCAAATAACTAGTTATTTTCTCTCAATGATTAACCAAATTCTCATCCAAATAATCAATGGCAGTCTCACTATGCCATGCCATCCATGGCACTCTTTCCAACTGCCCCAAAAAACACAAATAAGGAATTTTCTTTCACTAATACATGATTCCCTCAGAAAATCCAACCCTTACAAGTATTACCAGTGTGTGTATAGTAAGGGTACAAGATATTTTGTGCCTTTTAGTCATTCCAAGTAAAAATCAACAATATTGGATTCTCAAGCATATAACAAGCTTACAAAATCTAAAGGTAAGGTTGCTATATTCCTTGCCTCTTTGATCACCTATAGTGAGCCTATTTATACTCTCAGTCTAGTCATGGGATGGGGTAAATAAAAACATGAACTCTTCTCATTTTTTTCTCCATTCACAGTTCCCTTCCTTGCTACCACTCTGTAACTTGCCTATGCAATATTGATTCTTTGCCTGGATTCACTCCACAAGAATCCACATGACATCCTCTAAATGATAGAATCCCAAGGAGATAAATGAATGGTCGACAAGACAACTAATATTTATTATGATCCTAGTAGGAAGGACTCTTATAAGGTCAAAATGGGTAGATGCACCCCTTGTCTTCCATAACTACTTGAGACAAACTTCTCAATAATGTCGCATACCTAGTGACCTCACAATGGATTGAGGGCCACGATGTACTCAATTAATTCACCAAAAATAATTTTTCATAATTTAATTATTTGTTTACATCAAAAATTAAATATGTAATCACCCAAAATAAACATATGAATGTTATACCAAAATCCTGTCACCATCATGTGATAAGACTCTTAACATACCTATTTTCCCTTAATCCCAACACTTGGAGTGGAAACTCATACCATTTGTCAATCTTTCACAAAAATGCTCAGCACCACACTTTACCCTTTATCCATGAGCAGTACCTTGCTCGCACCACCTATCCCTTGTTAGCCACAAGCGGTGCCACCGCTTATGGCCCTTAGTCCATAAGCGGTTCTTACCTGAACCGCTCTGTCATTAAAGGAGAAAAGTTGTACCCTAGGTAAAATGGGAAAAAGAGAAGTTTCTTGAGGCTTCTAGATCATGAGCCTTGTCTCTTCCCTTATCCATATCATTGTAGGTCAGTTGAGCTCGAGATACCCCATCCTAGGATCTTAGAGGCCATCTCATCCACAAATCTTTCAACCATTCCTATCCATTGAGCCTTATAAATAAAAGCTCATATCCATGGTTGAGGGGGGAACCATTGCAGTATTGTTATGCTATTGGATTGATCACTTGGCCCAAGCCATTGGAGAGCATAGAGAGAAAAGTTGGAGTTTATGGGGATGAGAGTTTTTTGTTTCATGGAGATGCATGTCAACACAAGGCTTTATTGGTTGTAAAATTCTCCATTTTATCTTAATGAAAAGATGATTTCCGTCCCACATTACTGTTGTTGTTTGATTTCATATGTATATGTTGTTAGATTCCTTAGTCACTAACATGGATCAGTAGATTATATTCTAGAAGCTTTGATGCGTTTGTGTGTTCAATCTGATTGCAGGTACACAAGGTTACTATCAAAGCATCACATTCTAGGTATCTACGGCGTCCAAGGAGGGTCTTCAACCTTTGTCCTTCATTTGTTCTGGATCTGAGCCATTCAGATTAGTGAAACATCTTACCTGTCTGCAGAAGGTGAAATATCCCTGCTAACAAATCTGGCGACTCCACTAGGGAATAGATAATGTATTAGTTGTTTTAATATTCCTCAATTCTTCAACTCTTGTCTGAATCTAGGCTCCTTCTCCAACTCTCTTCAGTCAGATTTGCTATCTAACTCAGTGAATTTGGGTTTGAAACTTCCAAATCTATTCAGATCTGAATCATTTCGACCTTTTATGCTCTATTTTTATATTCAATCGATCAGCCTTTACCCTGATCTGGTCTTTTTCTGACTTGATCTATCGTTCTCTTTTTGTTTTTTATTTTTATAGGGAACCACGCCTATGCAGTGTATGAGAAGTGATGCCACCGCCTGAATAGAGTGGGTAGTACGCAGTGCCACCGCATGTATCCTATTGGAGAGAAGCGACACTAGGATAGACCCGCTCTGTCAACACGCAAGAAGTGCGGTTCCAGGTAGGCATCATTCCAAGACCTCCTTTTCCTCATTTTTTGTAAAAAATTGGGTTGTTTTGCTTTCAGTCCTGCACTGTCAGGCTTGTGTGATAGAATCTGATGCTTTTGGTTTGAAATTTTATGGTTTAAGATTAGTTTGATTGGTAAATTCAAAAGCTAGATTAGACTTTTTTATTGTTCATACACTTTGGTACTTTTTGGTTGTGATTGTGAAAGGATTTCTTGTTTTTTGAAAAGCTTAGGGTGTTAGTAAGATCTCTTTTCATTTCTGTTTTATAGACTAAAAGAAGAATATTTGATTAGCATCTTAGTTTTATTTCTTGTTTGCATAGAGAACTTCTTTTTCCTTCCTTTAAAAAAGAATTTTTTTGACTTAGACTAGGTTATCATCATTAAGCGTTAGAAATTAGATCTTTGATTGGCTTTACAAGCTTTTAGGCTCTTCATGTTCTTTCTTCTTTTATGCATTTAGTACTATATCAATAAAAATAAAAAATATGGTAGTTTTAAGTTAGATTTTCCTATGTTTTAAGAGAAAATTGAAAATAGAGTGCATTTGCATGTAGTGTGCTTCTTGTTTTTCTTTTAGGAAAAGAGATTCTCCCACTTCTTATTGCTTTCAGAAAAGAGAAATCCATTTGGAAAGTGCTGCTTGTCTTTGATTTTATGTTCAAGACTGTTGTTTGGAAGTATTTTTGGTTTTGAAACAAAAGAAAATACTCTCTTTCCCTCTTGTAAGTAGGCATACTGAACGGTAAAGTGAAATATTTTTCGTAAGCATACTGCATGGTTTTACTTTTCTATCAAAACATCATGCATTCACCTAAACATCCAATTTAAAATCAATGGTAGTTATAGGTTAAAATTTATGTAGCAATTGGAGTGATAGGTTAGAGACGTGTTTGGGAATCATTAAGCATAGGAGCTGACGTTATTTGTCCGCATTACATTTCGGGACTCGCGCAGTTATTCCACGTACCGTCAGTATATCGAATGGCCTTTCACGTACCCTTGAGGCATATAGAAAGGTACTTCACATACTTGATTGTATATCGGAAGGCCCCTTGTGTACAGTTATGCATTAGATAGCACTACTACCGATTCGAGCTCCCACGTACCTTGAGTATATCGAGAGACCCCACTAGGATACCTTATTTATCTGAGAACAGCCCTTTGGACATCATGCTTGGAGCCATACACCAAAAATAGCATTCGGGGAGATTAATGCGCACATACCCTCGAGGTATATCGCGAGTGGCACCTTCTTGACAATCTTGGTGAGAGACTTGACTTTTTGAACTCCTCCTATCATTTTAAATGTGCTTGTTTTGACCTATAGCTTGAGTAGGGAAATTTTTTTGGGTGTGTTTTCTAGTTTTTCAGGCCCTAGGTTAGATAGGAACTATACAAAATGGCTGAGTTAAGACAGTCCAGAATAGTACAGGGCTTGACACCCGATTTTATTCCTGGTTCACAAGAAAATCCAATGGAAGCTATCAACTAAGGAGCTGCTACCACCTCCCAAGTGGGAGATAATGTGGTTGTAGAAAGTGGAGGACCATATTCTTCACACTCGCCTCCCTTGTTCCAACATCCTTCTCAGGGAAATACCTCATTCCATTCTCCCATGGAAGGTCATGTTGATGATACTACCCATCCGTATTTTGGTCCCAATGCTCCATTTTGGGATACCCCTATAGGATAGGCCATTGCCTCATTTGGCACCCATTTAAACTCTTCTGAAGATGAAGAAGAATGTAGGAAATACTGTGCTGCCATTCTCTGTGCACAAGATATTGACAAGCAAATAGATAACCTATTAGGCCCGACACCATCACGTTCCACATCTATTCCTGTGGGATATCATTCACTTGCTGATTCTATGAGACCCATTGAACTGATTATGGATCGTCCAATAACACCCCACAACCCAGGTCAAAATACCACCTCCACCACCTCCCATATTATGTCTATTACTAATCTTCCCAGGCCTTCTACACCTGCGGCTCTACCTTCAATTCTCGTTTCCTCAATACCTTCTAGTGCCAGGGGGAAACCCCCGACACGACCTACGTTATCTGACGTCAGAATTGTTCCTAGTCAAGGACATACCTCTAATATAGAACCATCTATAGTTTATGTCCCTTGCACCCATACTAATGTTGTTAATCCCCCATCTAGTTTAGGTCAGCCCTTTGGGGCACAACCTATAACCATTCAATATTCTGGAGTTTATGGTTATCACATACCTGTAGTTAATATTAATCATCCACCTAAACCTACAGGGATGCCTTATGATGGAATTCCATACCCTAGCAACACTTTTACACCATGGTGGCAACCCAACTGGTCTTACATGTCAGCTATGGGGGGATACCTATACATACTGTGGGAGGTGCCGGAGGACCAACTTATGGAGGTCCTCCCCCTGGGGGACCTAATGGTCCTGGAGGATATGGAAACTTTCCTCCTTATGGTCCTAGTGTTCCCGGTGGTCCTGGGGGGCCTGGTGGATTTCCTCCTTATGGACTTGGAGGGTCTCGTGGCCCTCTGCCTAGTGGTTCTGGAGGATCCAGAAGCTTACCTCCTGGTGGCTCCGGAGGGTCTAATGGTATGCCTTCTAGTGGTCCTGGAGGTCCTGGTGGTCCTAGTGGTCCCGGTGGTCTTCGTGGTCCCGATGGCTCTGGTGGTCCTCCTCCCAAAGGGCCTAGTGGTCCTGATCCTGTAAATCAACCCCCTGCGGCTGGATTTTCTGGCAGTTCTTTGCCATAGTAACCTGTCTTTCAGTCCACTTATGCTCCTATTGGTAATTATATGCCATATCAATATTAATAGTATGTGCAAATCAATCGGTAGTTTCCTTTCCTAGCAACTTTGGACTTACCAGAATTTTCCAAGTTGATTGATGACCCCATTTGACACAATCCCTTGTGGCCTCCCATTCCGGTAAAGTTACAATCAAATATCCCGAATTTCAATGGGAAGCAGGGATACGATCCAAAGAACCATGTTATGACATTCCATTTGTGGTGTTCTTCAAACTCCCTCATGGATGACTCCGTTCAGTTACAACTCTTTCAGCAAAATTTGACTGGTATAGCCACGAAGTGGTACATTGAACTCCCACAACATTCGTTTGTGGATTTTGGCTCATTGGCAACTGTGTTTCTTACACACTTTCAGCTTCCTATTCATTATGAAATGGGCACTGATCTTTTAACTTCTTTGCGACAGAACACCTCCACCCACATATTTGATCATATTTACGAGTGGAGAAGGTAGAGAAGGCTTATTCAGGCCCCTATTCTGGATCAGTTATTAGCTGATTGGTTTACCAAATCCTTGTTGCCTCCTATTTCTTGAGATGTGGCTATGGGTGTGTCGTTACTAAAGAGTAGGATATTAATCGAGCCCAGTATCTATACTTGGTCTATTCCCAGTCTAGAACCCTTTATGACTTGATTCCTTAAGCTCCTCGCCCAAGCACCGATCCCTCCAAGCCACCAGTAGAAGTACCTGTTGATGGGATTGTTGGTTCAATCTAGTCCCCGTCAGTAGAAAAACCTGCCAAGCAACCCCAAAATTCCACCCCTACTCCTTCGACTCCTAAGGTTTCTGCCAAGGTCAACTCTATTCAAAGTACTCAAACCTCAGGTAATACTAAAAAGAAAGGTAAAAATAGAAATAAAAAACATGGAAACCAATAGGAGACTCCAAGAACAACCAATAGTGATAACGATAAAGGGAAAAGAAAGGAAAAATATCCCTATCTACTATGCGAAGGTGACCATTTTTCAAAGGAGTGTCCTCATCGAGACGAAATCTCCTAGTTTCTGAAGTCCAATCCTGCACTCGCAGTACTTACAGATCCTTTTCCCTCTCAACAACAACTGATAAACCACATGTCTAATCAGGGTAACTCTAGTTCATCAGAGGAAATTTGTATGATGTCCTCAGATACCATCAATATGCAAACTCGAAGTCAGATATATGACAAAACCATAGATAAAAAAGAAGATCATTCTTCTTCAAGGAATGATCCCTCTACTAATTCTCCTTAATCCTCATCCACTATTCCCTTATATATCGAGAAGCCTACTCTCAACATGATTTTGCGTCCACCTAAGAGTACTCTTCGAAAGGCATTATTTAACCCTAATTCCTGAGTAGCTCAATTTTATAATGTAGTTGAAGATCTCGCTCAGGCACCTTGTGCCATGTCTACCTTGGAAGTACTCCAAAGTTGCCCTACACAACACAAAAACTTGTTAACAACATTAGGAGCTTTAGACCCAGATAATACTAACTTGATTCATTTCAATGTTGATAACTATAAGTCTAGGTTACTGCATAAACTTTCTTTTTAGATCATTAAAAAATTAGTTGGAAAGAATGTTTTTCTAACAGTACTAGATGAAGGAGCTTCAACCTTGATTTTGTCTCTATCTTGTTGGAAGGCTCTCGACTCTCCCAAGCTTGTGACAACACCTACGACCCTTAAATCCTTTGACGGATGGGTTTTCCAACCCCATGGTCTCATATCAGCCCTAGCGGTCAAGCTGGGGGGGAAAACCATTTCCATTCAAGTAGAAGTGGTAGATTCCCCCTTAGATTACAGCCAAGCTTCTAGGAAGAAATTGGTTCTATGCCATGACTGCTTTCGCCTCAAAAATATTCTGAATAGTCCAATTTCTGCATCTAGGGAGAATTGTTACTATTTATCAACTTGATTTATGTACACCAGATGTTACTACCTCCACAGGTAATAACATCCCCATGCTAGGCCAGTCCCCTCCTCCTTACCAGTCGATTGGGGTAGGCATGTTGAAGGATTCATCCCTTATGGGGATTTTTACATCCACTCCTCCTAGCACGGATACCGTGACAGTTCATATGGTCGCCTCATTTGATTATGAACCTAAGGGTAAACATGTTGTTGATTCCACCTCATTGAGTTCACACAAAGCACTATATGATGCTATTCAAACCTTGTCCGATGATCGCACAGATGACCGTCATCTAGTGGCTTCGGATCCTTACCATTTACCGTACTGGTTAGAACCTTCTCTTCCTGTTCTATATTATCTCTCTAAGACTTTCACTTCCGATGATTCCATTATGGAGATCATGAATACGGATGACTCCATTTGGGAGGATCACCATCATAGAACCATGTTCCTCCCCAACACCGGTTCGGTTAGCCATGATTTTCCATCCTTATTTCCTACTGATATTGTCAACATACCCCAAAGTCCTATATTGTTGCAAGATATAGATTATGAAGGAAACCTTTGCAACATTACTCAAATGAATCTAATTGACATATCAGCCAAGCCTGATACTATCGAGCATGTTCATGTTGGGAAGAAATGCTCGATAGATGAATTTGAAGCCTATAAGACAATTTTCAAAGACTTTCGTGATATTTTTTCTTGGTCCTATGAAGAGATGTCAAGGATTGACCCATCCATTATGGTCCATGAGATTAAAACCTATCCCACGACTAAAATTTTCAGGAAAAAACTAAGGCAAGTCCATCCTCAGAAGGTCGCAGCTACTAAAGCTGAAATTGAGAAACTTCTCAAAGTTGGGTTTATTTATCATGTACCCCTGACGAAATGGGTATCGAACATTGTCCCTATCAATAAAAAGAAGGGCACCATTAGAGTCTGTATCGACTTTAGGGATTTGAATAGAGCTCGTCCCAAGGACAACTTTCCTACTCCGCACATTGATCAGATTATTGACAACTGTGTTGGAAGTGTCATCTTTTCATTCATGGATGGCTTCTCTGGCTATAATCAGATTGATATATTACCCTCTGATCAGCATAAGACAACATTCACTTTCCCATGGGGAGCCTTTGCATATAAGAAGTTACCTTTTGGCTTGAAAAATGTTGAAGCCACGTTCCAGCACACAATGTCCTATGCGTTTCATGACATTAAACATATTGTTAAACCATACCTTGATGACCTCCATGCTCATTCATAGCGATGGGAGGACCACCCTGGTCATCTTAGAGAGATATTTCTGAGATGTCGTCATTATAATATATGGCTCAATCTGCATAAATGTGTTTTTTTCATTGAGACGAGACATCTGCTAGGTTTTGTGGTATCCAAAGATGGCATCCAGATCGATCCTTTGAAAATTGCCGCCATTTTATATCTACCAGCCCCAACTAATCTCCTTGAACTCCAAAGTTTGCAGGGGAAGGAAAACTTTCTCCATCATTTCGTGTGCAATTTCGCAAAGAAAACACACAGTTATATGCGTCTCCTCAAGAAGAATACTCCATTCTTCTGGGATGACCAAGCCCAATGCACCTTTGATAATCTTAAGCACACTCTGACTCATTCACCCGTGATACACCCATCGGATTATTCAAAGGACTTTCTCTTGTATATTTCTTCCTTCGCTACTACCATCGCTATGGTTTTAGTGTAGGAAAATATCCATGGTCAGGAGCACGTGATTTATTATGCCAGTAAGAATCTCATGGATTTCTAAACTCGCTATTCACATGTGGAAAAGTTAGCATTGGCCACGGTCATTTCTGTACAAAAGTTTCATCACTATAGTCTACTCCGCACTACCATTGTATTGGCAGACCATAACCCGATGTATTACATCCTGACTTGTCAGGTGCTCGGGGGAAAGTGCTCCTGCTGGATAGTCATACTTCAGGAGTTTGATCTGGAATTTGCCAAAGCCAAATCAAATAAATCCTTGTTCTTTGCCGAGCTTATGTCTGATCTTCCCTGTGCTTCAATGGAATCTGAGCCCAGTGATTCATTCCCAGATGAATTCCTGTTCCTGATAAGAACTACCAATCCTTGGTATGGATATTTTCTTATTTATCTACAAACACAATGATTTCAGCTGCATTTATCCCGCGATGATCTCATCCTGAATGATACCTTGTATAGACGTGGGATTGAATCGATTCTCCAGTGATGCCTCACCCATGAGGAGGCTGAACCTATGTTGAATGATTTCCACTCCGAAGCATGTGGTGGTCATTTATCTAGGATGGCTACATCCCAGAAAATCCTTCACGCTGGCTATTTCTAGTCTTCTGTCTTCAAATACTATCATGAGGCTGTTAAGAAATTCCCACCTTGTCAACACTTTTATCCTAAAAAAAGCACCCATCCTGCTCCGCTACACCCCGTCATTGCTGTTGGACCATTCGCCAAATGGGGGATTGACTTCATGCATTGTAATCCTAGCTCAGCTGGGGGGCATGGTTACATCATCGTAGCCGTTGATTATTTCACAAAATGGGCTGAGGCCATGCCTACATATGCAGAAGATAGTAAGACTAGTGCTCTCTTTTTGTTCAATCATATCATAGCTATATTTGGAGTCCCATAGTCCATCATTACTAATCACGGATCCCATTTCTGTATTCAAATGATGGAGGAACTAAGTGCCAAGCTAGGTTTTCGCCATGAAAACTCTACGCAGTATTATCCACAAGATAATGGTCAGGTAGAGGCCGTTAACAAAGTTTTGAAAACTATGCTTCATCGAATGGTTGGAGATCATAAATCCAAATGGCACAACGTTCTTTTCTCTACTCTTTGGGCTTATCGGAATTCGGTGAAAACAGCCACTGGTTTCACGCCATTCCAGCTTGTCTATGGACTCAAAGCTATCTTACTAATTCAATGTCAGATTCCATCTTTACAACTTGCTGTTGAACTTCTCCCAGACACTTCCGTAGAGGAAGAAAGATTTTTGTATTTGAATAACCTTGATGAGACTCGAAGAGATGCTTTCTTGGATAATGAGGCACATAAGAAACATGTCAAGGCACAATATGATAAATCCATCCAACCTCGTGTCTTTAACAAGGGTGACCTAGTCTTGACTTATGATCAGAGATATGACAAACTAGGGAAGGGTAAGTTTGAGTCCATGTGGTACGGACCTTTCATCATTTCTAAGGTTTTAGAGAAAGGAGCCTACGAGCTTGTCGATTATGATGGAATCCATTTGGGGAAACCTCCCAATGGGTTGTACTTGAAAAGGTACTATGCCTAGGTCTTTGTTAAATAGTATCTTGTATATATGTATATTGATTGAATTTCAGTGTGCTTTTAGTATTTTCAAGATGGTTTTGAGTTTAGTGTCCGCATCTGTTTATACCATGTTTTGGTCATGCATATGGATTTATATGGCTTCACTAATGATGATTTCCACCACACCTTGAATCTCGCCTCGGCTATTTGGGTCCTCTATTCCCCAGCTGAAGATTTGGTCAGTTCAGGAGCAGTTTGTATAGGTCCCGCTACTGATAACATCGCCGAGTATGAAGCATTCATCGGTCTTATGGCTGAAGGTACCTCCCAGGATGTTCATGATCTAGTAGTCTTGATGGACTCACAACTCGTGGTTTTCCATTTAAATGATGTTTACACCATTAGAAACCCTGTGCTCCTCTGCCTCTTCCGAAGAGTACATTTTCTAGAAAGATAATTTGAAACCATCACTTATAGGCATATCCCTAGGGAACATAATGTAGTTGCTGACTCATTGGCTAATTACATCCTAGATTGGCATATTGACCATTTATGACATTGAAATCAAACATGGTACATTGTAAATAAACATTTAAAGACACATAAAACTCATGTAAATTACATTGACCATTTGAGACATATAAACACTAGGTAAAAGTTTGTATATATATACGAAAAATTTTACAAAAAATAGGTCCCGAGACCTCATCTAAAGCACATAGGATTTCAGGAAAAATCATCATACAAAATCCTGAAGCTGTCATCTTTCAGTACATATCTCATACACTAGTGGTGCTCCTAATAGAACATCACTGCTCGAGCTACTCTATGCAGCAGCCTACTGAGTCGACCCAGTAATCCCACTGTGGATCTCTGATATCTCATCGGGAGGTCATCAATGGCAGCATCTGGGATATCCAAGGTAAACCTCTCTAGGATTTCCTCTAGCTCCCTGGTGATATCATCACCTTGTGGTACAAAGAGGGCTTCAGCTCGCCTATCTAATGGAGAAGCTCCTCTAGGTCGCGCTACTCCAACATCTACATGAGAATATACAGGTCTCGTCACTTAACATAAAAATATAAAACATTAAAAAACATAAAAACATTTCATCCATTTTAGGGTTTCTTGCTTCTTATCAATGTCACCCCACTGTCCGCCAGGTGGGAGTGGCAGGTCAGGATCTTTGGTGAAGTCTGTACCTGCATAAGGATAATCCTCCACCATGAGGATCTGTTCTCAGAGCCATATGAAGAACGTGTCACTAAAATTCACCCTTCCCCTACCTGATCCTATAGAAGCCATGACTTGGACCCACCTCAGCATATGGGGGTCCCGTTCTCTCAAACTCCGGAAGACCACCTAAGGTCTCATCTATGGTAGCCGCTCGAAGAAGAAGCAGGATAAAATGGAACTAAAGCCAAACTACTTTAGCTCTCCTTGCTGAAACTTAGTCAGCTGATCTTTGAATATTGAAAGCATGGCTTCTGCCAAATTGAATACCGTGGGTTCCATGGCCCCTATGGCATACAGCATGTGTGCCCTAGAATCCTAGTGCACACCCTAACTCCCAGCCACTCTCTACATAGTAAATAGGACGGTCCATAGAGGCCCATCCATCACTGCTCTGATGGGGATTTTCTTCCCCAATGTACTCTTCCCTGGAGCACAGTGACGATCTATAAGCTCTCGAGTGGTAATATCCCCTTCATGGGAACCTGTCAGTGAGATGGGGCCACCCCATCTCCAGAGGCCAGTCAAGAAATCGATATCCTCTACTTCCACTGTAAGAATATGGCCCCCCACCTCGAAGTACTGCAACTCTGGATTCCACATCTGTAGCATGTGCTCCAGTAACTGCTCATGTGACACCATTCTTGGGGTCCATAAGAACTTCAGGAGCCCATAGTCTTGTAATGTGTCTATACAACCCGCATTTCTCTCGGCAAAAGCATCATCATTGTCATGTGATCTTTCTTTCCATATCACCATGTTTTGAGCAACCAAGACCTGTCAAAAACAATCATAGCATGCATTAGAATCATCCCTAATCATTTAAATTCAAAAGAATTACTTTATATTGCTCATGCTATTAGTTTAAAATCTCCACAGCTGGCACCGCCTATGCACCGTTGGAGATAGACGGTGGCACCACCTGTCAACTATGTTATAGGTGTGGTTCTTGGGAGGTACCGCATATCCTGCAAGGGGTAGCCATGGTTCCTACTTATAAGGTTTTAGGGCTTGCCATATAATCCCAAAACCCCATCAAAACTCAAAATAAATGCTATGAAATGAAAGAGTAGGGTTTTAGCTATTACCTGCAACTGACGGTGCTCAAAACAGATGGTGGTAACTCCTGGTATAAGCTGCTGAAGATCTAGCTAAGAAAGTGCTCCAAATGCTCTCCATTATAGGTAAATAGTGAAATAATTTGATTTTGTACTATTTACATGACTTATGTAGGCATTTTTGGGTCTAACATACTATAGTTTTGATATAAAATCATATTTTACTCAAATTTTATCTGTCGTAATCCCTCAATGCTAGTTATAAATGCATTTAACACTTGTTTCTGAGTCGATTGCAGGATAAGAGAACTATAGAAAGAAGCTTTGGAAGTTTGTTTATGGATTTTTCACACTTTCATAAAATGGAAAAGGTCGATGAGCATTTATTACGACACTTTGGTCACTCTCTTTAAACCTAGTATCAAAGGTCTAAGTCCATTTCAATTTCTTTCCAGGCTCGTAAAAAAATGACATTGTGTAAAGAAGCATCATGGAGTCTTCTTCTCACCTCCTTTTCAGGATCCTTAAACACGAAAAGATCGTCGAGTTTGTTTCTGATTCTTTCCAGGCTCGTAAAAAGTGAAATTGTGTAAAGGAACCTCATGGAGTTATCTTCAAACTCCTTTCAGGCTCCCTAAATACAAAAAGATCATCGAGCGATCTTGTATTCTTCACGCTCGTTAAAGTATTTGAAGATTCGTCTGTCCGATGGTAGATTATCTCTTTTTTGGTTTGGATAGGACTATTTACGAAAAAGGAACACTCCAACCAATCATGATTGGAAGAGTTACCTAAGGTATTATTTTATACTTTTTTAGGCCTTAGGGACTAAATCATATGAAAAAGGACCCCTATGGAGTCTTCTTCTGTATTCGTTCAGACTCTCTAAACATGAACGATACCAAGTTTTCTTTTAGTGGACTCGTTAAATTAAACATTGAGAGGCCCGTTTTGGGAACGAACCCCTCCTATCTCAGGTTCATAAAACATATGAGTATGGACTTGTCTTTTGACAAGCTATATCGAGTGTTTGTTACCCTCTTTGAACTCGTAAAACCGAAAAGAGGCACTCATCAACCATGATGGGGGAAATGGGAAGGGAATCATTTTTGCAAATAAATGGCAGTAGTTTGTCGTTACCTTTGAACATGGCACTTGTCTGCACATCATGTCAGTCAATTGGGTATTCAGCTAATCTCCATGACGATCCAATTTCATGAGTCATGTCGCTCCTTTGAGTCTTTTAAAAGAATGCATTGTCCACTGTCGCATTGTGTGTTTGTCCCGTTCAATTATGCTTCCAAGTCTTGTGTCGTGCCGCCCAATGTTCAAAGGGGATTTGAAGAAGTTTTAACTTTGTAGTCTACGCAATCTTCTTGTGTCAGTATTTTTGAGTTAGTATTATGGTTACTACATTCACATCATTCCAAAACTATGTTCCGAGTTTCATGTCATCGATGTGGGACTCATCATGGCCCTCCTTCAACGAGACTATTCCAGTCGACATCAGCTCATAATTCAGGAAATAGTCTTAGAAACAATATTTATTACCTTGAGATCTATATGCCTTAATGTCAGATTCTCTCGCTCTCGACATAGGTTCACATCATTGACCTTTGATCAATAGAATCGACTAGGTGTTCAACTTCAAGAAATCTATTCACACTTAGTAGATTGTACTAGGGTACCTTGGGAATCATTGACATTAATGGTGATCTCCCTCGCACTTGTTAATGGTTCTCATCATTGGCCGGTAATCAAGTGGTTTCTCCCATGTTTGAATTCAGATCATTGTAATCACATCAATAGAATTTTACTTTGTGGAAGACGAGATGAAGACCCTGGGTATTTGTTTAAAGCGTTCATTGCTTTCCCCGGGTTGCGATGGAGTTTTGTATATCTAGCATGGATCCACATTTGTATGGTTGTGGCTATGCTCAAATTTGTGTCTGTATGACATAGATCTACATTGTATGTCTGGTAGCTATGTCCAAGTTTGAGTCCTCTAGGATCTGCATTGTATTCTAGTAGCCATGCTTGTTTATTCCTCTCATGGATCTACCTTGTATTGGTTTGCAGCCACGAGTTGGTTACTTGTGTCTATGAGTCAACATACTGATGTACTACAGATGCCTACTTGACAACATTCTCCAATCGAGCTGACATTTTCACCTCGTAGCGACGACTTGTTCTCTCAAAGCTCTCATTTATTGTGTCCCTCTAAGACTCATGCTTTCGGGGGCATCCTGTTATACCAAAATCCTGTCACCATCATGTGATAAGACTCTTAACATACCTATTTTCCCTTAATCCTAGCACTTGGAGTGGAAACTCATACCATTTGTCAATATTTCACAAAAATTCTCAGCACCGCACTTTCCCCTTTATCCATGAGCGGTACCTTTATCCATTCACGATTCCATTCCTTGATACCACTATGTAACTTTCCTATGTAATATTGATTCTTTGCCTGGATTCACTCCACAGGAATCCACATGACTTCCTCTAAATGATAGAATCCCAAGGAGATAAATGAATGGTCAACAAGACAACTGATATTTATTATGATCCTTATAGGAAGGACTCTTATAAGGTCAAAATGGGTAGATGCACCCCTTGTCTTCCATAACTACTTGAGACAAACTTCTCAATAATTTCACATACCCAATGACCTCACAATGGATTCAGGGCCACGATGTACTCAAATAATTCACCAAAAATAAATTTTCATAATTTAATTATTTGTTTACATCGGAAATTAAATATGTAATCACCAAAAATAAACATATGAATGTTATCCCAAAATCCTGTCACCATCATGTGATAAGACTCTTAACATACCTATTTTCCCTTGATCCCAGCACTTGGAGGGTAAACTCATACCATTTGTCAATATTTCACAAAAAAGATCAGCACCGCGCTTTCCCCTTTATCCATGAGCGGTACCTTGCTTGCACCGCCTATCCCTTGTTAGCCACAAGTAGTGCCACCACTTATGGCCCTTAGTCCATAAGCGTTTCTTACCTGAACCGCTCTGTCATTGAAGGAGAAAAGCGGTACCCTAGGTAAAATGGGAAAAAGAGAAGTTTCTTGAGGCTTCTAGATCATGAGCCTCGTGTCCTCCCTTATCCCTATCATTGTGGGTCATTTGAGCTTGAGATCCCCCATCCTAGGATCTTAGAGGCCACCTCATCCACAAATATCTCAACCATTCCTATCCATTGAGCCTTATAAATACAAGCTCATATCCATGGTTGAGGGGGGAACCGTTGAATTATTGTTATGCTGTTGGATTGATCACTTGGCCCAAGCCATTGGAGAGCATAGAGAGTAAAGTTGGAGTTTATGGGGATGAGAGTGTTTGGTTTCATGGAGATGCATGTCAACACTAAGGCTTAATTGGTTGTAAACTTCTCCATTTTATCTTAATGCAAAGTTGATTTCCATCCCACATTACCGTTGTTGTTTTATTTCACACATATATGTTGTTAGATTCCTTAGTCACTAACATGGATCAGTAGATTATATTCTGGCAGCTTTGATGTGTTTGCATGTTTAATCTGATTGCAGGTACACAGGGTTACTATCAAAGCATCACATTCCAGGTATCTACAGCGTCCAAGGAGGGTCTTCAACCTTTGTCCTTCATTTGTTCTGGATCTGAACCATTCAGACCAGTGGAACACCTTACTATCCATAGAAGGTGAAAAATTCCTATGAACAATGAATATATCAAAGCATTATAGGTAAATTCTAGAACGAATGCGATAATACCATGCCATGCAATCGATGCAATAACTTATTCAGATAACAGTAAACTAAAAAATAAGCATAACATATACATATACAAACACATTGTTGATGTAATTGTAACTTCATAATGTATTCACTTGTATTTCTTATCTATTGTAACCCGATGCTTATTCCGGGATGTTATTATGTCATGTCATGCCCTGATGTTCCGATCGGGAAGATCTATAAAGTAAACAAGTCATGTCAAGTAATTTTGGGTAACCCTCCTATTGTCTAAGGGTTAAAGTCCCCACAGTTCCAGCGCACTAGGGTTATTAGACTCTCCTAGAGAGGTCAGCCCTAGTAGGGTTTTAGTCATGCCAGGATTAGTATAAATAGAGAGTTGGACTCTCTATTTAGCACACATCACAAACACACTCAAGTGTAGCACATAGTTGAGGAAGGAGAAGACACTTGGGCTAGACAAGAAGAAGGTTACTGCTGTCGGGAGAGCATCTTACTATTTTCGGGTTTTTACCTTTTGTGTTGATTCTATCTCTGAGGAAATTGTATGGTTTTCTCCATTTATGGTTTCCCCGAGGAAAAAAACTGGGTTCACTGTCTCTTATGTTTGATTGTTGTACTTGTTGTTCTCTTAGTTTAAGATCCTAACATAATGCTAGCTTGAATGTTGAAAAACTAACATGGTATCAGAGCTAACCTGAGAAGAAGACACTGTGTAGCTACGGGAACTATGGATTCCTACTTTGTGGATCTCTCTCCATATATTTTCAGAAAAAGAAGGTTGGAATAACTCTCCTCCCTAGGGCGCATCTTTCTATTGAAGCAGAATCCAATTCTGAGGTTTTTCAATTTTGGACCTGACACTGCTGCCGAAAATTAGGGCTTTTCACAGAAGAGGAATTTTTCAGTGAACCTAGGCTTGGATTGATATCCTCCCCAAAATTGAATTTAGGGATCAATTTCAAAGAATTTGGTTGGATAGAACTCCGAAAAAGTAAAACCCTAATTTGTTCCTGAACCAGCTCTGTAGGATTTTAGCTCAAAATTCAGATCTGACATCTTGACCTGGTATGATCTAAAATATTTTGTATTTCCATTTGAGGTTCTTAGATAAAATGTCTCATCATACCAATCTTGATGAAAATATTGAGGGAGCTGATAACTTATGAGCGTGGAAGTATAGGATCTCCCTAGTCTTGGAAGAGAATGAGTTGGACTCCTACATCCATGAGGAGGTTCTAGTTCTAGAGGGAGATGAGGATAAGGCCTTGCATAAGAAGAAGTTGGTTATGGAAAAGAGAATCATTGCTGATTCTATCAAGGATCATCCCATACCACAAGTATCCTACCTAAAGACACCTAAAGCTATGTTTGATGCCCTAACCAAATTGTTTGAAAGGAAGAACATAAACCGGAAGATGACTCTGAGAAACCAACTAAAGAATGTGAAGATTCAGAATGCATAAACAATCCAGTCTTACTTCACAAGAGTTTCTCAGATCAAGGAATAACTTGAAGCAGTAGATGAAGAAGTGGAAAATGCAGAGATTGTGATGACTACCTTGAATGGTCTCCCTAGATCATGGGACTCTTTTATTCAAGGGATCTATGCTAGAAATAAATTAGTCAAGTTCAGCAGACTATGGCAAGAGTGCTCTCAAGAAGAAGCTCGGATAGTAGCTCAAGAAGAAAATATGGGAAGTGAATACCAAGCTCTCATGGTACACTCCAAGTCAACCAAAAGTAGATTTCATCACTCCAGAGGTAAGCACTCTCACAAAGATAACACTAGAAAGGATTTTTCTAGGATCATATGCTATACATGTGATGAAGCAGGACATTATGCAAGAAATGGTCCTAATAAACAGAATAAGAAAATGAGAAACAAAAGAAGACATCATGCTCATGATGTATAGGATGATGAGCCATCCAAGAAAAGAACCAAATATGAAAGTGAAGATTCTTCAAGCGAGGATGAATATGTTTTGATTTCTGCTCTCACAGGAAACATTACTTATGGAAGCAATCATTAGCTCATAGACAGCAGGGATTCCAAACATATGATAGGATTCAAGGAATCCTTTATGAGACTATCAAAACATGAATCACCTCACAAGGTGAAGCTAGGAGATGACTACCAATATCCAATAAAAGGTAGTGGGGAATCCTCCTATAAGATAGATTTTGGAAAGTCTCTAACAATGAAGGAAGTATTGTTTGTGCCAGGACTCAAGAATATCCTCCTCTCCATATCTGCATTAGATGCAAAAGGATTGCAGGTTGCATTCATAGATGGTCAAGTCATCATGTGGCCAAAAGGAAAGACTATCGATGATGCGGTGGTGATTGGAGAACAAGAAGGAGGATTGTACAAATTAGAGAGCCATCCAGAACAAGCCCTGGCCCATGACACAGTAGAGCAAAGTGAACTTCGACATAGAAGGCTTGCACATGTGCATTACAGAGCACTACCTATTGCAAGCAAAGCTGTTGAAGGTGTTCCAGAAATCCAAGCAAAACATGATGGGGTCTGCAAAGGATGTGTGAAAGGAAAGAATACAAAGAAGACATTTCCAAGTAGCGAAAGCAAAGCAAAAGGAATCTTGGAAATCATCCACTCTGATGTATGTGGTCCTATGTCATCAAACTCACTAAGCGGGTATGCATATTATGTTTCTTTTATTGATGATTTTTCTAGGAAGACATGGGTTTACTTCATGAAGAACAAAGATGAAGTATTCAGCAAGTTCAAGGAATTCAAATCCTTAATCGAGAACCACACTGAAAAGAAGATCAAGACCTTCCGATCAGATAATGGCGGAGAATTCACTTCAAATGAATTCAAAGAGCTATGCAAAGAATCAGGGATTAAGAGGGATTTGTCCACTCCTTATAATCCAAAATAGAATGGGATTGCAGAAAAGAAGAATAGAACTATCATGGAAGCTACAAGAGAAATGCTTCATGATCAAGACCTTCCTATGCATCTTTGGGTAGAAGCTGCCAGAACAGCAGTGTATGTATAGAACCGTACTCCACATAGAGTACTCGAGAACAAGACTCCTGAAGAAGTCTTCTCCAGCAAGAAACCAGAAGTTAACCATCTAAGAATATTCGGTCGTCCTGTGTACATACACATTCCAAAAGAGAAGAGAACAAAATTAGATCCTTCAGGAAAGAAGGGTAATTTTGTGGGATACTCTGAAAGCTCGAAGGCTTACAAAATATATTTCCCAGGATACAAGAAGATTGACATCAGCATGGATGTGACATTTGATGAAGACACAGCTTACAACAAATCCAAAAAGATACCTGCTAAAGAACCTGAAAAAGCAGAAGCACCCAGAGTTCATGATACAACCATGAACGAAGAAACTCAAGAAGAAGACCGAGAATTCGAAGAACCACAAAGAGCTGTAGATCCACCTCTGGAGAAGAATCATCATAAGAGGAAACTTGCTTGGGTACAAGAAATTATCCAAGGTGCAGAAAGACATGGGGCTCTGAAAGAAAATCATAGAGAATGAAAGAGGACTAGATCCTACTCCGAGTATGTAGCATTACTATGTGATTTCATTGATAAAGAACCTTCCAGTTATGAACAAGTGGCAGAACAGAAAGAATGGAAGGATTCTATGATCAAAGAATATCAATCGATCATGAAGAATGATGTTTGGGATGTTGTCCCAAGACCAAAAGGGAACTTAGTTTTAACTTCCAAATGGATCTACAAGATCAAGCATGCTGCAGATGGTAGCATTGAAAAAGATAAGGAAAGATTTGTGGCTTGAGGTTTCTCTCAGAAAGAAGGAATAGATTATGAAGAAACCTTTGCACCTATAGCCAGATACACTTCCATTAGATCAGTACTTGCTCTGGATGTAGTGATGAAATGGAAGATACACCAGATGGATGTCAAGACTGCTTTCTTGAATGGTGTAGTGGATGAGGAAATATATGTAGAACAACCACTCAGTTTTGAGACACATAATATAGAGTCTCATGTGTGCAGATTGAAGAAATCCATGTACGATTTGAAACAGGCACCCAGGACATGGTATGGCAGAATTGATAGCTTTATATCTAGTTTGGGCTTTACCAAGAGTAAAGCAGATTCCAACCTTTACTACAAGGTTGAAGATGGAAACCTATTGACGCTTCTACTGTATGTATATGATTTATTTGTGATAGGTATGGATGGGTTGATTGTTGATACGAAGAGAAAGCTTGTTGTTGAGTTCAAAATGAAATACTTGGGTATGATGCATTATTTTCTAGGTATGGAGGTGTGGAAGAGTGCGGATGGAATCTTCCTTGGAAAAGGGAAGTATGCAATAGAGATCCTGAAGAGGTTCAGGATGATGGACTGCAAGGCCATGGCCACACCTATGGCATCAAACCTGAAGCTATTGAGCAATGCTTCATCAGATTTGGTTGATGCTGTGATGTATCATCAGATGATTGGTTCCTTGATGTACCTAATGAACACAATACCATCCATTTGCTTTGCTATGAACACCTTGAGCCAGTTCTTGATAGATCCGAGAAATGTTCACTTGATTGCTACAAAGAATATTCTAAGGTACCTGAGGGGTACAGTTGATTATGGGATCAATTACGATGCGAATCAAAAGATTAACTTGGAATTTTATGTTGATTCAGATTGGGTAGGCAGTGCCATCGATAGGAAGATCACTTTAGGGTGTTTCTTCAGTATGGGATCAGGTGTGATCTCTTGGTTTAGCAGGAAGAAATCCTGTGTGGAACTGAGTATAGCTGAAGCAGAGTATGTTGCAACTTGTTCAGTTAGTTGTGAGGTGGTATGGCTGAGGAAGCTACTGTCTAATTTATTTGATCTCCAGTTGGACGCTACTTCTATACATTGTGACAACCAAAGTTGTGTGAAGCTGTCAGAGAACCCAATGTTCCATGACAAGTCGAAGCATATTGAGATCAAGTATCACTATATAAGGGATATGGTGCAGAGGGGAGTAGTGAAGCTCCAGTATGTTGCGATGGATAATTAGATAGCTAATGTGTTGATGAAGCCATTGGCTAGAGTGAATTTTGATTACTTTAGGGAGAAGCTTGGTGTTCTCCAGATTGAGGTCCCTTCCAAAGGGAAGTGACGAGTCTAGAAGCCATTCTGACAAGTAGCTCAGTCTGGGACTGGGGACCATTCTGACGAGGGTGTAGGATTTGGTTCCTACCAGGTCAGATGTGAGTGTAGGCCATTCTAATGAGGGTGTAGGACTTGGTTCCTACCAGATCAGATATAAGGGCAACTGCCATTTTCTGGGAAAATGGAGGCACCTGGTCCGTTACTAGGTAGCTCAGTCTAGGACTGGGGTCCATTCTGGCGAGGGTGTAGGATTTGGTTCCTACAAGGTCAGATGTGAGTGCATGCCTTTTTGATGAGGGTGTAGGATTTGGTTCCTACCAAGTCAGATGTGAGTGTTGAATCCTTTTCAAATATGATAGTGATGTCCTATCATGCTGGTGAATGTGAGTGCTAGGCCTTTCTGATGTGATTGTAGGTTCCTACATGATCATATGTGAGTGTTCAGCGTGCCTTTCTGACGAGTAGGTCATATGTAAGTGCTGGGCAGGCCATTCTAACAAGTAGGTCGGATATAAGCACTAAAGAAGACCTACATGATGGCTAGGCCTACAACCAACATGAAAGAAGGCTGGGTCTATAGAACTTCCTGTGACGAGAAGAATCATGATATAGCACATATGATGATGACCAGAGAAGATCCAAATCGAGCTATGATCCAGATCCAATTATGATGACTCCAAGAGATCGAGATCGAGTGATGATCTAGATCCAGTAGTGATGATCCAGATCAAGTGATGATCTAGATCTAGTGATGATGATCCAGATCCAATGATGATCCAGATCCAGTGATGATCCAAATCGAGTGATGATCCAGATCCAATGATGATCCAAATCGAGTGATGATCTAGATCCAATGATGATGATCCATATCCAGTGATGATTGAAATCCAGTGATGATCTAGATCGAGTGATGATCTAGATCCAGTGATGATGATCCAAATCGAGTGATGATCCAGACTGAGTGATGATACAGATCTAGTGATGATGTCCAGTGATGATGATCCAGATCGTGTGATGATCTAAATCTAGAAATGAAGATGGCATGAAGATAAAGATGACTTGAAGATGAAGATGTATTGGATATGCAGATGACAAGAAGATCTAGAGAAGAAGACCAGTGATGAAAATTGTGTCAAGAGAATACCTTCCTAGTTAAGACGGAGTGTTGATGTAATTGTAACTTCGAAATGTATTCACTTGTATTTCTTATCTATTGTAACCCGATGTTTATTCTAGGATTTTATTATGTCATGTCATGCCCCAATGTTTCGACCAGGAATATCTATAATGTAAACAAGTCATGTCAAGTCATTGTGGGTAACCCTCCTATTGTCTAAGGGTTAAAGTCCCCGCAGTTCCGGGGCACTAAGGTTATTAGACTCTCCTAGAGAGGTCGGCCCTAGTAGGGTTTTAGTCATGTCAGCATTAGTATAAATAGAGAGCTGGACTCTCTATTTAGTACACATCACAAACAGACTCAAGTGTAGTGCATAGTTGAGGAAGGAGAAGACACTAGGACAAGACAAGAAGAAGGTTACTGCTGTCGGGAGAGCATCTTACTATTTTCGGGTTTTTACCTTTTGTGTTGATTCTATCTTTGAGGAAGTTGTGGGGTTTTCTCCATTTATGGTTTCTCGGAGGAAAAACACTATGTTCATTGTCTCTTGTGTTTGATTGTTGTACTTGTTGTTCTCTTAGTTTAAGATCCTAACATAATTCTCACTTGAATGTTGAAAAACTAACACACACACACACATGTGTGTGTGTGTGTGTGGCATTTCATACACATTTGGATTTTTATCTTAAAATATCCTCCCATGACTACACACTAAGGATGTTCCTCCAAGT
This sequence comes from Pseudotsuga menziesii, assembly GCA_001517045.1. Lineage (NCBI taxonomy): Eukaryota > Viridiplantae > Streptophyta > Pinopsida > Pinales > Pinaceae > Pseudotsuga > Pseudotsuga menziesii. The sequence goes on along the minus strand of LPNX010949537.1, from coordinate 92,513 downwards.
CATAGGAACTCTGTTATGTTAGTTTTATCTATAGCCTTGGCCTTAAGCACCTCACTTGGAATCCATACTTAACATAATTAAATTGTTTACATAATCTGATTGGATACATTCCAAGGGTCAAAGTTTGGATCCAACATCACATGTTTAATAACATAACCATCAAGTTTAGCATCTAGGTTGGATTCTAGTTGCATGTTTCCTCTTTATCCTTCCTAATCTATGGGTCTTCCTCTTGACAAGGTTAGCCCAAATTAACTCCTCTTCTTCGATTATAGAGATAATTTGAAGAGTGTTGCATATTATTTTTGTCAACTATTCACTTTCTAGAATATTGACAAATAATGTAACCCAGAGATCAAATATTTTTTGCATAATTACTTGAGGGTTCATTTTTTTATTTTCTTATCATTACTTGGGGCTTCAACTCAACTACATTAATTAAATGCATTTAATCATAAAATGAATTCTATATGCTCTACCCTTCCAATGATCCTTTCCTTCCTTGTATTCTATTGTTTTACATTGATTAATTTATTCTACATACCCACTACTAAGACCATCTAGATCACACACATATCCCCACTTTGAGGTTAAAAGTGTACTCATTATATCTTTTATTGTAGTGATTCTTGTCCCTGGGTGGATAGAAGCATCATTTACAACCTAAGGCCCCATTTTCCTCCCCTAACAATGTTCAGGGCCTGAAGTTTGAAGAACAATGACATTTAAAGATCCATATATTATACATAGAAATGCATTTCCTTAACCCGTTTTCGATCATTAGTGACATTTCTGCTTGTGGTTCAACCCAACCCTAGATTTCCATACTTATTTTTTGATATGTACACTTGTTGAAGAATGTAACTTCAGAATATATTATTATTGTACTTCTATTTTATTATTATTATTATTCCTCCTCTAAAATATGTTATTCCTTCATTCGAAGATGTCATTGATGTACTATGTCATGTAAAAGTCTTGAGGAAAAACATTTATTGTAAGTCAGGTCAGTAGTAGCCAGAAAATTATTTTATAAATTTTGTTTTGAGTCTACCAAGGAAAGATGGCCCTAGTTGAAGAGACAATTCGTCCTTGTTGGGTTATTAGGTCACTCACTTGATGAGTATAAATAGAGAAGTTGCTCCTCTCATTTGGATACACTACTCGCTCAAGCAAGTGTGCATGAGAGAGAAAGAATAGGCCCATTGGAGAGGAGAGATAATTGTTATTTCCTTTGGTTTTCATACTATATTGGTTGGAATTTTTCTTGGTGACAAAAGATATACTAAAGAATTTGTTGGGTTTTCTCCATTGTAGTTTTCTAGGATAAAATATCTGTATTCTTTTGTCTTGTTTTTATTTTATTTATTTCAATAATCCTAATGTTATGGTTATTATGAAATGATTATAATTTCTTAAAGTTCTTGTATAACAATTAAAATTATAGCATGGTATCATATCTACCCTGAACGAAGTATTTCTACAACTACGACTAGAAAAAGTTGGAAACTAGGATTTCATATTCTGAGCACTTCTATCCACATATCAGTTGAAAAAGAAGGAACATATCCCTAGGAAGTTGCATCTTTATGTCAAGACAATTTTCAGTTCTATGGATTTTTTCAATTTTTTACCTGTCATTGCTACTAGACAAACTAGGGAATCAATTATTTTGCAGTTTTGTCCACAGATCCGGTAAAAGGAGTACGCTAATAAAATATCCTTGAGGAGGAACATATTTCTATGATATCATATCTACAAGTATCCAAAGTTGAAAAAATATGGTTTCTCTGTCAAACCCTAGGTCCACCAGAACCAATTTTCCAGAAAATATTTGGAGCAAGTGTCCAGTTGAACCAATCTTATTAGCAAGACTTTATTCTCTTTATTTACATTTGAGGTTCTCATTTTGATCAAAATGACAAATAATACCAATATTAAGGATAAGATTGATGGATTTGAGAAATTCCAGGAATTGAAGTATAGAGTGTTCATACTAGAAGAGCATGACCTGGAGAACTATGTCAAAGACGAAATTGCATATCTAGAGGGAGAGGAGGAAAAATAAAAACATAATAATAACTTATTCAATGCTAAGAGGATCAGTGTAGACTCCATCAAGGAAAATTTGATCCCACATGTATCATCTTTGAATACTCTCAAGGAGATGTCTGATGCCTTGACTAGCCTATATGAAGGGAAAAATATCAACAGGAAGATGACCTTGAGAACTTAACACAAGGGTGTGAACATGAAAATGTTAGAAAACATTCAATCCTACTTGAAAATGGTCTCCCATAACAAGGAGAAACTAGAATCCATTGGAGACAATATTGAGGAAGCAAAAGTAGTGATCACCACCTTCAATTCTCCCCCAAGATCATGGGAATATTTCATTCAAGGAATTTGTGCAAGAAGGAACCACGCTAAGTTCAGTAGACTATGGGAAGAATGCACAAAATAGGAGCACCGATTAATAGCAGGAGAAGAAAAGTTAGGTGATGATGAAAATCAATCCGTAACAGCTCATTCCAAGAAGGGAAAGAACAAGCATTCTCACAAGAAGAAAAGATTTTCGGAGGACATATCACACATCAGATGCTACACCTATGATGACAAGGGAAATTTTGAGAAATATTGACCCAAAGGAAAATGACCTAAAAATAAAGGAAAGAATAAGAGACACCATGCTCACATCACCAAATATGATGAACCAGTTAATAAAGATAAAGAATAGTCTTATAGTGATGAAAAATATATATTGATATCATCACTCATAGGTACGGTTACTCATGATAGTGATGTTTTTCTTGTAGATAGTGGTTCTTCCAAGAACATGATTGGATTCAAGAATCATCTCACCCATATAAAAGAATAATACTCACCTTACAAGGTGAAACTTGGAGATGACTATCAATATCCCATAAAAGGGGTAGGATAAGCATCCTGCAAGCTAGACTCAGCCAAAATTCTATCAATATGAAATATGTTCTATGTGTGCCTACATTGAAAAAGAATCTCCTATGCATATCAAATCTCGGTGCAAGAGAATTCTGATTTACACTTGTTTATGGCCAAGTTCTCATGTGATCCAAAGGTAATACTTTTGATGATGCAATAGTAATTGGAGAACGATATGGAGGCTTTTACAAATTGAAGGGACAACCAGAAAAAGCATTTTTTCCTTAATAAAAAGAACCAAGTGAACTATGGAATCAAATACATTCATATATACACTACAATCCATTACCAATCACAAGAAAAGTGGTGACGGGTCTACCAAATCTTCAGACAAAGCATGAAGGTGTGTGCAAAGGATGTGCAAAAGGAAATAATATGAAGAAGCCATTTATAAGTAGTGAAATAAAAGAAAAGGAGATATTGGATATTGTAGACTCAGATGTATGTAGACCCATGTCATCCAACTCTCTAAGTGGGTATACATATTATGTTTATTTTCATAGATGATTACTCCTGCAAAAATTGGATTTAATTTATGAAGACAAATATGAATTGTTCAGCAAGTTCAAGGAATTCAGATCACTTGTAGAGAATAATACTAAAAAGAATACAAAGACTTTGAGATCAGATAATGATGGTCAATTTACTTCATATAATTTCAAATTATTATCCAAAGAATATTGGATTAAGAGGGAGCTAAGTACTCCCTACAATCCACAACAGACTGGTGTTGCTAAGAGGAAGGACTAGACAATAATGGAATCTATGAAATCCATGATCATGATCAAGATATACCAATGCATTTATGGGCCAAAAAATATAGAACAATAATATATGTTCGGAATAGAACACCACACCATGTTCTAGATAAGAAAAATCTAGAAGAAGTGTTCTTAGGAGAGAAGTGAAAGGTTCGTCATATAAGAATATTTAGTTGTCTATTTTACATACATATTCCCAAAGAGAAGAGAACAGAGCTATTTCGTTTAGTGAATAAGGAAATATTCATTAGATATAATGACACATCGAAGGATTATAGAGTCTACATACCATGATTCAAGGAAATGGAGACTATAAGAGATGTTATATTCAATGAGAATGCATCCTTCAGCAGATCAAGGTAGATGCACTTTGATGAATTACATGAAGAGGAACCTAAACCTCCCAAGGTTAGAGACACTGTGATGGAAGATATAGCTTTAGAATAGCATGATGAGAATGATATGACTAATCCATAAAGACCGATATATCCAGCTCAATAAATGAGCACATACAAGAGAATATTACCTTTGGCATGAGAGATCATCCAAGATGCATACAAGTATGGTGCACTAGAAGAGACTTCCAGAGAAATACACACTCTAGTTACATGGAACTGCTATGCAATATCATTATTGTAGATCCTTCTAGATATGAAGAATAAACCGAGAACAAAGAGTGGAAGGATTATATGATCGAAGAGTACCAATCGATCATGAAGAATGATGTTTGGAATATGGTTTTGAGACCCGAAGGGAGCTCTGTAGTGTCTTCCAAGTGGATCTATAAGATCATCCATGGAGTAGATGGAAACATCAAGAAACACAAGGAAATATTCATGACTCATGTATTCTCTTATAAAGAAGGGATAGATTATGAGTAGACCTTTGCTGCTATATCCAAATACACTTTGATTAGAGCTATCCTTGCAATAGCTGTAGTGATGAAATGGAAGGTACATCAGATGGATGCAAATAATTCCTTTCTCAACGACATAGTAGAAGAGGAATTTTATGTGGAACATCCACTAGGATTTGAGACACATGTATGCAAATTAAAGAAGGCCTTGTACAGTTTGAAACAGACATCGACCAAGACATGGTATAGCAGGATAGATGGATTTTTTATGAGCTTGGGATTTGGAAAAATTAAAGTAGATTCCAACCTTTACTACAAGGTTGAGAAACCTATGATACTACTATTATATGTAGATGGTATTTTCCTTATAGGTGATGAGAAGATCATAGAAAAATAAAATAAAAGGATTGTCGTAAAGTTCAAGATGATGGACCTAGGTATTATGCACTATTTCTTAGGTCTTAAGGTGTGGACGAATCCAAAGGATATTCTTTTGATCCAAGGAAAGTATGCAGTGGATATCCTAGAGAGATTCGGGATGATGGATTGCAAGGATATCACCACATCGATCGAATCAAACTTGAAGTTGTTGTGTGATCCTACTTCAAAGATAGTTGATACGATAGTCTACAGGATGATGATTGGTTCATTGATGTACCTAAAAAAAACGAGGCCGTATATATACTTTGCAGTGAAAACTTTGAGCCGATACATGGTGGATTCAAGATGGGTACGATCAAATATGGCCTTCGATATGCAATATATTAGAGGATATTCCTAGAGGGATATGTTAAATCCAATTGGGTTAGTAGTGTTACAGATAGGAAGAGCACTTCAAGGTGTTCCTTCAGCTTGGGTTCTAGCATAACTTATTTTTTTATCACCGAGTACAATTGAGGTAGAGTATATTTCATATTATTCAACAATTTGTGAGGAAATGTGTCTTTGAAAGCTTCTTGTGGGATTTTTCGATGTGGAGTTAGAGATGACTTGTGTGCCCTGTGAAAACCATACTGGTGTGAAGTTGTATGAGAACCCAATATTTCACAACAAGTCTAAGCACATCAATATCTGATATCAATATCTCTGGGATATTGTGCAGAAAAGAGCAATGAATATTTAGTATATTGGTAAGGATGAGCAGATAGTTGATGTATTAACCAAGCCTCCAACGAGAATGAAGTTTGAGTACTTCAAGGACAAGATTAAAGTTGTGCATATTGGTGCCCATCACAAGAGGGAGTGATGAGTCCTGCTGATCCTCACATCCATAATGAAATATCTTGTTGGCTTTATGGAGGACGAGATATCTTCACATCCAGCATGAAAAATGATTGGCGCTATGGAATATGTATAAAGGTGCGCCCAACATGAAAAAGGACTTGTCCCCGCATGAGTATACACACTATATGAAAAAGGACTAGTCACTATACAGAGAGCATTACCAAGGGTGGATTCTAGTATGGTTGGTCATATTACCAAGGGTAGATCCCAACATGGTTGGTGGCATATCCATAAGGAATATCCTAGGAATGTTGGTTGTATCTTCGAGTAGGAATATTCCAACAAGATTATCCTAAGGATGATAACCATTCTCTAGGAGAATGTAAGTATCTGGTCAGTTACCAGGAGTGGTGTTTAGTATAGAATTGAAGGGACTAAGAAGGTTGGTTGTATCTTTGAGTAGGAATATCCCAATTATATCATCCAAGATTTGATAGCCATTCTATCAGAGAATGGAGGTTCCTGGTCAGCTACCAAGAATTGGTGTTTAGTCTAGGAATGAGTTGGGACCCAGGAAGGTTGGTTTTATACTTGAGTAGGAACATCCCAAAGAGATCATCCTAAAGTTTATGGCCACTCTCTTAGAGAAAGGAGGCCATTGATCAATTTCCAAGAAGTGTTTGTCAGTATAGAACTGAAGATACTAGTGAGGTTGGTTTTATATTCAAGTAGGAATATCCCCATGAGTTTAGTTTGGTATAAAAGGATCTACTCTAGGATTAGGAAAATGAATCCCTAGATGTGATATAAGCCTACATCCATCATGGAATAAGGATGGATATGTAGAATTTATGAAGATGTATAGATTCAATAGATTTCATAAGACAATGTCCCAAGAACCAAGTTGTAGCAGCAATGATGAGATCTAGTGATTATATCTAGTGACAAGATCTAATGATGAGATCTGGTGATGATATATAGTGAAGAGATCCAACGATGATGTCTAGTGACAAGATCAAGTGATGATGTGCATCGATCATATCTAGTATCAAGTGACGAGGACCAACTATGATGACTGTGACTAAAGAATGCCTTCCTTATTAAAATGGAGTGTTGAAGAGTGTAACTTCACAAGATATTATAATTTTACTTTTATTGTATTATTATTATTCATATTTTCAGATATATTATTCCTCCAAATTCAAATATTTCATTGATGTACTTGGTCATGTAAAAGTATTGAGGTAAAACATCGATTGTAAGTCAAGTCAATAGTACCCACAAAAGTATTTTATAAATGTTGTTTTGAGTCTCACAAGGAAAGTCATCCCTCCTTGAAGAGAAAAGTCGACCCTGTTGAATTATTAGGAAACTCACTTGATCACTATAAATAGAGGAGGCACTCCTCTCATTTGTACACACTACTCACTCAAGAATCTATGCATGAGAGAGAAAGAAGAGTGCATATACAAAAAAAACCTAATTTCCCATTGAAGATGAAAGCCTATAGAGGATGAAAAGATCATAGATGGGTGTGAGAAGAACTTTTGAAAAATTTCAAGATAGAGGATCTTGGTATCCAGTGATCCTAGATGGATACATAGAATATTAGTAGCAGAGGAAGCTACTTGTCACTCCAGTACATAATGTTTCAATACATAGAGTACAAAAGGTAGAGGGAGAATGATGATCCACTTCAGAGGGAGTGACTATAAAATATCCTGAGATTCGACATGATACGATAGGATGAACATATTATTGATGGCACTAGGATTTATTGAAAGTAAAGTGGATTCCAGCCTTTACTTCAAGTTTGAAGGCGGAAGACCAGTGATGATCTTGCTATATGTCGATGACTTGTTCCTGACAGAAAAGAGGAACTCATTAAAATTGCAAGAATGAGACTTGCTGCCGAGTTCGAGATGAAGGACTTGGATATGATGCACTAATTTCTAGGCATGGAGGTGTGGCAGAATGTAGATGGAATATCTCTGATACAAGGGAAGTATGCTATAGAGATCATGAATAGGTTCATGATGATGGACTCCAAGGCCATGAACACACCTATGGCATCAAACCTAAAGCTATTGAGTGATGCTTCATCAGAGTTGTTGATGCTATGATGTATCGTCAAATGATTGGGTCCTTGATGTACCTGATGAATATGAGACCAGATATTTTCTTTGCTTTGAATACATTGAAACATCTTCACCTGATTGCTGCAAAGCATATTCTGAGGTACCTAAATGGTACAGTTGATTATGGGCTCAAGTATGAGGTGAATCAAAATATTAACCTGGAAGGTTATGTGGATTCAGATTAGATAGGAAGTGCCATTGACAAGAAGAGCAATTTAGGGTGTTGCTTCAGTATGAGATTAGGTGTGATCTCTTGGTTTAGTAGGAAGGAGTCATGCATGTTTCTAAGAACAACTGAGAGAGGAGTAGTGAAGCTCTGGTTTGTGATCCAGATCGAGATCTCTTGAAAGAGGGAGTTCTAGAATAGCCAGTGAGACAGGTTTTCTAAGCATAAAATACTGGAAAAGATCGTAGGTTGATCAGACATAAACAGTCCTGTAGGTTGTCCTCTTTTGTAAAAATCCCTAATTTCCCGCAACAAAAACTGAAAAATTCCTGGAATCAAATTTTGCTTCGACATAAAGATGCTCCCTTTAATGGAGAGTCATCCTAGCCTCCTTTTGATGATGGATTGTGGAGAGAGACCCAAAAAGTAAGAATCCCTAGCTTCTACAGCTACACAGTGTCTTCTTCTCAGGTTATCTCTGATACCATGTTACATTTTTTATCATTTAAGCAATATGATCTTAGGATCTTATCTGAGAGAATAACATGCACAACAATAATCACAAGAGACAAGAGACAAAAGGAATTTCCTTAGGGAAACCATAAAGGATAAAACCCAACAACTTCCTTAGAGACAAAATGAGCACCAATAGAAAAGTAAAACCCGAAAACATAAAGATGATCTCTGACAACTGATCTCTCTGACTTGTGTGAGCACTTCCTCTCTCTCACTCATGTGCCCCAGTTGAGTGATTGTGTGTGTGTCAAATAGAGAGTGAGACTATTTTTTGACTTAACAACTACTTACGAGGGCCAACATCTCTAGGAGAGTCTAATAACCCTAGTTCCCCACAACTGTGGGGACTTCACCCCTCTGATAAAAAAAGAGGGTTAACCTCAACTCAATTGTGGGGACTATTTCCCCAACTTACAATGGAGGTTTAACCTCAATGACTTTATATGACTTTATTATATTAATGACTCTCCCAATAAGAACATCGAGGTATAATGAAATACATATGATTCTCCCGATAGGAACATCAGGGTACAATATAAGTGAATACATTCCAAAGTTACAAATACATCGACAGAGATAGCTTCTATTTTCTTTAGGGTTATTACTATCTTGGTTGGCATTATTATTGGTGACGAAATCTATACTAAAGAAGTTGTTCCCTTTTGGTTTCTAGGGATAAAATCTCTATGTTCATTTGTCTTAATTTTCTTGAATTTCATTCAGTGATCCTATTGTTATGGTTATGATGAAATGATGTTAAATGATTAAAGATATTGTATAATCATTAAAATTATAAAAAAACCAAACTAAATTATTTATGTATTGTAATTACTCTTTGCTATCATTAATTAAAAATATACATTACAATATCTAAAACTAACATATATACATGCTTGTTATTCAAATTTTATGTACATGGGACTTATGTTCGAGTGTTTAAGAATGAGGATAAAGAGTTGGGTAGAGTGGATGACAAATATCATTAAATCCCATGATCCAAGAAATGAGAATCCACTAGATCATTTGGAATGTATATGTTTCGACAAAAAAAAGGAGGGATAGTTAAGGACAACTAGATTAAATCCCCCTTCGTAGCATCCTTTAGCAGATTCAATGGTGTTACTTCTCTTCTAAGTTCACCACAAAGGAATATTTTGAATCCAACCAAGAGAAAATCCTTACAATGGGTGAAAAAGAAGCACATGATTTATCATTAATATGAAAATACTAAGAGGTTCCCCTATGGGATTCCCCTTTAATGCAAATCAGCCCTTTACTCAACTACATTGATCAAATTGATTCACTGATCAAGTGAATTATAGATTCCCTACCCTTCCAACAATCCTTATTTCTTTGTATTATATAATATTACATTGATTATTTTATTTTACCTACATATGACTCAAACCATCCAAATCACACTCATATCCCCAATTGGAGTCCAAGGATGGACTCAATATGTCTCGTTTGGTAGTTTGAAGTGGCATTATTTTCCCTTGGTGACTAGAAGCCTCATTTAGACCCTAAGGAACTGACCATGTAGAGGGCCTTGATTTTGAAGAATGATTACATTTTAATATCTCTATATCATGAAGACTCATTTTTTCACTGAAGGCCTTCACAAACATGCGAAATAATTATACTTGTGGTTCAATGCAACCATGGATTTCCAAACTTATTTTTTCTTCTGGACACCCAAAAAATTATGAATGTATTCAAATTATTCTCTACAGGCACTAATTCAAAATAATACAATATAATATCTCAAACTAACATATATGCATGTTAAATGTACAACATCAAGAGTCATTATCCAAGCTAATATTAGACAACCAATAGTAGGAAATTTAGTTCTAAGTGATATCCTAAGTTGGACTCGGGTACTTGGAGTAGATTCTCAGGTTGGACCTAAGGATGACTAAGCCTTCAGTTATAAAGTCTATTCCTCATGTGTTGAGGTGGAATTTGATTTATAAAAGTAATGATGTTGTGAAGTCTTGTTGGACAAGGCTTTAGGCTTGTGAGTATATCAAGTCATGAATCTCATGTGGACCTCCAATTATAGTAGGTACCCATGTAGTGGACCTTCAGTTATAGAGGTGGACATGTGAGTATATTAAGTTATGATTCTCATGTGGGCCTCCAGTTATAGTATGTACCAATGGGGTGGGACTCCAGTTATATAGGTGAAATGCTTTGCATGTTGAAGAATACATGTTATGTGATGTATTACTAACCATGTTCATCAATTTCTTCTAAGTCTCATTTAGAGATTAGATACCTCTAGAGTGAATTACTTTAGCATATGACTATATGGTCCAAGAGTAATATAATATGATCATTTCATGTGAAAATTATTCTAATTATAATGTGATGTGATATATAATTAATGCTAACACATATGGACCATGAAACAAAGATAAAGATAAAATCCATATATGAAAGAAAAAGAAAAAGATAATTTGAATTTCCTATGAAATGACTAAGTGAACTCGAATTTTTTGAATTTGTAAGCTTCAGTTAAAGTTACAATGTGTGCGTGAATTAATTAAGAAACTCTCAATGATCACACCAAAGTAAATCAATCAACATGATTCAGTTAATAATAGTTAACTAAGTTTTAATGAAGATGGACCAGTTAACTAAAGTGTTTATACTTTAGTTAAACTAAAAGATGATACTTAAGTTAATCAAAGGACAATACTGCGGTTAACAAAGTGTGTGCATGATGAAACTTGAGTTAAAGAACTATGAAACTTAAGTTATGATTCTAATTAAGTCTTCATACATCTATTCATATGTTGATTCACTCTGGAGTCAGTTAAGCACTAGTTAATGTCAAATATGAAAGGCGTGGTGCATATGTTATGAATGCCAGAGATTCCAATGCAACATAATTACTATTCATGAAGGAAATTCGCAGTTTTGATGTAAGTGTGCACAATTCTCATGCATCCATTATCTATTGTATGCATCACAGTGATTTTAGCTTGTTATTAATGTGTAGGGAACATGGAAGTTTCATACATTTGATCCATGTTCTATATTGTATCCATGTTCTCTATTACCTAGAACTTGGGGTGCCGAAGATAATATACTATTGTGTAAAAGACATTCTCTCCAACCTATCTAATTATACTCAGAAGAATTGTTGGGTTTTTCATCCTCATTATTTTTAGGTTTTTCCTGCGGTACATATTGTGTTGTGGATGAATGAGTTATGTGATTAAATGTTCTCTCGATTCTAGTGGTCAGTAGTTCTGTAATTAAAATTTTTAAAGTTCAAATTTCTTTGCATTTTATCAAAAATTAACATGGTATCAGAGAAAGCAAACTAGAAGCCTATGTATATCCTTAGGATATGATCAAAAGTTTTAAAATACATGAAGTCAATCTTTGTTCACCCATAAGAGCATATTGAGGGTACTTACAATTTCAATAGTTGGAATGCAAGGGTGTTAAACATCCTAGAGAAACATGGCTTGGATAGCTACATATCCAGAGTGGTGGAGGATCCTACAACTAATATAGTGCACATAAAATTCAATAAGAACCAATCAAAGGCCAAACAGAGATCATCTATGATTTACTAAAGGAAAAACTAATTCTTGCGATCACTTTGTTGAAGACCGCAAAGAATTGTTTTGATACATTGACAAACTTATATGAGAAGAAGGCCCTAGGCCAAAAGGGGATTTGAAGAATAAGCTCTTGAACCTAAATATTTAGAAGGAAAAGTATATAGAATCATTCTTCACCAAAATATCTCATGTGAGAGATCATCTTGTTATCCTTGGAGTTGTGGTGGATGATGATGATCTTCTCTAAACCGTAATTGATGGTATCTCATCCTCATGGGAGATATTCTTAGATGTAGTAAATGTCTGAGAGGTACAAAATAACTTTGATAGGTTGTGGAATGACTATATACAAGAAGAGGGGTTAATCTAGGGTAATTCAGTGTAAACAAAAGAAGAAATTCTTTCCCCCATGGTAAGAATGAAGAAAGGGAGGAAACCATTCGCTCTAAAAAATTATTTGCATTCAAATAAGAAAGGGTTCGATAAATAATTTTGCAAGCCAAAGGTTAGGTGCGATTATTGTCAAAATAAGGGTCATTATGAAAGGGATTCCAAAGCAAATAAAAATGGGAAAGGAAGGTTTCATGATTCTACGACAACAGAAGATGAAACTACCCAAAAGGATGCACCTAAGGAGAAGGAGAGAAGGAGAGAGTATTACCTTGTAATGTGACTTTATGGATCTATCATCAAAAGTGAAGACAAATGGTTGATTAAAATTAGTGATTCCAAGAAGATGTCAGGTTACAAGAGAACCATCTATGAAAGTTCACATGCATGGTAGAGTTGGTGGATAACTCAACCTATTCAATACAAGGATTTGAACCTACCACATTCCAGCTAAGTTCAAGAGATTTATTGCATGTGAAGGACATTCTTTATGTCCCAAGATTGAAAAATTCCCGGAATCAAATTCTACTTCGACAAAAAGATGTGCCCTTCAATGGAGAGTCAGCCTAGCCTCCTTTTGCTAATGAATTGTGGAGAGAGATCCAAAAAGTAAGAAGCCCTAGCTTCTATAGTTGCAGAGTGTCTTCTTCTCAGGTTAGCTCTGATACCATGTTATATTTTTATCATTTAATAAATATGATCTTAGGATCTTATCTGAGAGAATAACATGCACAACAATAATCACAAGAGGCAAGAGACACAAAGAATTTCCTCGGGGAAACCATAAAGGAGAAAATCCCATAACTTCCTCAAATATATAATGAGCACCAATAGAAAAAGTAAAACCTGAAAACATAAATATGATCTCTGATAGCTGATCTCTCTCACTTGTGCCAGCACTTCCTCTCTCTCACTCATGTGCCCTAATTGAGTGAGTGTGTGTGTGTCAAATAAAGAGTCTCACTCTATATTTATACTAGTTTCCGACTTGAAAACTACTTACCAGGGCCGACATCTCTAGGAGAGTCTAATAACGCTAGTGCCCCACAACTATGGGGACTTTGCCCCTCCGATCAACAAGGAGGGTTAACCTCAACTCAATTGTGGGGACTATTTCCCTGGCTTACAACAAAGGTTTAACCTCAATGACTTTACATGACTTTATTATATTAATGAATCTCCTGATAGGAATATCAGGGTATAATGAAATACAAATGATTCTACTTATAGGAACATCAGGGTACAATATAAGTGAATACATTCTGAAGTTACAAATACATCAACACTCCCTCTTAACTAGGAAGGTATTCTCTCGACATGATTTATTAGCACACGTCTTCTTCTCTAGGTCATCATTGGATCATCAGCAATTCCTCATCATCAACTCATCATCATCAAGTCTGGATGATCATCAAGTCAGGATCATCACTAGATCATCATCACTGCTTCTGCTATCTTGAACAAATGGTGCTATATCTCAATTCTTCTCGTCACGGGAAGTTCTACAAATCCATCCCTTTCTCATGCGGGTTGTAGGCCTAGCCTCCATGTATATGTTCATCATCTTCAGCACTTATATCTGACCATGAAATGAGCCATGCCAGAAAGGCCCACCCGACACTTACATCTAACCATGGGAGGAACACATCCAAGAACCATGTTAGAAAGGAACACCCAGAACTCACATCTAACCATGGGTGGAACACATCCAAAAACCATGTTAGAAATGCCCAGGAATCACATCCAACCTCATATTTTCAAAAAGGATCTGCACTTAAATCCAACCTCATCTTGTCAGAAAGGCTTTGCACTTACATTTGACCTCATCTTGTCAAAAAGGCTCTGAACTTACATCCGACCTCATCTTGTCAAAAATGATTTGCACTTACATCCAACCTCATTTTATCATAAAGGATCTACACTTACATCTGATCATGTGGGAACACATCCTGCAATCACATCATAATGGCTCTGCACTTATATCTGATCATGTGGGAACACATCCCGCAATCACATCAGAATGGATCTGCACTGGTCATGTGGGAATACATCCCACAATCACATCAGAATGTCTATGCATTGATCATGTGGGAACACATCCCACAATCACATCATAATATCTCTACAGTTACATCTAACCATGTGGAACCCAGCCTTCCACCATGTCAGAAAGGCTAACAGACACATTAATTCCCTTTGGATGGAACCTCGATATGGAGAACACCAAGCTTCTCCCTGAAGTACTCAAACTTCACTCTAGCTAATGGTTTGGTCAACACATCAGCCATCTACTCATCTATCACAACATATTGGAGCTTCACTACTCCTCTCTGTACCATATCCCTAATATAGTGATATTTGATCTCAATATGCTTCGACTTGTCATGGAACACTGGGTTCTCCGACAAATTCACACAACTATGGTTGTCGTAATATATACAAGTAGCATACAACTGGAGATCAAATAAGTCATACAGTAGCTTTCTTAGCCACACTGCCTCACAAATAGCCGAACAAGATGCAACATACTTAGCTTTGGTTGTACTAAGTGCCACATAGGATTTCTTCCTGCTAAACCAAGAGATTACACCTGATCCCATACTAAAACAGCTTCCTGAATTTCTCTTCCTATCAATGGCACTGCCTACCCAATCTGAATAAACATAACCTTCCAGGTTAATCTTTTGATTCACCTCATACCTGAGGCCATAATCAACTGTACCCTTCAGGTACCTCAGAATATGATTTGCAGCAATGAAGGGAACATGTCTAGGATCTGTCAGGAACTGGCTCAATGTGTTCACAGCAAAGCAAATATTTGGTCTTATATTCATTAGGTACATCAAGGACCCAATCATCTGACGATACATCATAGCATCAACCGAATCTGATGAAGCATCACTCAATAGCTTCAAGTTCGATGACATATGTGTGGTCATGGCCTTGTAGTCCATTATCATGAACCTATTCAAGATCTCTACTGCATACTTCCCTTGTCCCTGGGAGATTCCATCTGCATTCTTCCACACCTCCATCCCTAGAAAGTAGTGCATCATATCCAATTCCTTCATCTCGAACTCAGCATCAAGTCTCCTTCTTGCAATTTTGATGAGCTCCTCTTTTATGTCAGGAACAAGTCACCGACATATGGCAGGGGCATCACTAATATTTTGTTGATGTAATTGTAACTTTGGAATGTATTCACTTTTATATCTTATGTATTGTACCCGGATGTTTATTTCGGGAAGTGTTTGAGTCATGTCATGGCCCGATGTTCCGATCGGGAGTTTCTATAATGTAAATAAGTCATGTCAAGTCATTGTGGATAACCCTCCTATTGATCAAGGGTTAAAGTCCCCACAGTTTTAGGGCCCTAGGCTTATTACACTCTCCTAGAGAAGTCAAGCCTAGGTGATTTATTGTAATTTGGGGCAATAGTCCCCACCATTGTGTTAATGATAACCTCCTTGTTGGTCAGAGGGGCAAAGTCCCCATAAGTTGTGGGGCACTAGGGTTATTAGACTCTCATAGAAATGTCAGCTCTAGTAAGTAATTGTTAAGTGATTCTAACATGTTGGAGTGGACATTAAGTGAATGAAAGAATATAAATAGAGAGTGAGCCTCTCTATTTATCACACACACACACACTCATTGGGGCGCATGAGTGAGAGAGAAGCTGCTGGGACAAGAGAGAGACTATTGTTGTTGGGAGATCATCTTTATGTTTTTGGGTTTTACTTTTGGTGTTGATTCTATCTCTGAGGAAGTTGTGGGGTTTTCTCCTTTAAGGTTTCCCAGAGGAAAATTCTTTGTATCTCTTGTCTCTTGTGTTTATTGTTTTGCATGTTATTCTCTCAGTTAAAGATCCTAAGATCATAATGCTAGCTTGAATGATAAAAATCTAACATGGTATCAGAGCTAACCTAAGAAGAAGACATTGTGCAGCCGCAGAAGCTAGGGATTCTTACTTTATGGGTCTCTCTCCACAATCCATCAGCAAAAGTATACTAGGATGACTCTCCATTGAATGGCGTATCTTTCTGTCAAAGTGGAATTTGACTACGGGCATTTTCAGTTTTTTGGTGCAAGAAATTAGGGAGCCCAGCATAGGATTTCTCTCCTCGTCAAAATCGAAGTTTAGAGACCTAGTTCGAGATTTTTGGTTGGGTGAAACTCCAAGAAAGTCAAACCCTAGTTTGACCCCGGCCTGGAAAAACCCTAAAATACTAAAACTGATAAGTTTTTGTACATTCGCTATATCTCGGGATTGGAGAAAGATAAGGAGATCAAACTCTCACAGGCCAAAGATAAAATCCTGATTTACACTGTCTCCACATTTCAACCTCAGCTTCAGTATATTCTAGGAGATATGATCCCTCCAAGTTAGGATTCCAGCCTCTTCCAGGATTCATCCCTAAACAGGACACCTGGGGAAAATTGCTATATCTTGGGCTACAAAGTTCCAAATTAAATTTATGAAGATGTTCCAAAAAGGGCATGGAACATGATTTCTATGGTCAGAGTTTCAGACCCAGAATAAGAAATAGTGACATGTGGAATTTTCTATACAACTTCACTATGCTGAACACTCCTGAAACATGTCACCTTGGGAAAGTGATCATAAATACCAATTGGTAAAACAAATTCTGATGAAATATGTGGTGTTGAAATAGGTACAAGAAAGGATACCTCAGTGTGAAGTTTCAAACATAGAGGAGCAGTAAGTTTGGAGATATCGCAGAAACAGTATCAGGCATTTCTATAGAAGAAATTGGAAAACTAGGGATTCCTGTTCCTGGAGCTTCCCTCCACTGTTTTCAGAAAATGAGTACATTGGACAACTCACCTTAAAGTGTTCTATATTTCTATTGAATCATATCTTAAAGATTCCAAGTTTTGAAAATTAGGTTTTCTCTGACAAACCCTAGATCATCTAGCTCTGGAACCAGGAAAGACACCTCAAATCGGTAAGATCTAATCTTTTGCTATTTTCATTTGAGGTTCTCATTTCAAAGTGATCTATCACATCAGATTGATGATAATATTGGTGAAGTTGACAACTTCCAATCATGGAAGTATATGATCTCTCTAAAGAAAATGAATTGGACACCTACATAAGTAGAGAGGTTCCAGTTCTAGAGGGAGATGAGGATAAAATCCTTACACCAGAAGAACTTGGTCAAGGCCAAGAAGATCATTGTTGATTCAATCACGGATCACCTTATACCACAAGTGTCTTCCATAAAGACACCGAAAGAGATGTTTGATTCCTTGAACAATATATTTGAAGGAAAGAACATAAATCAGAAGATGACCTTAAAAAACCAGTTGAAGAATGTGAAGATCTAGAATGCAGAGACCATACAGTCATACTTCACAAGGGTCTCTCAAATCAAAGAACAACTTGAAGCGGTAGAAGAAGAATTGGAGAATGCAGAAGTTGTGATAACCACCTTGAATGGCCTCCAAGGATCATGGGATTCATTCATTTGAGGAATGTGTTCTAGAAGGAAGTGATTACTTTCAGCAGACTCTGGAAAGAAGAATAAGCTCGACTCATAATAAGAGAAGAGAAGATGGGAGAAACTGAAGATCAAGCTCTCACTATCCAAAGAAGATCCCTCAAGCGATGAGGAATATGAAGGACCCAATTCTTGAAGAGCCTCTTATCCATGTTAGCATTTGGATAAGAAATGATGCTATTATGAATGAAGAAGATGATGAAGCTAAAGGCTCAAGAAGGAGTCTACCCACGAAACAAATAACGATAAGTATTCAATTGTCATTTCATGATATTGTTTTGTTATGCATTTGTTTATATTCATTTGATGTATTTTGCATGACAGAATGTTTGCATTAATGACAGTATACTACTAATATGAATGTGATGGGTAAGTAGTTCATGGTGCTATACAACTCTCCATTGCTACTTATTTAGAATGAAACCTCTTTGCTGACATATTGGATTAGTACACAAACTCAATGTTGTCCTGGTAGAGATGGAAGGCATCTAGAAAGTTTCTGTAAGATATGGATTAATGTTGTATTGGCTAAAATAGTCGCATGATCATATATTTATGCATAAGAATTTTCCATTATGAATATGCCTTATGAAATGTTTCTAACCATACAAATGCATTTGACTTGTTGGAAAGATCGCGTAAAATCACTTACAAGCAAAGAAGGATGAGACTTGTTCCGAAGAACAAGTGATGACAGTTCAATAAAGAATGCAAGATGAAGAATAATATGACGATACTTTCAAAGAAGAGATCTCAGACATAGTGCAGTTATGTAACACTGTTGAGTGACATCATTGATGAAGAACCTTCTAAGAAGTAGCTAAGAAGAAAGGGAAGGAATGTACCAGTTCAAGAAGAATGATGTCTAGGATGCAGTATAGAGACTTGAAGAGAAGTTCATAGTTCCATCATGCAGTAGATGGAAACATCATGGGATACAAGGAAAGATTCGTAGCAACAGGAATAGACTACAAAGAGACATTTGTAGCCACTAGAAATACACATGACAGGAAGAATCATGTGTGAAAATGAAACAAGTCCTTGTACGATCTTAGAAGACACCCATGGGATAAGACATACATGATGAGCTTGATGAAGATCTTAACCTTTGCTAGAAGGTTGAAGATGAAAGCCTATAGAGGATGAAAATATCATAGATGGGTGAGAGAAGAATGTTTTCAAGATAAAATATCTTGGTATCTAGTGACCCTAGATGGATACAGACAATATTAGTAGCAGAGGAAGCTACTTGTCACTCTGATACAAAATGTTTCAAGCATAGAGTATGAAAGACAGAGGGAGTATGATGCTCCACTTCAGAGGGAGTGACTACAGAAGATCATGAGGTTCGACATGGTATGACAGGATGGATAGATTATTGATGACTCTAGGATTTACTGAGAGTAAAGTGGATTCCAACCTTTGCTTCAAGGTTGAAGGTGGAAGACTAGTGATGCTCTTGTTATGTGGTGATACACTATTTTATAGGCATAGAGGTGTGGCAAAATGTGGATGGAATCTTCCTCAGACAAGGGAAGTATGCAGTAGAGATCCTAAATAGGTTCAAGATGATGGACTGCAAGGCTGTGACCACACATATGGCATTGAACATGAAGCTATAAGTGATACTTCATCAGAGATGGTTTATGCTATGATGTATTGTCAGATGATTGGGTCCTTGATGTACCTGACGAATACGAGACCATATATTTTCTTTGTTTTGAACACCTTGAGCCATTTCTTGACAGATCTGAGACATGTTCACTTGATCACTGCAAAGCATATTCTAAGGTGCCTAAAGCGTACAGTTGATTATGGGCTCAAGTATGAGGCAAATCAGAAGATTAATTTGGAAGGTTATGTTGATTTAGATTGGGTAGTGCCATCGATAGGAAGAACACTTTAGAGTGTTTCTTCAGTATGGGATCAGGTGTGATCTCTTGGTTTAGCAGGAAGCAATCCTGTGTGGCACTGAGTACAACTAAAGTAGAGTATGTCGCAGCTTGTTCAGCCAGTTGTGAGGAAGTATGGCTGAGGAAGCTACTGTCTAATTTATTTGATCTCCAATTATATGCTACTCGTATATACTGCGACAACCAAAGTTGTGTGAAGTTGACATAGAACCCGATGTTCCATAACAAGTCGAAGCATATCGACAACAAGTATCACTATATCAGGGATATGGTGCAAAGAGGAGCAGTGAAGCTCTAGTATGTTGTGACGGATGAACAAATAGCTGATGTGTTGATGAAGCCATTGGCCAAAGTGAAGTTCGATTACTTCAGGGAGAAGCTTGCTGTTCTCCATATCGAGTTTCCCTCCAAGGGGAAGTGATGAGTCTGTGAGCCATTCTGACTTGGTGAGAGGATTAGGTTCCTTCCATGGTCAGATGTAAGTTCTGAGCCATTCTGTCATGGTGAGAGGATTGGTTCCTTCCATGTCAGATATGAGTGCTGAGCCATTCTGATATGACTATATGATTGGTTCCTACATGGTTAGATATAAGGGTTGTTTCCATTCTCTGAATGGAGGTACCTAGTTAGTTACCAAGAATACTCAATCTGGGACTAAGGGCCATTCTGATATGACTGTGGGATGTAGTCTCATATGATCAGATATAAGTGTAGGGCCATTCTTATGTGATTGAGGGATATGTTCCCACTTTATTAGATATAAGGGCTGATGCCATTCTCTGGGAGAATGGAGGCACCTGGTCAGTTACTAGGAACCCTCAGTCTAGGACTGAGAGCCATTCTAACATGGCGAGAGTATTAAGTTTTTTCCATGGTTAGATGTAAGGGTTGGGCCATTCTGACATGGTGAGAGGATTAAGTTCCTTCCATGCTCAGATGTAAGAGCTGGGCCATTCTGACATGGTGAAAGGATTAAGTTCCTTCCATTGTCAAATGTAAGGGTTGGGCCATTCTGACATGGTGAGAGGATTAAGTTCCTTCCATGGTCAGATGTGAGGGTTGGGCCATTCTGACATGATGGTGGAGGTGTTCCTCTCATTGTCAGATGTGATTTCTAGGCATGCCTTTCTGACGAGTCAAGGTCAAATGTAAGTGTTGGTTGGGCCATTCTGACTTAGGGTCAGATATAAATGCTGAAGAAAACCTACATGGAGGCTAGGCCTACAACCAGCATGAAAAAGGGCTATCTCTGTAGAACTTCCTATGACGAGAAGAATCATGAGATAACACCAGTGATGATATTGATAGAGTGATGATCCAGATCCAGTGTTTTTGATGCATCGGTGATGATCTAGATCCAGTGATGATCCAGATCCAGCAGTGATGATCCAGATCCAGTGTTTTTGATCCATCGGTGATGATCCAGATCTAGTGATGATCCAGATCCAATGATGATGATCCAGCAGTGATGATCTATATCCAGTGATGTTGATCTAGTAGAGATGATCTAGATCGAGTGATGATCCAAATCCAGTGATGATGATCCAAATCCATTGATGACCCATATCCAGTGATGTTGATCCAACAGAGATGATCTAGATCAAGTGATGATCTAGATCCAATGATGATGATCCATATCCAGTGATGATCCAGATCCAGATAAAGATGACTTGAATATGAAGATGACCTGAAGATGAAGATGAATTGAAGATAACGAGAACTCGATGATGATCTAGATGATACAAAGAAGAAGACTTGTGCTGATAAATTGTGTCAAGAGAATACCTTCTTAGTTAAGAGGGAGTGTTGATGTAATTGTAAATTCAGAATGTATTCACTTGTATATCTTATGTATTATACCCCTATTTTTATTCCAGGAAGTGTTTGAGTCATGTCATGCCTCAATGTTCCAATCGAGAGTTTTTATAATGTAAACAAGTCATGTCAAGTCATTGTTGGTAACCCTTCTATTTATCAAGGGTTAAATTCCCCGTGGTTCCAAGGCCCTAGGGTTATTAGAATCTCCTAGAGAAGTTGACCCTAGGTGAGTTATTGTAATTTGGGGCAATAGTCCCCACCGTTGTGTTGAGGATAACCCTCTGTTTTGGTCAGATGGGTAAAGTCCCCACAAGTTGTGGGGCACTAGGGTTATTAGACTCTCCTAGAGATGTCAGCTCTAGTAAGTAATTGTTAAGTGAGGCCGACATGTTGGAGTGGACATTAAGTGAAAAAAAGAATATAAATAGAGAGTGGGCCTCTCTATTAATCACACACATAGTCACTCATTGAGGCGCATGAGTGAGAGAGAAGTTACTAGGACAGGAGAGAGACTACTGCTCTTGGGAGATCATCTTTACGTTTTCGGGTTTTACTTTTGGTGCTGATTATATCTCTGAGGAAGTTGCGGGATTTTCTCATTTATGGTTTCCCAGAGGAAAATTCTTTGCGTCTCTTGTCTCTTGTGTTTATTGTTGTGCATGTTATTCTCTTAGTTAAAGATCCTAATATCATAATTCTAGCTTGAATGATAAAAATATAACATATTCCTCCTTCAACCTTGAAGTAAAGGTTGGAATCCTCTTTACTTTTAGTAAATCCTAGAGCCATCAGTAAGCTATCCATCCTGTCATAACATGTCGAATATCAATATCTTCCATAGTCACTCCCTCTGAAGTGGAGCATCATTCTCCCTCTTCCTTTCGTACTCTATTTTTTGAAACATTCTGTACTGGAGTGACAAGTAGCTTCCTCGGCTACTAATATTCTCTGTATCCATCCAGGATCAATGGATACCAAGATCCTCTATCTTGAAAATTTTCAAACGTTTTTATCGCACCTAACTGTGAGCTTGTCATCCTCTATAGGTTTTCATCTTCAACCTTATAGCAAAGGTTAATATCTTCATCACTCTAGGTGATATTCAAGCTCATCATGTATGTGTTATCCCATGGGTACCTTCTCAGCTCGTACAAGGTTTTCTTTCATTTGCACACATGATTCTGCCCGTCATGTGTATTTCTAGTGGCTGCAAATGTCTCTTCGTACTCTATGCCTTCTTTTCATGAGAAGCCTCATGCTATGAATATTTCGTTGTAGCCCATGATGTTTCCATCTACTTCATGATGGAACTACAAACTTCCCTTCAGGTCTCGCTATTGCATCCTAGACATCATTCTTCTTGAACTGGTATTCTCCTTCCCTTTCTTCTTGGCTACTTCTTCATAGCTGGAAGGTTTTGCATCAATGATGTCACTCAATAGTGTCACATAATTGCATTCATCATATTATTCTTCATTCTTAGATTATTTCTCGAACTGTCATCACTTTTTCTTTGGAACAAGTCTCGTCCTTCTTTTCTTGTAGGTGATTGTACACGATCTTTCCTATAAGTCAAATGCATTAGTTGTATGGTTAGAAACATTTCATAAGGTATATTCATAATAAAAAAATTGTTTTGCATCAAGATATAATTATGCAACTATTTTAGCCAATAAAACATTCATCCATATCTTACGGAAACTTTCTAGATGCCTTCCATCTCTACCAGGACAACATTGAGATTGTGCACTAATCCAATATGTCAGCAAAGAGGTTTCATTCTAGATAAGTAGCAATGGATATTTGTATATCACCATGAGCTACTTATCCATCACATGCATATTAGTAGTATATTGTCATTAATGCAAACATTCTATCATGCATAATACATCAACCGAATATAAATAAATGCATAACAAAACAATATCATGAAATGACTATTGAATACTTATCTTTATTTGTTTCATGGGTAGACTCCTTCTTGAGTCTTCAGCTTCAACATATTCTTCATTCATAACCACATCATTTCTTATCCACATGCTAAGATGGATAAGACGTTCTTTGAGAATTGATTCCTTCATATTCCTCATCGCTTGAGGGATCTTCTTTGAATCATCATAGCTTTATCTTCAATTTCTCCCATCTTCTCTTTCTCTTATTTCTCCTATTATGAGCCAAGCTTCATCTTGTGTGTGCTCTTCCTAGCGTCTGATGAAAGTAATCACTTCCTTCTGCAACACATTCCTCGATTGAATGAATCCCTTGATCCTAAGAGGCCACTCAAGGTGGTTATCACAATTTTTGTATTCTCTACTTCTTCATCCACTGCTTCAAGTTTTTCTTTGATTTGAGAGACCCTTGGAAAGTATGACTGTATGGTCTCTGCATTCTAGATCTTTACATTCTTTAATTGGTTTCTCAAAGTCATATTCTGATTTATGTTCTTCCCTTCAAATAGCTTGGATAAGGAATCAAACATCTCTTTAGGTGTCTTTAGGGAATACACTTGTGGTATAAGATGATCCTTGATTTGCTAGATTTTTATCATTCTAAGCTAGCATTATGATCTTAGGATATTTAACTGAGAGAATAACATGCACAGCAATAAACACAAGAGACAAGAGACATAAAGAATTTTCCTCGGGCAAACCATAAAGGAGAAAACCCTGCAACTTCCTTAGAGATAGAATGAGCACCAATGGCGGTAGTAAAACCTGAAACCAGAAAAGATGATCTACACAGCTTGTTCTCTCTCTCACACTGAGAGAGCTTCTCTTCTCTCACTCATGCACCCCAATGAGTGAGTGTATGTGTGATAGACAGAGAGGCTCACTCTCTATTTATATTCTTTCGTTCACTTGAAACCCACTCCAACATGTCAGCCTCACTTAACAATTACTTACTAGAGCTGACATCTCTAGGAGTGTCTAATAACTCTAGTGTCCCACAACTTGAGGGGACTTTTCCTCCTTCGACCAATAAGGAGGGTTATCGTTAACACAACAGTGGGGACTATTGCCCCAACATACAATGACACACCTAGGGTTGAATTCTCTAGGATAGTCTAATAACCCTAGGGCCCCACAACTGCAGGGAATTTAACCCTTGACAAATAGGAGGGCTACCCACAATGACTTGACATGACTTGTTTACATTATAGAACCTCCCGATAGGAACATCAGGTCATGACGTGACTCAAATACATTACAGACACATCCCAAAATAAACATTGGGGTACAATACATAAGATATATGGATGAATATATTATGAAGTTACAAATACATCAACATGATTTAATCAGCAATGATCTTCTTTTCCTTAACCAAGTTCTTCTTGTGTAAGGCTTTTAGCCTCATCTCCCTCTGGAACTGGAACCTCTCCACTTATGTAGGTGTCCAATTCATTTTCTTCAAGAACCAGTGAAATCGTATACTTCCATGCTTGGAAGTTCTCAGCTTCACCAAGCTTGTCATCAAGCTGGTGTGATTAGTCATCTTGAAATGAGGACCTCAAATGTAAATAGCAAAATATTAGATCTTACCAATTTGAGGTGTCCATCCTAGTTTCGGAGCTTGCCAATCTAGCGTTTATCAGAGAAACCCTAATTTTAAAAACTTGAAATTTCAAACTTCTGATTGGATAGAAAGATATACCTCTTCAAGGCGAGCTATACAATGTACTCCTTTTCTGAAAACAGTGGAGGAAAACTCTCGGAACAGGAAGCCCTAGTTTTCCAATTTCTTCTGTAGAAATTTTTGATACTCTTTCTGCGGTATCTCTGATATTAGTGCTCCTCTATGTCTAAAATTTTGTACTGAGGTATCCTCATCTATTCTCTTTCCAACACCATAGGTTTTATAAGAATTGGTTCACCAATTGGGACTTATGATAGTTTTCCCATGGTAAATTAATTCAAGACTATTGACCATAGCAAACATGTATGGACTGCCACGTGTCACTATGTCACCTTCGAGGTCTGAATTTTGTACCATAGAAATTAAATTCCATGACTTATATTAACATCTTGCTAAATTTAATTTGGAACTTTGGAGCTCGAGATATAGAAATTTTCCCTAGGTGTCATGTTTAGGGATCAATCCTTGAAGAGGATGGAACCCTGATTTGGAGGAATCATATATCCCATAATACAGTGAATATGAGGATAAAACATCTCTAGAGGGTACATCAGGATTTTATCTTCTTCCTGTGAAAATTTCGGCCCCTAAGACTTCTTCAATCTAGAGATATAGCGAATGTACCAAAACTTATCAGTTTTAGTATTTTAGGGTTTTTTCGGCCCGGGGTCAAATTAGGGTTCGACTTTCCCAGAGTTTTACGCAACTGAAAATCTCAAAATTGGTCTCTAGATTTTGATTTTGATGAGGATAAAAATCCTATGCCGGGCTCACTCAAAAATTCCTCTTATGTAAAAAACCCTAATTTCCTGCAACAAAAACTGAAAATGCTCGGAATCAAATTTTTCTTCAAAAAAAATATGTGCCCTTAAATGGAGAGTTATCCTAGCCTCATTTTCCTAATGGATTGTGGAGAGAGACCCAGAAAGTAAGAATGCCTAGCTTCTACAGCTGCATAATGTCTTCTTCTCAGGTTATCTCTGATACAATGTTAGATTTTTATCATTTAAGCAATATGATCTTAGGATCTTATCTAAGAGAATAACATGCACAACAATAATCACAAGAGACAAGAGACATAAATAATTCCCTCGGGGAAACCATAACAGAGAGAACCCCACAGCTTCCTTAGAGATAGAATGAGCACCAATAGCAAAATTAAAACCTGAAAACATAAAGATGATCTCTGACAGCTGATCTCTCTCACTTGAGCCAGCACTTCCTCTCTCTCACTCATGCGCCTCGGTTGAGTGAGTGCATGTGTGTCAAATAGAGAGTCTCACTCTCTATTTCTACTAGTTTCCGAATTGACAACTACTTACCAGGGCCGACACTTGTAGGAGAGTATAATAACCCTAGTGCCCCACAACTATGGGGACTTTTCCCCTCTGGTCAACAAGGAGGTTTAACCTCAACTCAATTGTGCGGTATATTTCCCCAACTTACAATGGAGGTTTCACCTCAATGACTTTACATGACTTTATTATATTAATGACTCACCCGATAGGAACATCGGGGTATAATGAAATACAAATGATTCTCTCGATAGGATCATTGGCATACAATATAAGTGAATACATTCCGAAGTTACGTATACATTAGTAGAGATAGCTGCTATTTTCTTTAAGGTTATTACTATCTTGGTTGGCATTATTCTTGGTGATGTAATCTATACTAAAGAAGTTGTTCCCTTGTGGTTTTTGATGATAAAATATCTATGTTCTTTTGTCTTAATTTTCTTGTATTTCATTCTGTGATCCTAATGTTATGGTTATGATGAAATGATGTTAAATGATTAAAGATATTGTATAATCATTAAAATTCTAAAAACACCAAACTAAATTATTTATGTATTCTAATTACTCTCTACAATCATTAATTCAAAGTAATACAATACAATATCTCAAACTAACATATATACATGCTTGTTATTCAAATTTTATGTACATGGGACTTATGTTGAAGTGTTTAAGAATGAGGATGAAGAGTTGGGTAGATTGGATGACAAATATCATTAGATCCCATGATCCAAGAAATGAGAATCCAGTAGATCATTTGGAATGTATATGTTTCAAAGAAAGAAAAATCGAGATAGTTACCCCTTCGTAGCATCATTTAGCATATTCAGTGGTGTTAATTCTCTTCTAAGTTCACCACAAAGGAATATTTTCAATCCAACCAAGAGAAAAGGATACAATGGGTGAAAACGAAGAACATGATTTATGATTAATATGGAAATACTAAGAGGTTACCCTATGTGATTCCCCTTTAATGCAAACCAGCCCTTGACTCAACTACATTGAATAAATTGATTAATTGATCAAGTGAATTACTCTCTACAAGCACTAATTCAAAATAATACTAATGTATTCGAATTACTCTCTATAAGCACTAATTCAAAATAATAAAATATAATCTCTCAAACTAACATATATGCATGTTAAATGTACAACATCAAGAGTCATAATCCAAGCCAATATTAGGAAATTTAGTTCTAAGTGATATCCTAAGTTGGACTTGGGTAGTTGGAGTAGATTCTCAGGTTGGACCTAAGGATGACTAATCCTTCAGTTATAAAGGCTATTCCTCATGTGTTGAGGTGGAATTTGATTTATAAAAGTAATGATGGTGTGAATTCTTGTTGGACAAGGCTTCAGGCTTGTGAGTATATCAAGTCATGAATCTCGTGTGGACCTCCAATTATAGTAGATACCCATGCAGTGTGTTGATGTATTTGTAACTTTGGAATGTATTCATCTATGTATCTTATGTATTGTAACCTGATGTTTATTCCGGGATGTATCTATTATGTAATTGAGTCATGTTGTCATGCCCCGATGTTTCGATCGGGAGAATCAATAATTTAAACAAGTCATGTCAAGTCATAGTGAGTAACCCTCCAATTGTGTAAGGGTTAAAGTCCACGCAGTTCCAGGGAAATAGGGTTATTAGACTCTCCTAGTAGAGGTCGGTCTTAGTAGGTTTTTAGTCATGTTGGGATTAGTATAAATAGAGAGCCGGGGTCTCTATTTAGTACACATCTCTCACACACTCAAGTGTAGCGCATAGTTGAGGAAGGAAAAGACACAGGGGCTAGACAAGAAGAAGATTACTGCTATCGGGAGTGCATCTTACTGTTTTCAGGTTTTACATCTTGTGCTGATTCTATCTCTGAGGAAGTTGCGGGGTTTTCTCCATTTATGGTTTCCCCGATGAAAAACATTGTGTTCATTATCTCTTGTGTTTGATTGTTGTACTTTTTGTTCTCTCAATAAAATGCTAGCTTGAATTTTGAAAAACTAACATGTTATCCAAGCTAACCTGAGAAGAAGACACTGTGTAGCTGTGGGAAATATGGCTTCCTAGTTTGTGCATCTTCCTCCTTAGATTTTCAGCAAAATTAAGGTGGAATAACTCTCCTCCTTAGGGCACATATTTCTGTCAAAGAAGAATCCAATTCTGAAGTTTTTCAGTTTTGGACCTGTCACTCCTGTCAGAAATTAGGGCTTTCACAGAAGAGGAATTTTTCAGTGAGCCCATGCCTGGATTGATCTCCTCCACAAAATCGAAGTTAGGGACAAATTTCAAGGCATTTGGGTGGATAGAACTTTGGAAAAGCAAAACCCTAATTTGCTCCTAAACCAACTCTGCAGGATTTCAGCTCAAGTTTCAGATCCAACATATTCAACCTGGTAAGATCTAAAATATTTTGTATTTCCATTTGAGGTTCTCAGTTAATATGTCTCATCATACCAAGCTTGATCAAAATATTGAGGGATTTGATAACTTCCGAGCCTGGAAGTATAGGATCTCCCTCGTCCTGGAAGAAAATGAGTTAGAATCCTAAATCCATGAGGAGGTTCTAGTTCCAGAGGGATATGAGACAAAGGAATTACATAAAAAGAAGATGGTTATGGTAAAGAGGATTATTGATGATTCTATAAAGGATCACCTTATCCCACAGGTTTCCTCTCTCAAGACACCTAAAGCTATGCTTGATGCCCTAACCAAATTGTTTGAAGGAAAGAACATAAACCGGAAGATGACCCTGAGAAACCAACTGAAGAATGTGAAGATTCAGAATGCAGAAACAATCCATTCTTACTTCACAAGAGTTTCTCAGATCAAAGGGCAACTAGAAGCAGTTGATGAAGAAGTGGAAAATGCAGAGATTGTGATGACTACCTTGAATGGCCTTCCTAGGTCATGGGATTCTTTCATCCAAGAAATCTGTGATAGAAAGAAGTTAGTCAAGTTCAATAGACTATGGGAAGAGTGCTCTCAAGAAGAAGCTCGGATAGCAGCTCGAGAAGAGAAGATGGGAAGTGAAGACCAAGCTCTCATGGTACACTCCAAGTCTCACTCCAAGTCAAACAAAAGAAGACCTGATAGCTCCAGAGGTAAGCACTCTCACAAAGATAACACTAGAAAAGATGTATCTACGATCATATGCTATACATGTGATGATGCAGGACACTATGCAAGGAATTTTCCTAAGAAATAGAAGATAAAGAAGAGGAGCAGCAAAAGAATACATCATGCTCATGCTGTAGAGGATGATGAACCATCCAGGAAGAGATTCAGATATGAAAGTGAAGATTCTTCAAGCGAGGATGAATATGTTCTAATCTCTGCTCTCATAGGTAACATTACTCATGGAAGTGATGATTGGCTTATAGATAGTGGGGCTTCCAAACATATGACTGGATTCAAGGAATCTTTTGTGAGACTGTCAGAACATGAATCACCTCACAAGGTAAAGCTAGGAGATGATTACCAATATCCAATAAAAGGTAGTGGGGAATATTCCTATAAATTAGACTCTGGAAAGTCTCTAACAATGACACACCTAGGGTTGAATTCTCTAGGATAGTCTAATAACCCTAGGGCCCCACAACTGCGGGGACTTTAACCCTTGACAAATAGGAGGGCTACCCACAATGACTTGACATGACTTGTTTACATTATAGAACCTCCCGATAGGAACATCAGGTCATGACATGACTCAAATACATTACAGACACATCCCAAAATAAACATTGGGGTACAATACATAAGATATATGGATGAATATATTATGAAGTTACAAATACATCAACATGATTTAATCAGCAATGATCTTCTTTTCCTTAACCAAGTTCTTCTTGTGTAAGGCTATTAGCCTCATCTCCCTCTAGAAATGGAACCTCTCCACTTATGTATGTGTCCAATTCATCTTCTTCAAGAACCAGTGAAATCATATACTTCCATGCTTGGAAGTTCTTAGCTTCACCAAGCTTGTCATCAAGCTGGTGTGATTAGTCATCTTGAAATGAGGACCTCAAATGTAAATAGAAAAATATTAGATCTTACCGATTTGAGGTGTCTGTCCTGGTTTCGGAGCTTGCTAATCTAGGGTTTATCAGAGAAACCCTAATTTTAAAAACTTGAAATTTCAAACTTCTGATTGGATAGAAATATATACCTCTTCAATGCGAGCTATCCAATTTACTCCTTTTCTTAAAACAGTCGAGGAAAACTCTCGGAACAGGAAGCCCTAGTTTTCCAATTTCTTCTGTAGAAATTCCTGATACTCTTTCTGCAGTATCTCTAAAATTAGTGCTCCTCTATGTCTAAAATTTTGTACTAAGGTATCCTCATCTATTCTCTTTCCAACACCATAGGTTTTATAATATTGGTTCACCAATTGGGACTTATGATACTTTTCCCATGGTAAATTAATTCAAGACTGTTGAGCATAGAAAACTTGTATGGACTGCCACATGTCACTATGTCACCTTCGAGGTCTGAATTTTGTACCATAGAAATTAAATTCCATGACTTATCTATAAAATCTTGCTCAATTTAATTTGGGACTTTGGAGCTCGAGATATAGAAATTTTCCCTAGGTGTCATGTTTAGGGATCAATCCTTGAAGAGGATGGAACCCTGATTTGGAGGAATCATATATCCCATAATATAGCGAATATGAGGCTAAAACATTTATAGAGGGTACATCAGGATTTTATCTTATTCCTGCGAAAATTTCGGCCCCTGAGAGTTCTTCAATCCAGAGATATAGCGAATGTACCAAAACTTATCAGTTTTAGTATTTTAGGGTTTTTCCGGCCCGGGGTCAAATTAGGGTTCGACTTTCCCAGAGTTTTACGCAACTGAAAATCTTGACCTTGGTCTCTAGATTTTGATTTTGATGAGGAGACAAATCCTATGCCGGGCTCACTCAAAAATTCCTCTTATGTAAAAAACCCTAATTTCCTGCAACAAAAACTAAAAATGCTCGGAATCAAATTCTGCTTCAAAAAAAAGATGTTCCCTTCAATGGAGAGTTGTCCTAGCCTCATTTTCCTAATGGATTGTGGAGAGAGACCCAGAAAGTAAGAATGCCTAGCTTCTACAGCTGCACAATGTCTTCTTCTCAGGTTATCTCCGATACCATGTTAGATTTTTATCATTTAAGCAATATGATCTTAGGATCTTATCTAAGAGAGTAACATGCACAAAAATAATCACAAGAGACAAGAGACACAAAGAATTCCCTCGGGGAAACCATAAAGGAGAAAACCCCGCAGCTTCCTTAGAGATAGAATGAGCACCAATAGCAAAATTAAAACCTGAAAACATAAAGATGATCTCTGACAGCTGATCTCTCTCACTTGAACCAACACTTCCTCTCTCTCACTCATGCGCCTCGGTTGAGTGAGTGCGTGTGTGTCAAATAGAGAGTCTCACTCTCTATTTCTACTAGTTTCCGAATTGACAACTACTTACTAGGGCCGACACTTGTAGGAGAGTCTAATAACCCTAGTGCCCCACAACTATGGGGACTTTTCCCCTCTGATCAACAAGGAGTTTTAACCTCAACTCAATTGTGCGGACTATTTCCCCAACTTACAATGGAGGTTTCACCTCAATGACTTTACATGACTTTATTATATTAATGACTCGCCCGATAGGAACATCGGGGTATAATGAAATACAAATGATTCTCTCGATAGGATCATTGGCATACAATATAAGTGAATACATTCCGAAGTTACAAATACATCAGTAGAGATAGCTACTATTTTCTTTAAGGTTATTACTATCATGGTTGGCATTATTCTTGGTGATGTAATCTATACTAAAGAAGTTGTTCCCTTGTGGTTTTTGATGATAAAATATCTATGTTCTTTTGTCTTAATTTTCTTGTATTTCATTCTGTGATCCTAATGTTATGGTTATGATGAAATGATGTTAAATGATTAAAGATATTGTATAATCATTAAAATTCTAAAAACACCAAACTAAATTATTTATGTATTCTAATTACTCTCTACAATCATTAATTCAAAGTAATACAATACAATATCTCAAACTAACATATATACATGCTTGTTATTCAAATTTTATGTACATGGGACTTATGTTGAAGTGTTTAAGAATGAGGATAAAGAGTTGGGTAGAGTGGATGACAAATATCATTAGATCCCATGATCCAAGAAATGAGAATCCAGTAGATCATTTGGAATGTATAAGTTTCGAAGAAAAAAAGTCGAGATAGTTACCCCTTCGTAGCATCATTTAGCATATTCAGTGGTGTTAATTTTCTTCTAAGTTCACCACAAAGGAATATTTTCAATCCAACCAAGAGAAAAGGATACAATGGGTGAAAACGAAGCACATGATTTATGATTAATATGGAAATACTAAGAGGTTCCCCTATGTGATTCCCCTTTAATGCAAACCGGGCCTTGACTCAACTACATTGAATAAATTGATTCATTGATCAAGTGAATTACTCTCTACAAGCACTAATTCAAAATAATACTAATGTATTCGAATTACTCTCTATAAGCACTAATTCAAAAGAATACAATATAATCTCTCAAACTAACATATATGCATGTTAAATGTACAACATCAAGAGTCATAATCCAAGCCAATATTAGGACATTTAGTTCTAAGTGATATCCTAAGTTGGACTTGGGTACTTGGAGTAGATTCTCAGGTTGGACCTAAGGATGACTAATCCTTCAGTTATAAACGCTATTCCTCATGTGTTGAGGTGGAATTTGATTTATAAGAGTAACGATGCTGTGAATTCTTGTTGGAAAAGGCTTCAGGATTGTGAGTATATCAAGTCATGAATCTCGTGTGGACCTCTAATTATAGTAGGTACCCATGCATTGTGTTGATGTATTTGTAACTTTGGAATGTATTCATCTATGTATCTTATGTATTGTAACCTGATGTTTATTCCGGGATGTATCTATTATGTAATTGAGTCATGTTGTCATGCCCCGATGTTTCGATCGGGAGAATCAATAATTTAAACAAGTCATGTCAAGTCATAGTGAGTAACCCTCCAATTGTGTAAGTGTTAAAGTCCATGCAGTTCCAGGGCACTAGGGTTATTAGACTCTCCTAGTAGAGGTCGGCCCTAGTAGGTTTTTATTCATGTTGGGATTAGTATAAATAGAGAGCTGGGGTCTCTATTTAGTACACATCGCTCACACACTCAAGTGTAGCACATAGCTGAGGAAGGAGAAGACACTGGGGCTAGACAAGAAGAAGATTATTGATGTCGGGAGTGCATCTTACTGTTTTCGGGTTTTACATCTTGTGCTGATTCTATCTCTGAGGAAGTTGCGGGGTTTTCTCCATTTATGGTTTCCCCAATGAAAAACACTGTGTTCATTATCTCTTGTGTTTGATTGTTGTACTTTTTGTTCTCTCAGTAAAATGCTAGCTTTAATGTTGAAAAACTAACATGTTATCAAAGCTAACCTGAGAAGAAGACACTGTGTAGCTACGGGAACTAGGGCTTCCTAGTTTGTGGATATTCCTCCATATATTTTCAACAAAACTAAGGTGGAATAACTCTCCTCCTTAGGGAACATCTTTCTGTTGAAGCAGAATCCAATTCTGAGGTTTTTCAGTTTTGGACCTGTCAATCCTGTCAGAAATTAGGGCTTTCACAGAAGAGGAATTTTTCAGTGAGACCAGGCCTGGATTGATCTCCTCCATAAAATCGAAGTTAGGGACAAATTTCAAGGCATTTGGGTGGATAGAACTCTGGAAAATCAAAACCCTAATTTGCTCCTGAACCAACTCTGCAGGATTTTAGCTCAAGTTTCAGATCCAACATATTCAACCTGGTAAGATATAAAATATTTTGTATTTCCATTTGAGGTTCTCAGTTAATATGTCTCATCATACCAAGCTTGATGAAAATATTGAGGGAGTTGATAACTTCCGAGCCTGGAAGTATAGGATCTCCCTGGTCCCGAAAGAAAATGAGTTAGAATCCTACATCCATGAGGAGGTTCTAGTTCCATAGGGATATGAGACAAAGGCCTTACATAAAAAGAAGATAGTTATGGAAAAGAGGATCATTGATGATTCTATAAAGGATCACCTTATCCCAGAGGTGTCCTCTCTCAAGACACCTAAAGCTATGCTTGATGCCCTAACCAAATTGTTTGAAGGGAAGAACATAAACCAGAAGATGACCCTGAGAAACCAACTGAAGAATGTGAAGATTCAGAATGCAGAAACAATCCAGTCTTACTTCACAAGAGTTTCTCAGATCAAAGAGCAACTAGAAGCAGTTGATGAAGAAGTGGAAAATGTAGAGATTGTGATGACTACCTTGAATGGCCTTCCTAGGTCATGGGATTCTTTCATCCAAGGAATCTGTGATAAAAAGAAGTTAGTCAAGTTCAATAGAATATGGGAAGAGTTCTCTCAAGAAGAAGCTCTTATAGCAGCTCGAGAAGATAAGATGGGAAGTGAATACCAAGCTCTCATGGTACACTCCAAGTCATACAAAAGAACACCTCATAGCTCTAGAGGTAAGCACTCTCACAAAGATAACACTAGAAAAGATGTATCTACGATCATATACTATACATGTGATGATGCAGGACACTATGCAAGGAATTGTCCTAAGAAATAGAAGATAATGAAGAGGAGCATCAAAATAAGACATCATGCTCATGCTGCAGAGGATGATGAACCATCCAGGAAGAGATCCAGATATGAAAGTGAAGATTCTTCAAGCGAGGATGAATATGTTCTGATCTCTGCTCTCATAGGTAACATTACTCATGGAAGTGATGATTGGCTTATAGATAGTGGGGCTTCCAAACATATGACTGGATTCAAGTAATCTTTTGTGAGACTGTCAGAACATGAATCACCTCACAAGGTAAAGCTAAGAGATGATTACCAATATCCAATAAAAGGTAGTGGGGAGTATTCCTATAAATTAGACTCTGGAAAGTCTCTAACAATGAAAGAAGTATTGTTTGTGCTAGGACCGAAGAAGAACCTTCTCTCCATATCAGCATTAGATGCAAAAGGAATGCGGGTTGCATTCATAGATGGTCAAGTCATCATGTGGCCAAAAGGAAAGACTATCGATGATGCGATAGTGATTGGAGAACAAGAAGGAGTCTTCTACAAATTGAAGGGCCATCCAGAAAAAGCCTTGGTCCATGACATAGTAGAGCCAAGTGAACTTTGGCATAGAAGGCTTGCACATGTGCATTACAGAGCACTACCTATTGCAAGCAAAGCTGTCGAAGGTCTTCCAGAAATCCAAGCAAAAAATGATGGGGTCTGCAAAGGATGTGCAAAAGGAAAGAATACAAAGAAGAAATTTCCAAGCAGTGAAAGAAAAGCAAAAGGGATCCTGGAAATCATCCACTCCGATGTATGCGGTCCTATGTCATCAAACTCTCTAAGAAGGTATGCATATTATGTTTCTTTTATTGATGACTTTTCTAGAAAGACATGGGTTTACTTCTTGAAGAACAAAGACGAAGTATTCAACAAGTTCAAGGAATTCAAAGCCTTGATCAAAAACAATACTAAAAAGAAGATCAAGACCCTTCGATCAGACAATGGTAGAGAATTCACTTCAAATGAATTCAAAGAGCTATGCAAAGAATCAGGGATTAAGAGGGAGTTTTCCACTAAGAGGGAGCTATTTGTAACTTCGGAATGTATTCATCTATGTATCTTATGTATTGTAACCAGATGTTTATTCTGGGATGTATCTATTATGTAATTGAGTCATGTTGTCATGCCCCAATGTTCCGATCGGGAGAATCAATAATGTAAACAAGTCATGTCAAGTCATAGTGGGTAACCCTCCGATTGTGTAAGGGTTAAAGTCCCCGCAGTTCCGGGGCACTAGGGTTATTAGACTCTCCTAGTATAGGTTCACCCTAGTAGGGTTTTAGTCATGTCAGGATTAGTATAAATAGAGAGTTGGGGTCTCTATTTAGTACACATCACTCACACACTCAAGTGCAGCACATCGTTGAGGAAGGAGAAGACACTAGGGCTAGACAAGAAGAAGATTATTGTTGTCGGGAGTGCATCTTACTGTTTTGGGATTTTACATCTTGTGTTGATTCTATCTCTGAGGAAGTTGTGGGGTTTTCTCCATTTATGGTTTCCCCAATGAAAAACACTGTGTTCATTGTCTCGTGTGTTTGATTGTTTTACTTGTTGTTCTCTCAGTAAAATGCTAGCTTGAATGTTGAAAAACTAACTCAGTGGACCTCCAATTATAGAGGTGGACATGTGAGTATATTAAGTTATGATTCTCATGTGGGCCTCCAGTTATAGTATGTACTAATGGGGTGGGCCTCTAGTTATATAGGTGAAATGCTTTGCATGTTGAAGCATAAATTTTATGTGATGTATTACTAACCATGGTCATCGATTTCTTCTAAGTCTCATTTTGAGATTAGATGCCTCTAGAGTGAATTACTTTACCATATGACTATATGGTCCGAGAGTAATATAATATGATCATATCATGTGAAAATTATTCTGAGTATAATTTGATGTGATATATAATTAATGCTAACTCATGTCAACCATGAAACAAAGATACCTCTAG
This sequence comes from Pseudotsuga menziesii, assembly GCA_001517045.1. Taxonomy (NCBI): domain Eukaryota; kingdom Viridiplantae; phylum Streptophyta; class Pinopsida; order Pinales; family Pinaceae; genus Pseudotsuga; species Pseudotsuga menziesii. The sequence continues at coordinate 55,135 of LPNX010949537.1, read as the reverse complement.
AGTGAATTACTTTACCATAGATAAAAGTAAAAGAAAAAGATAATTCGAATTTCCTATGAAATGACTAAGTGAACTCAAATTTTTCAAATTTGTAAGCTTCAGTTAAAGTTACAATGTGTGCTTGAATTAATTAAAGAACTATCAATGATCACTCCAAAGTAAATCAATCAGCACGATTCAGTTAATAATAGTTAACTAAGTTTTAATGAAGATGGACTAGTTAACTAAAGTGTTTATATCTTAGTTAAACTAAAATATGATACTTAAGTTAATCAAAGGACAACACTACAGTTATCAAAGTGTGTGCATGATGACACTTGAGTTAAAGAATTGTGACACTTAAGTTAGGATTCTAATTAAGTGTTCATACATCTATTCATATGTTGAGTCACTCTGGTGTCAGTTAAGCAGTAGTTATTGTCAAATATGAAAGGCATGGTGCATATGTTATGCATACCAGAGATTCCAATGCAACAGTATTACTATTCATGAAGGAAATTCACAGTTTTGATGTAATGTGTGCACAATTCTCATGCATACATTTTCTATTGTATGCATCACAGTGATTTTAGCTTATTATTAATGTGTGGGAAACATGGGAGTTTCATACAGTTGATATATGTTCTATACTGCATCCATGTTCTCTATTCTCTAGAACCTGGGGTGATGAAGAAAATATGCTATTGTGTAAAATACATTCTCTCCAACCTATCTAATTATACTCAAAAGAATTGTTGGGTTTTTCTACCTCATTATTTTGAGGTTTTTCCTGGGGTACATCTTGTGTTGTGGATGAATGAATTATGTGATTAAATTTTCTCTTGATTCTAGTGGTCAATAGTTATGTAATTAAAAAATTTTAAGTTCAATTTTCTTTGCATTTGCTTAAAAATTAACAGGGTATCAGAGCAAGCAAACTAGAAGCCTATGTATATCCTCAGGATATGATCAAAAGTTTTAAAATCCATGAAATTGATCTTTGTTCAAACGAAAGAGCATCTTGAGGGTACTTACAATTTCAATAGTTGGAATGCGAGGGTGTTAAACATCCTAGAGAAACATGGCTTGGATAGCTACATATCCACAGTGGTGGAGGATCCTACAACTAATATAGTGCACATAAAATTCAATAAGAACCAAGAAAAGGCCAAACAGAGATCATCTATGATTCAGTAAAGCAAAATCTAATTCCCATGATCACTTTGTTGAAGACTGCAAAGTTATGTTTTGATACATTGACAAACTTATATGAGAAGAAGGCCCTAGTCCAAAAGGGGATTTGAATAATAAGCTCTTGAACCTAAATATTGAGAAGGACAAGTCTATGGCATCATTCTTCACCAAAATATCTCATGTGAGAGATCATCTTGTTAGCATTGGAGTTGTGTTGGATGAGGATGATCTTCTCCAAACCGTAATTTATGGTATCTCATCCTCATTGGAGATATTCTTGGATGTAGTAAATGTCTGATAGTTACAAACTAACTTTGATAGGTTGTGGAATGACTATATCCAAGAAGATGGGTGAATCTAGAATAACTCAGTGTGAACCAAAGAAGAAATCCTTTCTCCAATGGTAAGAATTAAGAAAGGGGGGAAACCATTCACTCTAAAGAATTCTTTGCATTCAAATAAGGTTAGGTGTGGTTATTGTCAAAATAAGGGTCATTATGAAAGGGAGTGCAAAGCAAATAAAAATGAGAAAGGAAGGTTTCATGATTCTATGACAATAGAAGATGAAGCTACCCAAAAGGATGCACCTAAGGAGAAGGAGAGAAGGAGAGAGTATTACCTTGTCATGTGAATTTATGGATCTATCATAAAAAATGAAGACAAATGGTTGATTAAAATTGGTGATTCCAAGCAGATGTCAGGTTACAAGAGAACCATCTATGAAAGTTCACATGCATGGTAGAGTTGGTGGATAACTCAACATATTCGATCCAAGGAGTTGAACCTATCACATTCTGGCTAACTTCAAGATATTTATTGCATGTGCAGGACATTCTTTATGTCCTAGGATTGAAGAAGAACCTTCTTTCAGTATCATTTCTTAAAGATAATGGCTTTCAAATTATCATCATGGATAACAAAGCATTATTATGACAAAAAGACTAGAATATGATACAATGATTAGACTTCGAGAGGGAGGAATATATAAGGTACCCGAGAAGTACATTCAAGGTATGATACATCACACTATTAGTCCATGTGAGCCATGGCATATGAGGCTTGACCAACTCAATACAAAGCACTATCGGGTTTACAAGAAATGGTTAAAGGTACACCAATATTTGATATTGTATGTCAGGGTTGTACGCTTGGGAAGAATGTTAAAAAGTGTTTACCAAGAAGTAATATTATATATAAAGGGGTTTTAGATTTAGTACAATATTATGTATTAAGTCCCATGGAATCCCCATACCCGACTGGCTACTTATGTTATGTATTGTTTATTGATAAATTCTCTAGAAATTCATGGATTTACTTCCATAAGGATAAGAGAAAAACCTTTAGCAACTTTCATGAATTTAAATACTTATTAAAGAATCATACAGGAAGGAATATTTGTTCCTAGAGGTCTTAAAATGGATGTGAATTTGATTCCCATGCATTTAATGAGTTGTGTAGTGATGCAGGAATTTGTAGATAGTTGATAGTTCCATACAAACCCCAACAAAATGGGGTTGTTGAGACGATTAATAGAACTATATGTGAGGATGAAAAATCCATGTTGCATGATAAGGATTTGTATACCTTTTTATGAGAAGAAGACACCAGTACAATAGTGTATATTCAAAACAGAAATATGCATGCCATTCTGGATGAGAAGATACATGAAGATGTGTTCACTTATGAGAATCCAAACATTTCACACCTCAGGATATTTGGGAGTCTGGTATACATCAGTGTACTAAAACAAAGGAGGACAAATATGGAACCTACAAGAAAGAACAGAATATTTGTGGGTTATAGCAAATCATCAAAATCCGATGGAATTTAAGTGCCTAGTTAGAGACACATAGAGTTCAGTTGAGATGTGACCTTTCATGAAGATGATGCATTCTAGAGTTCAAAATATCTTATGTAAGATATAGACACAGAGGATCATGAGACACCTATGTCAGAGGACCCAACAATTGATTCCTCCCATCTAGATGTTTAGAGGGAGAATCTAACATAGTGTTCATATTTTCTATTCCCTTATGAACCAGTAGAACTAGTTGATGAACCTCCTCCCAAGTGGAGGTCTACATGGTTCTGAGATATACTAAAATATGAAAATAATCATGGAGAACTAGTGCACTCTTCCATAAAGAAAAATAAACCTCACAGGTATTTAGGGTATGTTGAACAGATGGGTTACATCAGTGACTTTAAGCCTTCATCCTATGATAAGTTAAAAAGAAAGAAGTTTCGAAATATGGAATTGTTGAGGAATATCAGTCTATATTGAAGAATGATGTTTGGGATATTGTTCCTAGACATAAGGGAAAGTCCATAGTTACTTCCATATGGATTTTCAAGATCAAGCATGGTGTAGATGGAAGTGCTGATAAATATAAATATTGATTTTTTTCCCGTGGTTTATCTTAGAAGGAGGGCATGGACTACATAGATAATTTTTCTCTTATTTCCATAGATGCCACAATTTGAGTTGTGATATCACTTGCATCTCTTATAGGATAGAAAATTCACCCGATGGATATGAATACATCCTTCCTCAATGGTGAGGTTGAGGAAGAGGTTTATATTGAGAAGCTTGAGCGATTTGTGATTGATGGGAACGATTCTCATGTGTTCAAGTTTATTAAATCCTTATATGGGCTTAAGGAAGCTCCCAGATCTTGGTATGCCAAAATAGATAGTTATCTTCAGAGACTAGGATTCTATAAGAGTGAATTTGATCCAAATTTGTTTTTCGAAGTAGTGGATAACCAACCGTTGATATTGGTTCTATATGTAGAATATGTGTTCCTAAGTGGAGAGGAAAAATTGATTGCTTGGTTAAAAATGGATATAACATACAAGTTCGAGATGAAGGACTTAGATCTAATGAACTACTTTCTAGGCCTTGAGATTTGGAAAATAAAAGATGATATTTTTTGTCTCAAGGTAAGTACATTGTTGACATATTGCATAGATTTTGCATGGTGGATTAAAAATCCATGAGTAGTTGGATGGTTTCCAACTTGAGAAAACTTCATGAATTTGATTATGGATTAGATATAGTGGGCCCCACCTAATATAGACAACTGATTGGCTCTCTAATGTACCTAAAACATTCAATACTAGATATTTTTTATGCAATTACATTTTTGAGTCATTTTATGTCTGATATAATACACAGACATTGGGTTTCATACAATCATGTGTTGAGGCACCTCCAAGGTATGATTTCTTATGGACATAGGCATCCCTCCAATAGACGGGTGTTATTACTTGGTTATGCTGACTCTGATTAGGGTGGCAACATTGTGGACCATAATAGCACTACCGACTACTATTATAGCTTGGGTTCTTCCATGATTTCTTGGTCTAGCAGAAAGAAGGGTTGAGTTTCCTAGGGTACTACAGAAGAATAATACATTGCTACTAGTACTTCCTATAGAGAAGTAGTGTGGCTAAGAAAGTTTCTTACAGGATTGTTTGGTGAAAGACTTGATCCTACAATTATTAGGTGTGAAAACTAGAGTTGCATCAATATTTCTAAAAAAATTGTGTTTCATTATAAGTCAAAGAACATTGAAATGAAGTATAACTTCATTCGATACATGGTCCAAAATGGTACAGTGAAACTTCAGTACATAGATACTAATAAGTAGATTACATATGTGTTAAAAAAGTCTCTGTTAGTAAAAAAAAATTAAGTACTTCCCAGGAAAGCTTTGTATGGTAGAGAACGTATCCCTCATTGAGAGGGAGTGTTAAATGTACAACATTAGGATTCCTTCTCCACGTCAAGCTTGCATACCCAATATTAGGAGCTTTAGTTATAAAGGTTATCTTGAGTTGGACTCAGGTACTTTGAATGTATTCTTAGGTTGGAACTAAGTATGACTAAGCCTTCAGTTATATGGGTTATTCCTCATGTGTTGAGGTGGATACTTTGATTTATCAAGGTAGAGATGTTGTAAAGTCTTGTTCGACAAGGCTCTGAACTTTTGAGTATATCAAGTCATGATTCTCATGTGGATATCTAGTTATACTAGGTAGACATGGGGTGGACCTCCAGTTATAGAGGTGGACTTGTGAGTATATCAAGTCATGATTCTCATGTGGACCCCTAGTTATAGTAGGTACCCATGGGGTGGGTCTCCATTTATATAGGTGAAATGCTTTGGATGTTGAAGCATAAATGTTTTGTGATGTATTGCTGACCATGGTCATTGATTTCTATTAAGTCTCCTTTATATACTATTAACTACCTCTAGAGTGAATTACTTTAGCATATGACTATATGGTCTAAGAGTAATATAATATGATCATAGCATGTGACAATTCTTTTGAGTATAATGGGATATGATATATAATTAATGCTAAAACTTATGGACCATGCAGTAAAGATAATGAGAGAATTCATACAGAAAATAAAAGGAAAAATATAATTCGAATTTCTTATGGAATGACTAAGTGAGCTCGAATTTGTAAGTTTTAGTTAAAGTTACAACGTGTGCTTCAATTAATTAAGGAACTCATAGTGAGCACTCCAAAGTAAATCAATCAACATGATTCAGTTAATAATAGTTCACTAAGTTTTAATATGGAATAGTTAACTAAAGTGTTTATACTTTAGTTAAACTAAAAGACAATACATAAATTAAGAAAAAGATGACATTTCAGTTAACAACGTGTTTGCAGGACAACACTTGAGTTAAAGCACTATGACACTTGAGTTAGGATTATAATTAAGTGTTCATACATCCAGTCAGATGTTGAGTTCACTCCATAGTCAATTAAGAACCAGCTAATGTCAAAGATGAAAGGCATGGTGCATATGTTATGCATGATGGAGATTCCAATGCAACTGAATTATTATTCATGAAGGAAATTCACAACTTCGATGTAATGTGTGCACAATTCTCATGCATCTATTTTTTATTGTATGCATGGAAATGGTTTTGTGACTAAATGTAGGCAGCATAGACTCAATATACAAAACTGGGACATCTCTACGATGCATGAGGAATCGACAGAGGCTCCATAGGGACTGGAAGCTTAACCAGTTCGTGGAGGTAAACTCATGGATACGAGTACAACTCCTAAATTCAAACTACTAACCCAACCAACGGATGTGATATTCAGTGCTTTGTTCGAAGGTGACATGACTCTACCGCTGCCAAAGATAACATCTTTTTATGTCCGGCTTTTTGGTTTTTTTTTTTTTTGGACTTTTTCAGATATTTTGAAAAGCTTGAAAAATAATAAAAGTGCTTTATAGTTACAAATATAGGAGGATATGAGTGTCAGGGGACAAACAAACTAGATCCAAAAAGTGGAACATAACTATGCTCAATGCAAGGAAACATGTGCAGGATAACGACACTCAGGGGAAAGTCCCCTCCTGGAAAAAAATGGGGAATCAAGCTGCAAAAGATATGTAAAAAGGCTCTACTTTGATAGACATTAGGCAAACTCGAGAGATATGGCTGATAATCAAATTCAGGGAAGTCGACATAAGGCTCAACAAGGCAAGCAAAACTCATGATATTGCAATTACAACTTGACATATACAAGGCAGTCTCAGGGAAAAGGCCAGCATAAAGGTTAAGAGAAGTATGAAGCTCTTGCTCAAGGACGTGGCAGGACTAAAAAAGAATCTTGGACCTAAGAGAGGACTCACAGCATGGGTACCAAATGAAAAAGGGAGCTAACTAGGACACCCATGTATAGGAAAGATCTACCATTCACATAGTACCACTTCTAGCAACAACATGAAGGTTCCGTGATACCATGGAATAGGTTCATACCTAAGGTTAAGATGAAATGGTCATAAGGTCATGCAAAATGCAAGCGAATGTGAAATCCTAACCTATATTTCATTTTAGACATGATACCTATGATAGGAACAAACAGGTGGAAACCTCAGAGAGAGTGTACAAAAACTGGACCCTACATGACAACGATATTAGTCCAAAACAATCCAAAATAGTCAATAAAGAATCCAGACTATAGGATATAGGGAGGAATGATCATGACAACTGCACCCAAAGGAAATAATGTGGTGAACGATGGGACATAAAAAGGAAAGTAAGGTGTAGACCCAACGTTCATGCATCCACTACCACCCCCTTGAGGGTGACCACCGGTGTAAAGACCGAGAGAAAGGAGTCAACATCCTCCACAAATGGAGTAGAGGGAAGAATGTGACCACTCCCAAATCTATGAGCATGCTAAGGGGCTGTGATGCCCCCAAGTCCAACACTAGAGTCTATACTAGGACCAAGGACAGGTGATAGGATACCAGGCATGCCAAAAATTAAAGGACCCAAACTCAAGAGAGAATAAATATACTCAAGTAATCATGGTACTGAAGGCCAACTAGCAGACAAAGGGCACACTCCTAAGAAAATATACAGCCAAAATACAAGCAAACCAAGGGGAGGATATGTGAGCTCCCGAATGCAGCAGGTATGTCTCGCCTAGGAGAGGCTCAAAACTTCCATACACTACAAGCATAGGCATGTAACCAATTATAGTGGCCCTCAGCTTCAACACATCAAACGACTCTATTGTTTGACCCCCACCTGGCTAGGGCACCTACAGAATAACCTTTGCAAGTACCCCCTGTGATACCTAGGTAAGGAAACTAAGGTCACCTCAATATAATCAATGCTCAGGCGGACAATCGTAGGCAAGATTGACCGTATGGGCAGGGTAGCAAAGCTCGAAACTCTCAAAATAGCGCCCAGATATGAATACAATCCTAGAAATATCTCTGGTACTCATAGAAAGTGACCAAGGGTCATCCTAATCACAATCGTGGGCACTTCCTCATGCTCAACTCCCGTGTAAGAGGAGCATTGTAACACCCTGATTTTGACCTCGTTTGCATTAAATGTATATGATGTATATATTGTAATTAATCATGGTGTGGAGCTAAAGGCAAAATCCCCACCATCTATTTAGTTTTTAATGTTCTAGCGATCAAAATTGTTGCCGATGGTATATCGTGATATCTGGCACATATTAATTCTAGTATCATGTAATTATGCATTTTAATTAAAATAAACCCCAATCAACTATGTCAATGCAACCATAATGAAAAGGGCATGATTTTACTAAGGATAAAAAGGGGGAATTATTAAACTTTGGGCCAATGGGGAAAAGCTAAGTGTCAGCTGTTAAACCCATTTAGTTGTCACCCACCCTTTTGACTTACTCACCTTTCCTTGTCTCAATCAATCAACTACCACATTAAAAACCTTTGTTGTTAGTTGGGCAGTAATTGCTAGGCAGTGGTGTGTGGCAAGACTGTCAGTCCTTTCCTGCATGCACACTCCACCAACAGACTCATTCACCCTCACGTGGGTAGGAAGAGAGGGGACGAACCCATTCTCGCATTTTTTTCCATCCTCATGGAGAGATAGTCGTTTTTCTCCTCGCACCTAGGTTTGGTATTTTCCCTCACGTAGTCACTCAGTTTTCATGCGTGCATGCAGCGACTGGTTCAGTCTTCGTTTTGCCAATTCTAGGCTCTGTGTGTGCATTTTCCATACCCAATTTGTGGTTCTGTGTCTACATTCCCCTGTCCATGTTGAGAGTCATATCTCCTTTTCCAATTTCGGGCTATGTAATTCCCATTACTTCAGTGGTGAGATCGGGGCTATTGTTTTCCCCATGATTTTAGGTTGCTGTGGGTTCTTATTGAGTCGTTTTGGCCACGATAAGGCCAAGAACGACTCAGGAATTGAGTTCCTCGGCCATAGCAATGAATTACTTGTTTTGTTGTGTGTATGTAGTGGTTGGTCTTTGGACTGTGTTGGAGTGGGAATGAAGGCTTGGTATGCTTGATAAACCTGGTGTGTTTGGGAGCCACATAGACAGAGCTAGAGGGTTGGCTTTCTTCTCCACAACCCCTGAATAGCATTGGAAGGGAAGTCAGGACCTGAGGGATTGTATAGCAGAGAAGGGACTGATTCCTTGTGTTAGGTGTGTGTGGGTGTCCTAGAAGTCGGGCTAGTTCTGGTGTAGGTGTCCTTAGCTCTTCAATTATCCCACCAGCCTAACATTCAACTTCTCCCAGCTCTGTGATGGCTTGATAAACCCAACTGTGTTGGCTTGGCTGATTTGTGTATATTTGGCTATGCGTGAGCCTGCTTAGTTCCTTATTCCTTAGGGAATCATGCCACGCTCGAGGGTGGCAGTGTTGCTGAGAGACTAAGGAGCACACTGGCCTATGGTTGGGTGGAATGTTGCAGCGATGTAGCTGGTTGCAGGACGAATTCTTCATAACATAAGTATTCTGGTGTTCAATCTCTGCAATCATATTTAGTGTTTAATGAATTACGACGAACATGTTAAATTCTTGAATGTATGTTTTTCTTCCAGTGTATGTTGAATAATTATGCATCTCTACATGTTTTAATACAAAGCATTTCAGTTTTTTTTATGTATGGACATGTTCATGGGGCTAGTTTCCCAGATAGTTAATGGTATGGTAGTGTCCTCTTTGCCGGTCGTAGGGTCGGGGATGTTACAAGAGTCTTGAGAAACACTAATTATACCAAGGGTTTAACTATCTCACTTGGATAGACACCTAATTGTTTTGTTTAGTGGTCTTGGAGAATTAACTTACAATGAACTATTCCAAGACCCTAAAACATATTCTTGTTGATGCACCCTAGAAAATAAAAGAGTGTAATTCATTTTATTATGCATTGATTTTAATTGGCTGTAATTACTCAAAGGGAAATAGCTGTGAAACTACTGATATGAAGACTCAACAGTGAAATAAAAGTGCAGACCATAACAAACAATGCTAAGTGCAATCTTTGTCAAAAGAAAATTAGGGTATGCCACTACATGAGATGCATATATATTCCTTCAATGTCAATGCAATAATTCCTATATGAAAACTTAAACACAACTCTCATCCAAGCAATCCAATGCAAGTACCTCCTCAAATCCGTATGGAAAAAATGCAACTACCTTGTATTTTTCAATATAAAAGAATGAAAAATGAAAATAAAAGTCATCTAAAACTCTCAGTCTCTGCAGCAAGTATAAAACACAAGCCCAACAAGACACCAAGACAAAAAAGAGTAATGCACTAATGGAAAAACAAAAATGATAAATGACTAAAACTACTTTCAAAGAAAAATCAATGAAAAAGCGGTCTTTGGTCACAAAAGAAGCATCCAACAAACAACATCAAAACCTAGGAAGACCCAACCACACTCACAACCCACCCAACAACTTCCCACAACATCAAACTCAACCAAAAGGGAGGATGTATGCGACTGTTTAAATAACAACTGTGTATGTACGTGACTTTTGGCCAAAAATCTGCATGCATACGCAGATTTTGGCCAAAAATCTGCATGTATACGCGACTTTTGGCCAAAAACCTACATGTATACGTGATTTTTGGCCAAAAACCTAGGTTTAAACAGAAGACAGTGGTAAAAAGCAGGCCAAGGGTCAAACCAATAAAGGGGAGTGTTAATGGATGAACATACTATAAAATGTGACACAAAAACAACAATAAACAAAGAGCAAGTCAATAAGATCAAGCACATTGTGCCCACAAACCCCAAATCAAAACAAGGAACTTCTCGAGCAGAGTCACCAATTCTGTTATGGAGAAAACTTCTTATGGCTTGGGGTGTACCACAACACACAGAGTAACTACAGAAATCAATCCCTTCCCAATATGCAAGATAAATAACAAATCTAACATTAAAGGATCTCAGAACACACCTTATTCCGGACGATTGATGCAAATCCCCATTGAGCTTTTTCCAATCCCGCATGTGTTAACAATTTTCTCTCTCAACAACAGCAAACAAGACAAGCATGCTATATAATGGTGTTAGACCTACTCTAGCATATATAATCAATAATGTATAAGAAATTAAAAGCATCCATGGATTCAATATTCATTTAAATACACATCATTGGATAGGAGAAGATATTTCTATTAATATAAATCAAAGATTACATGAATGACAACCTCTATCAGCACGTCTGCAAACCGGAGAAACTGAGTCCTCCACCTGGGCCTCCACCACCTCAATCCTCCATCTCTCGATAGCAAGCACACAAGAAAAGGAAAGCTTGGGAAGAACACCAAGTCCTCCAAGGGACAAAGGGATGCAAACTCAAGTATAAGCAAGCTACGGCAACAATGGACTATAGTTTTCTTGCTCTTCAATTCCCTCTCTTCAATGTATCCAAAGGGTTTTGTATATAGTGCTTCACTGGGGTAATGGAAGGCCAAATCTGAGTGATCTTGAGGCATATGTAAGGCTAGGAGATAAGTGACTCAGATCCACATCAAGGAAAACTCCAAAAATATTTGGTCTTTTGCACACATCCCAATGTACGTGGGTTTAAGGGTTGTATCCGGGTGTATACGCGAGAAAGGGTTTAAAAGTTGCGTACAACAAATAATGAGTGTATTTAGGGATGATATTGGAAACATCAAAGGTACAAAAATGGTCCATGGGGTCCAAAGAGTCTGTAGAGGGACAGGGAAGGCCATAAATGTGTGATCTACCATGTGTGGTAAAATCAGTTGTAACACAAGTGGTCAACAATTTTGCAACTAAAAGTTGTAAGGTTCAAAGCACTTCATATTTTCTTAAAAAATAACATGTTTGTTATTCAAATATTATGTAGATGAAACTTATGTCCAAGTGTTTGAGAATGGGGAGAAAATGTTCGATAGAGTGGATGACAACTATCATTATCCCATGAGCCATGAAATGGGGATCTATTGTAACCTGTGTTAAATGAACATGATTGGGAATTGTTACCACCTAAGTTGTACTTAGTCATTGTTATCAAGTGAGCTTGGTGAACCTTACAAAAATGATTTGTTCGGACTTCAGAAGACCTTCAGACTTGCTTCTGGGAAGTGTTTTTTTTATCTACCACATGTTCATAGCCCCTTGGGGGAGTTGTAATAAAATGTTCTAGCATGGTAGTGTCTGTAAAAGACTCAGTCTCATGGACTCATTTGTCAATCCAATCAGTCCAGAGTGTTTTTTCCCTTGGTTATTATTGGTTGTTGAATAAACAACTGATAATTTCTGAGTTTTTCACTCAATACCTCCAAAGCTGGGGTGTTCGACTTGGCACTTAGGCCTATTGAGGTTATTAGAGTCTGCGTTTCAATGTATAAACATGCTAGGTATTATGGTTGATTCATGTGAACATGTGCTAAGTCCCCTTAGGTTTTTTTCTTTTTTCTTTTTAATTTTAATTTTTCCACAAAACTTAGGCTATTTTTTAATAGTCTAAATGGAAAAATTGGTCTTGTAATAAAAGTGGGGTTAAAAGTTAGATTCAGTCACAAGGGTAATTTTCTAACTCAAAGCACCCAGTAAACCCATAAACCCACTTTTCCTCAGTTTTGAGTGATTTTTCCATCACTCAGGTAAGAAAATCTTTAAAAAAATCAAATATTAATTAAATAATGGAGCAAATCCAAATTCCTAAATTAGTGGACTTTGCTACGATTTGATTGAAATTAGTCTCATCAGCTTCAGATTGACCGAGAGTTGTCATTCCATGACTAAAGGCATGGATCAAGGCTGAAGAGGAGCTTAACATGCTCATGCAGATCTAAGTGTTGCACCCTCGTTTCTCTCTTCTTCACACGTGTGGATCAATCTGGCATTTGTTTGATGGGTGGTTCAATTCATTGAGTGAGGTGTCACTCCAATTTGCAGTTCCAGTCCATTTATACTTAGTTCATCATCAGATTAGGCTCGGTTTAAATCTCTATCATCTACAATCTCTCCTTCAGTTAGGCATGCACCCCTCTTGGCCAGTCTGGCTATAAATAAAGCATCCTTTTCCTTCTTGAAGCTAGTTAGAGATGGGAAGAAGGGCTTGTTATTGTGTAATATTGTATTGTTCATCCTTTTTGTTGAAATAAAGAGAAGATTTGGAGGATAAAATTATGGAGCACTTTTCATGTGTGGATCATCATTATCATGCTTCTTTTGAGGTGAACTACTATTTTTTTCAATTTTTGCATTAAACTATTGTCTACGTGAATGATTATTGTAATCATAAGAGTAGATGATTGTAGGTAATTTTACTTACTCCTATTTTGATACATATGTTTGAGTGAGCTAATAGTTGCATGATAAATAAGATTATTTTCATGCTATGTCATCTATTTCTCATATGTATCTTCAGATTTAATGGTTTTGTTTGTGGGATTTGTTGTTTAGCTTGCAGGTTTTCCATGATTGGAAGAGTTGTGGTTCAAGTTTTATTCTGCTAGTTTTCAAATATAGATTGCAAAGATTGTGCCCCCCGGTGCTTCACTGACAAGTTTCTTTTGTAGATCTATTTCAGCAACAAGAACTTCTCTTTTCCTCTTCCTCCTTCAAAATTTAAATCTTCTTGGTAACTTGGATTTTATATTTTAGATATATTGTTTCAAAGCCGATATATTTCTAGATCTGAACATATAGGATCTGCATGCATAGATTTAGTTTCATTTAAGAAAAAGATTCAAGTCCTTTCTCTTTAAAAAACTAGATCTAGCAGTAAAAGTCTTTCATTTTTTATAAGCAGTTTTAAGCCAAATCAAAAGCTTGTTTAAAGTGAATAGTATGTCTTTATTAAAAGTTAAATCTAGAATATAAAGTGCACATTGCATTGGATTCCCCAAATCTATCCAATATCCTCAATAGGACTTGTCCTCTTGAGTTATTTTTGTCTTTTCTTAAAAAGTACTTTAACTTAGTCTTTTTCGGTAGTTTTTTGGGGGTTGTCCAAAGACACTTTTAAAGTGTTTTTGGGCACTTTACACTAATTAAATCTTTCTAGTTTTTAGTAGGTCTATCTGAAAACAGGAGGAGGTGATGTCCAAAAAGTGATTTTTGGGCCATTCGAAATCCCCTAGGGGTCTCCCCATCTTCCGTAATCATTATTGTTGTACTTTGTAAGCCCTTGGGTTAGTTTGGTATAAGAACCAAGTAGAATTTTTCAATTAATTTGCTGATATTTGTAACTCTTAATAAGAAAAATAATTACTTCGAGTAGGCTCTTTTGATCCCGCTCCCCATCCCCCTAGGGGGGTTCCTGCGTTTTGTGATTTTTGCAGTTTTTCACTTTTTTCTAGTTTTGTCTTGTATTGTAGCATTGTATAGTTTGAATCATAAGCATTTCAATATATTTGAAAAATTCAAAGTAATCATACTACTTACCCCACAACTTCCTGATTGACTTGAAAGGGGAAAGAGATGCATGGTAGGACTAATTAGATAACCTATGAGTTGTGTTTTGATGTTTGTTTTATTTTTATTTTTTATCATCTAAAATTAACCCCTCCTTGCTTTCCCGAATGAGGTCCACTTGAACCGAAAGAGATTCCTGGAGGTTTTCCTTTTTTAACAAAGAACACAGCTTAAAATTTACTAAAATTGACAAGAATCCGGTGTGTATGCTCTACACTTGGCTGCGGTTCGTCTGATCAGTCAAGATATATCAAAAGAAACATGAGTGACTAGAATAATTAGGATTCACTTTCCCCAATTAACCACCTCAGGTGAAAATCCAACGCCTCAATTAAACCGTAAACGGCAGCAAAATACCCAAAGGAAGTGGGAACTACTGGATAATGACCTCGAGGTATCGATCTCTGTTACATCTTAGCGGGTGTATTATGAACACACTCTCAGAGACTCCATTCAACCCACACAGTCCTTGCGGGTAGGTGTAACGGTTGTTACTTTTGGACATACTCCAAGTACCCCTTGGGTATATTTGGAGTCCCCCCACCTAATTTAATCAACTCATCATACATTAACTTAAATTTTACCAAGAGCACTTGCAACACCCATTTGTATTTCAATAGCAATCTCATTTGTGGACTCCATTATTGGCACTGATCTATTTGATATTATCATATGTTTCTGCATTACTACTTATCAAGTTTTGATTTCTATGTTGTTGTGGTATAACAAATCTTGCAAATATCTTGTGTCGAATTCATTTGTCAAAAACCCTAAAAATCTTACTCATTTAAAACCATCATCATCTAAGTAACCAACCTTAGTAACTTGTAGGGTCTACCCCCCTTGGCTTCGTTAGGAGTTTGCCTAAACGGAGGAGTCAAGAACAAGGTGACAACCTTGACTCGAGACTTTCCCCCAAGGACACACCGAGTGGCTTGAATATTTCTGCCACGTTCCCCCCCAGGTGTGTGAAAGGTGGCAATAGGAACCAAAGGTGGGATCACTATGAATGATTATATTAAATTCCTCGTTGTTGCATGCTTTAGCATCTTCAATGGTGCTACTTCGTCTTCTACATCCACCATAGAGGAAGATTTGGAATCCATCCCAGGGAAGAAACTAGACTCTAGTGGGTGTGAAAGAAACACATGATCTATGATAACTATGCAAATAATAAGAGGTTCCCAAGGAGATGCCCCTCAATGCAAATGGACCCTAAACTCAACTCCATTTATTGAATTCATTCCTTCATAAAATGAGTTCTAGATTCCCTACTCTTCCAACGATATTTCCCTTCCCTGTATTGTTTTCTATAGTACATTGATTATTTTATCTTACGTACATATTACTCACAACATATGCCCACTTGGATAGGCCAAGGATAGAGTTATTAGTAAATCATATCTTGTAGTTTTAGGCATCATTCATTTTGGACTATGTGCCTAGAAGCTTCAACTAAATCCAAGACCCTTGATTCATCTCTTTAACATGTTGAGGGATCCAAGTTTGAAAAATGTTGATGTTTTTCAAACGTATTCTATACCTTTTGGATTTGGAATTGAGTTACATACAGGAAAGGACCTTTACCCATCAAGACCTCAAGTGTTGAACTACATGACTACAAATTACAAATTTGAATCATACAATGAATGGCTTATATGATTCCACTAGATCAATCAACTAATGTGTAAGATCGTTTAACTCTTTCTTTGTTCGGATCATGATCGAACTGAACTTATCGAGTTTACCAAATCTAGTATTCTTTCACTACGAATC
>LPNX010949537.1:0-38876 GCA_001517045.1 Pseudotsuga menziesii | reverse complement strand
ATATATATATATATATATATATATATATATATATATACACAATATCATACACATGTTATTTAGGTTCTATATTAAATTTAAAATATAAATAAAAACTTAACTTATATAAAAGTTGAAATTTCATAAAAATAATTTAAATTTAATAACGTTTGTCTCACCCATCTATCATATAGTTTATGTGAAACCCATACAAAAAGTTGATATATATATATATATATATATATATATATTTCCATGACATAAGTCATTAACACAATTACTATTAAACTTCTGCACGCATTGTGCAGAACGCAGAGGCAAGTTGCCTGGGAAAACAAAAGATCAGATTTAAGTGGAATTGCCAAAAAGCTTTCTGTACGTAGACAGTGAAAACTCTTTTGGTCTTACAACCTATCACTTTCCCATTTCAGCAATTCATCATTATAGAGACTAGGCTTAGGTTTTAGTAATTTTTGTTGTTAAATTCATCAAAAGCTGACAATACAATTATAGAAAAAAGCTAAATTCATGGATTCAACTGGTTACTTGTATAAATATGTCAACGTCTGACATCCATGCATTCACACTCACGGACGTAATGAGGGTTTTTAAGGCAACGAGTTATATGTGTTCGAAGGAAAGCTAATAAATGTACATAAACTCTTAGATGTAGAATAGTTTTAATTTCCAATCTAGACATATATCACTCTATTGTTGGATATATATTGATGGCTTTTAAAAAACATTTTCCTAAATAAATTAAAAGTTTTTATGTTTATTGTTTTTAGTTCTTTTTTCATTCTTTGACATGTTTTTTCATAAACTCTTAGATGTAGAATACTTTTAGATTCCAATCTAGACTTATATAACTCTATTGTTGTATGTATATTGATGGCTTTTAAAAAACATTTTCATAAATAAATTAAAAGTTTTTATGTTTATTGTTTTTAATTTTTTTTTCATTTTTTAACATGTTCTTTTATAGATTTTTTTTAAAAGTAATCATCACAATGTTTTTCACAGAATTGAATGGCCATTTTAAGTTGCTGTACTTATAGATGACACATATGTTAGAGTGACTATGGGTCAAAACCATCCTTGGTAGGATGATTTGTAGCAATACCCTTTCTTCACGCTCAAGGATTTCCAAATTGAACAACTTTTTCCTATGCCAATGGCTATCAAACCTTGTCCTCAAAGTTTGGGTCAATGAGGAAATAAAAGGTCTTGTAGGTGGAAGAATAAAAGGTCTTGTCCTCAAAGTTTTAAAGGGCTACTTTGAATGGAAAAGAAGATCAAGACTCTTTGATCAGATAATGGCGGAGAATTCACTTCGAATGAATTCAAAGAGCTATGTAAAGAATCAGGGATTAAGAGGGAGTTGTCTACTCCTTATAATCCACAACAGAATAGGATTATGGAAAGGAAGAACAGGACCATCATGGAAGCTGCAAGAGTAATGCTTCATGATCAAGACCTACCTATGCATCTTTGGGCTGAAGCTGCCAGAACATCGGTGTATGTACAGAACCGTACTCCACATAGAGTACTCGAGAACAAGAGTCCTGAAGAAGTCTTCTCCGGCAAGAAACCATAAGTCAGCCATCTTAGAATATTCGGCTATCCCGTGTACATACACATTCCAAAAGAAAAGAGAACAAAATTAGATCCTTTAGGAAAGAAGGGCATATTTGTGGGATACTCTGAAAGCTCGAAGGCGTAAAAAATGCCTTCCTTATTAAAATGGAGTGTTGAAGAGTGTAACTTCACAAGATATTATAATTATAATTTTATTGTATTATTATTATTCATCTTTTCAGATATATTATTCCTCCAAATTCAGATATTTCATTGATGTACTTAGTCATGTAAAAGTATTGAGGTAAAACATCTATTGTAATTCAGGTCAATAGTACCCACAAAAGTATTTTATAAATGTTGTTTTGAGTCTCACAAGGAAAGTCATCCCTCCTTGAAGAGACAAGTCGACACTGTTGAATTATTAGGAAACTCACTTGATGACTATAAATAGAGGAGGCACTCCTCTCATTTGTACACACTACTCACTCAAGAATCTGTGCATGAGAGAGAAAGAAGAGTGCATATACAAAAAAACCCTAATTTCCCATTGAAGATGAAAGCCTATAGAGGAAGAAAAGATCATATATGGGTGTGAGAAGAACTTTTCAAAAATTTCAACATAGAGGATCTTGGTATCCAGTGATCCTAGATGGATACATAGAATATTAGTAGTAGAGGAAGCTTGTAGAGAATGTTTCAATACATAGAGTACGAAAGGTAGAGGGAGAATGATGATCCACTTCAGAGGGAGTGACTATAAAAGATCCTGAGATTCGACATGATACGACAGGATGAACATCTTATTGATGGCTCTAGGATTTACTAAAAGTAAAGTGGATTCCAACCTTTACTTCAAGGTTGAAGGTGGAAGACCAGTGATGCTCCTGCTATATGTTGATGACTTGTTCTTGACAGAAAAGAGGAACTCTTTAAAATTGCAAGAACGAGACTTGCTACTGAGTTCGAGATAAAGGACTTGGATATGATGCACTACTTTCTAGGCATGGAGGTGTGGCAGAATGTAGATGGAATATCCCTGTGACAAGGGAAGTATGCTGTAGAGATCCTGAATAGGTTCATGATGATGGACTCCAAGGCCATGAACACACCTATGGCATCGAACCTGAAGCTATTGAGTGATGCTTCATCAGAGTTGTTGATGCTATGATGTATCATCAAATGATTGGGCTCTTGATGTAACTGATGAATACGAGACTAGATATTTGCTTTGCTTTGAACACATTGAGACATCTTCACCTAATTGCTGCAAAGCATATTCTGAGGTACCTAAATGGTATAGTTGATTATGGGCTCAAGTATGAGGTGAATCAAAATATTAACCTAGAAGGTTATGTGGATTCGAATTAGATAGGAAGTGCCATTGATAGGAAGAGCACTTTAGGGTGCTGCTTCAGTATGAGATTAGGTGTGATCTCTTGGTTTAGTAGGAAGGAGTCATGCATGTTGCTGAGAACAACTGAGAGAGGAGTAGTGAAGCTCTGGTTTGTGATCCAAATCGAGATCTCTTAAAAGAGGGATTTATAGAATAGCCGGTGAGACAGGTTTTCTGAGCATAAAATACTGGAGAAGATCGTAGGTTGATCAGACGTAAACGGTCCTGTACGTTGTCCTCTTCTGTAAAAAGCCCTAATTTCCCACAACAAAAAATGAAAAATTCCTGGAATCAAATTTTGCTTCGACAAAAAGATGCTCCCTTCAATGGAGAGTCATCCTAGCCTCCTTTTGATGATGGATTGTGGAGAGAGACCCAAAAAGTAAGGATCCCTAGCTTCTACAGCTGCACAGTGTCTTCTTCTTAGGTTATCTTTGATACCATGTTACATTTTTTTATCATTTAAGCAATATGATCTTAGGATCTTATCTAAGAGAATAACATGCACAACAATAATCACAAGAGACAAGAGACAAAAATAATTACCTTAGGGAAACGATAAAGGAGAAAACCCAGCAACTTCCTTAGAGATAGAATGAGCACCAATAGCAAAAGTAAAACCCGAAAACATAAAGATGATCTCTGACAATTGATCTCTCTGACTTGTGTGAGCACTTCCTCTCTCTCACTCATGCGCCCCAATTGAGTGAGTGTGTGTGTGCCAAATAGAGAGTCTCACTCTCTATTTACACTAGTTTTAGACTTAACAACTATTTACAAGGGCCGACATCTCTAGGAGAGTCTAATAACCCTACTTCCCCACAACTATGGTGACTTTTCCCCTCTTATCAAAAAACAGGGTTAACCTCAACTCAATTGTGGGGACTATTTCCCCAACTTACAATGGAGGTTTAACCTCAATGACTTTATATGACTTTATTATATTAATGACTCTCCCGATAAGAACATCGGGTTATAATGAAATACAAATGATTCTCCCGATAGGAACATCGGGGTGCAATATAAGTGAATACATTCCAAAGTTACAAATACATCAACAGAGATAACTTCTATTTTCTTTAGGGTTATTACTATGTTGGTTGGCATTATTCTTGGTGACGAAATCTATACTAAAGAAGTTCTTCCCTTTTGGTTTCTGAGGATAAAATATCTATGTTCATTTGTCTTAATTTTCTTGAATTTCATTCAGTGATCCTAATGTTATGGTTATGATGAAATGATGTTAAATGATTAAAAATATTGTATAATCATTAAAATTATAAAAACACCAAACTAAATTATTTATGTATTGTAATTACTCTTTTCTATCATTAATTCAAAATATACATTACAATATATGAAACTAACATAATACATGCTTGTTATTCAAATTTTATGTACATGGGACCTATGTTCGAGTGTTTAAGAATGACGATAAAGAGTTGGGTAGACTGGATGACAAATATCATTAGATCCCATGATCCAAGAAATGAGAATCCACTAGATCATTTGGAATGTATATGTTTCGACAAAAAAAGGAGGGATAGTTAATGACAACTAGATTAAATCCCCCTTCATAGCATCCTTTAGCAGATTCAATGGTGTTACTTCTCTTCTAAGTTCACCACAAAGGAATATTTTGAATCCAACCAAGAGAAAATACTTACAATGGGTGAAAAAGAAGCACATGATTTATGATTAATATGAAAATATTAATAGGTTCCCCTATGGGATTCCCCTTTAATGCAAATCATCCCTTGACTCAACTACATTGATTAAATTGATTCATTGATCAAGTGAATTATAGATTCCCTACCCTTCCAACAATCCTTATTTCTTTGTATTATATAATATTACATTGATTATTTTATTTTACCTACATATGACTCAAACCATCCAAATCACACTCATATCCCCAATTGGAGTCCAAGGATGGACTCAATACGTCTCATTTGGTAGTTTGAAGTGGCATTATTTTCCCTTGTTGACTAGAATCCTCATTTAGACCCTAAGGAACTGACCATGTAGAGGGCCTTGATTTTGAAGAATGACTACATTTGAATATCCCTATATCATGAAGACTCATGTTTTCACTGAAGGCCTTCACAAACATGTGAAATAATTATACTTTTGGTTCAATGCAACCGTGGATTTCCAAACTTATTTTTTCTTCTGGACACCCAAAAAATTACGAATGTATTCAAATTATTCTCTACAAGCACTAATTCAAAATAATACAATATAATATCTCAAACTAACATATATGCATGTTAAATGTACAACATCAAGAGTCATTATCCAAGCTAATATTAGACAACCAATAGTAGGAAATTTAGTTCTAAGTGATATCCTAAGTTGGACTCGGGTACTTGGAGTAGATTCTCAGGTTGGACCTAAGGATGACTAAGCCTTTAGTCATAAAGGTTATTCCTCGAGTGTTGAGGTGGAATTTGATTTATAAAAGTAATGATGTTGTGAAGTCTTGTTGGAAAAGGCTTTATGCTTGTGAGTATATCAAGTCATGAATCTCATGTGGACCTCCAATTATAGTAGGTACCCATGCAGTGTACCTCCAGTTATAGAGGTGGACATGTGAGTATATTAAGTTATGATTCTCATGTGGGCCTCCAGTTATAGTATGTACCAATGGGGTGGGACTCCAATTATATAGGTGAAATGCTTTGCATGTTGAAGAATAAATGTTATGTGATGTATTGCTAACCATGTTCATCAATTTCTTCTAAGTCTCATTTAGAGATTAGATACCTCTAGAGTGAATTACTTTAGCATATGACTATATGGTCCAAGAGTAATATAATATGATCATATCATGTGAAAATTATTCTAATTATAATGTGATGTGATATATAATTAATGCTAACACATATGGACCATGCAACAAAGATAAAGGTAAAATCCATAGATAAAAGAAAAAGAAAAAGATAATTTGAATTTCCTATGAAATGACTAAGTGAACTCGAAATTTTCGAATTTGTAAGCTTCAGTTAAAGTTACAATGTGTGCTTGAATTAATTAAGAAACTCTCAGTGATCACACCAAAGTAAATCAATCAGCATGATTCAGTTAATAATAGTTAACTAAGTTTTAATGAAGATGGACTAGTTAACTAAAGTGTTTATACTTTAGTTAAACTAAAAGATGATACTTAAGTTAATCAAAGGACAATACTGCGGTTAACAAAGTGTGTGCATGATGAAACTTGAGTTAAAGAACTATGACACTTAAGTTACAATTCTAATTAAGTCTTCATACATCTATTCATATGTTGATTCACTCTGGAGTTAGTTAAGCACTAGTTAATGTCAAATATGAAAGGCATGGTGCATATGTTATGCATGCCGGAGATTCCAATGCAACATAATTACTATTCATGAAGGAAATTCGCAGTTTTGATGTAAGTGTACACAATTCTCATGCATCCATTATCTATTGTATGCATCACAGTGATTTTATCTTGTTATTAATGTGTAGGGAACATGGAAGTTTCATACATTTGATCCATGTTCTATATTGCATCTATGTTCTCTGTTACCTAGAACTTGGGGTGACAAAGACAATATGCTATTGTGTAAAAGACATTATCTCCAACCTATCTAATTATACTTAGAAGAATTGTTGGGTTTTTCATCCTCATTATTTTTAGGTTTTTCCTGGGGTGCATCTTGTGTTGTGGATGAATGAATGATGTGATTAAATGTTCTCTCGATTCTAGTGGTCAGTAGTTCTGTAATTAAAATTTTTAAAGTTCAAATTTATTTGCATTTTCTCAAAAATTAACATGGTATCAGAGAAAGAAAACTAGAAGCCTATGTAGATCCTTAGGATATGATAAAAAGTTTTAAAATCCATGAAGTCAATCTTTGTTCAACCGGAAGAGCATCTTGAGGGTACTTACAATTTCAACAGTTGGAATGCAAGGGTGTTAAACATCCTAGAGAAACATGGCTTGGATAGCTACATATCCAGAGTGGTGGAGGATCCTACAACTAATATAGTGCACATAAAATTCAATAAGAACCAATCAAAGGCCAAACAGAGATCATCTATGATTCAGTAAAGGAAAATATAATTCCTGCGATCACTTTCTTGAAGACCACAAAGATTTGTTTTGATACATTGACAAACTTATATGAGAAGAAGGCCCTAGGCCAAAAGGGGATTTGAAGAATAAAATCTTGAACGTAAATATTTAGAAGGAAAAGTATATGGAATCATTCTTCACCAAAATATCTCATGTGAGAGATCATCTTGTTAGCCTTGGAGTTGTGGTGGATGACGATGATCTTCTCCAAACTGTAATTGATGGTATCTCATCCTCATGGGAGATATTCTTGGATGTAGTAAATGTCTGAGAGGTACAAACTAACTTTGATAGGTTGTGGAATGACTATATACAAGAAGAGGGGTGAATCTAGGGTAATTCAGTGTGAACCAAAGAAGAAATTCTTTCCCCCATGGTAAGAATGAAGAAAGGGAGGAAACCATTCACTCTAAAATATTATTTGCATTCAAATAAGAAGGAGTTTGATAAATAATTTTGCAAGCCAAAGGTTAGGTGCGATTATTGTCAAAATAAGGGTCATTATGAAAGGGAGTGCAAAGCAAATAAAAATGGGAAAGGAAGGTTTCATGATTCTACGACAATAGAAGATGAAGCTACCCAAAAGGATGCACCTAAGGAGAAGGAGAGAAGGAGAGAGTATTACCTTGTAATGTGACTTTATGGATCTATCATCAAAAGTGAAGACAAATGGTTGATTAAAATTGGTGATTCCAAGAAGATGTTAGGTTACAAGAGAACCATCGATGAAATTTCACATGCATGGTAGAGTTGGTGGATAAATCAACCTATTCAATCCAATGATTTGAACCTACCGCATTCCAGCTAAGTTCAAGATATTTATTGCATGTGAAGGACATTCTTTATGTCCCGGGATTGAAAAATTCCTGGAATCAAATTTTTCTTCGACAAAAAGATGTGCCCTTCAATGGAGAGTCGGCCTAGCCTCCTTTTGCTAATGAATTGTGGAGAGATATCCAAAAAGTAAGAATCCCTAGCTTCTATAGTTGCAGAGTGTCTTCTTCTCAGGTTAGCTCTAATATCATGTTACATTTTTATCATTTAAGAAATATGATCTTAGGATATTATCTGAGAGAATAACATGCACAAAAATAATCACAAGAGACAAGAGACACAAATAATTTCCTCGGGGAAACCATAAAGGAGAAAAGCCCATAAATTCCTGAAAGATATAATGAGCACCAATAGCAAAAGAAAAACCCAAAAAAATAAAGATGATCTCTGACAACTGATCTCTCTCACTTGTGCCAGTACTTCCTCTCTCTCACTCATGTGCCCCAGTTGAGTGAGTGTGTGTGTGTCAAATAAAGAGTCTCACTCTATATTTATACTAGTTTCCGACTTGAAAACTACTTACCAGGGCCAACATCTCTAGGAGAGTCTAATAACCCTAGTGCCCCACAACTGTGGGGACTTTGCCCCTTCGATCAACAAGGAGGGTTAACCTCAACTCAATTGTGGGGACTATTTCCATGGCTTACAACAAAGGTTTAACCTCAATGACTTTACATGAATTTATTATATTAATGACTCTCTTGATAGGAACATCCGGGTATAATGAAATACAAATTATTCTACTTATAGGAACATCGGGGTACAATATAAGTGAATACATTCTGAAGTTACAAATACATCAACACTCCCTCTTAACTAGGAAGGTATTCTCTTGACATGATTTATCAACACACGTCTTCTTCTCTTGGTCATCATTGGATCATTAGCAAGTCCTCATCATCAACTCATCATCATCAAGTCAGGATCATCACTATATCATCATCATTGCTTCTGCTATCTCGAACAAATGGTGTTATCTCTCAATTCTTCTCATCACAAGAAGTTCTAGAAATTCATCCCTTTCTCATGCGGGTTGTAGGCCTAGCCTCCATGTATGTATTCATCATCTTCAGCACTTATATCTGACCATGGAATGAGCCATGCCAGAAAGGCCCACCCAACACTTACATCTGACCATGGGAGGAACACATCCAAGAACCATGTTAGAAAGGCACACCCAGAAATCACATCTAACCATGGGAGGAACACATCCAAAAACCATGTTAGAAAGGCCTAGGAATCACATCCAACCTCATATTTTCAAAAAGGATCTGCACTTAAATCCGACCTCATCTTGTCAGAAAGGATTTGCACTTACATCTGACCTCATCTTGTCAAAAAGGATTTAAACTTACATCCGACCTCATCTTGTCAAAAAGGCTTTACACACTTACATCCAACCTCATCTTATCAGAAAGGATATACACTTACATCTGATCATGTGAGAACACATCCTGCAATCACATCATAATGGCTCTGCACTTATATTTGATCATGTGGGAACACATCCCGCAATCACATAATAATGGCTCTGCACTGGTCATGTGGGAACACATCCCACAATCACATCAGAATGTCTATGCATTGATCATGTGGGAACACATCCCACAATCACATCAGAATATCTCTACACTTACATCTAACCATGTGGAACCCAACCTTCCACCATGTCAGAAAGGCTAACAGACACATTAATTCCCTTTGGATGGAACCTCGATATGGACAACACCAAGCTTCTCCCTGAAGTACTCAAAATTCACTCTAGCTAATGGTTTGGTCAACACATCAGCTATCTACTCATCCATCACAACATATTGGAGCTTCACTACTCCTCTCTACACCATATCCCTAATATAGTGATATTTGATCTCAATATGATTCGACTTTTCATGGAACACTGGGTTCTCTGACAACTTCACACAACTATGGTTGTCACAATATATACAAGTAGAATACAACTAGAGATTAAATAAGTCATACAGTAGCTTTCTTAGCCACACTAACTCACAACTAGATGAACAAGCTACAACATACTCAGCTTCAGTTGTACTCAGTGCCACATAGGATTTCTTCCTGCTAAACCAAGAGATTACACTTGATCCCATACTGAAACAGCATCTCGAATTTATCTTCCTATCAATGGAACTGCCTACCCAATCTGAATCAACAGAACCTTCCAGGTTAATCTTTTGATTCGCCTCATACCTGAGGCCATAATCAATTGTACCCTTCAGGTACCTCAGAATATGATTTGCAGCAATCAAGGGAACATGTCTAGGATCTATCAGGAACTGGCTCAATGTGTTCACAGCAAAGCAAATATTTGGTCTTGTATTCATTAGGTACATCAAATACCCAATCATCTGATGATACATCATAGCATCAACCGAATCTGATGAAGCATCACTCAATAGCTTCAAGTTCGATGACATATGTGTGGTCATGGCCTTGTAGTCCATTATCATGAACCTATTCAAGATCTCTACTGTATACTTCCCTTGTCCTGGGAGATTCCATCTGCATTCTTCCACACCTCCATCCCTAGAAATTAGTGCATCATATCCAAGTCCTTCATCTCGAACTTGGCAGCAAGTCTCCGTCTTGCAATTTTGATGAGCTCCGCTTTTCTGCCAGGAACAAGTCACTGACATATGGCAGGGGCATCACTAATATTTTGTTGATTTAATTGTAACTTCAGAATGTATTCAATTGTATATCTTATGTATTGTACCTGAATGTTTATTACAGGAAGTGTTCGAGTCATGTCATGGCCCGATGTTCCGATCAGGAGTTTCTATAATGTAAATAAGTCATGTCAAGTCATTATGGATAACCCTCCTATTGATCAAGGCTTAAAGTCCCCATAGTTTCAGGGCCCTAGGCTTATTACACTCTCCTAGAGAATTTGACCCTAGGTGAGTTATTGTAAGTCAGGTCAATAGTCCCCACCACTGTGTTAATGATAACCTCCTTATTGATCGGAGGGGCAAAATCCCCACAAGTTGTGGGGCACTAGGGTTATTAGACTCTCATAGAGATGTCGGCTCTAGTAAGTAATTGTTAAGTGAGTCCGACATGTTGGAGTGGACATTAAGTGAATGAAAGAATATAAATAGAGAGTGAGCCTCTCTATTTATCACACACACACTCACTCATTGGGGCGCATGAGTGAGAGAGAAGCCGCTGGGACAAGAGAGAGACTACTGCTGTAGGGAGATCATCTTTATGTTTTTGGGTTTTACTTTTGGTGTTGATTCTATCTATGAGGAAGTTTTGGGGTTTTCTCCTTTATGGTTTCCCTGAGGAAAATTCTTTGTGTCTCTTGTCTCTTGTGTTTATTGTTGTGCATGTTATTCTCTCAGTTAAAGATCCTAATATCATAATGCTAGCTTGAATGATAAAAATATAACATGGTATCAGAGCTAACCCAAGAAGAAGACATTATGCAGCCATAGAAGCTAGGGATTCTTACTTTTTGGGTCCCTCTCCACAATCCATCAGCAAAAGTATACTAGGATGACTCTCCATTGAACGACGCATCTTTTTGTCAAAGTGGAATTTGATTACGGGCATTTTCAGTTTTTTGGTGAAAGAAATTAGGGATTTTTACATAAGAGGAATTTTTTAGTGATCCCAGCATAGGATTTCTATCCTCATCAAAATCAAATTTTAGAGACCTGGTTCGAGATTTTTGGTTGGGTGAAACTCCAGGGAAGTCAAACCCTAGTTTGACCCCGGCCTAGAAAAACCCTAAAATACTAAAACTTATAAGTTTTTGTACATTCGCTATATCTTGGGATTCGAGAAAGATAAGTAGATGAAACTCTCATAGGACAAAGATAAAATCCTGATTTACACTGTGTCCACATTTCAACCTCATCTTCATTATATTCTAGGAGATATGATCCCTCCAATTTAGGGTTCCATCCTCTTCCAGGATTCATCCCTAAACAGGACACCTGGGGAGAATTGCTATATCTCGGGCTAAAAAGTTCCAAATGAAATTTATGAAGATGTTCTAGAAAGGGCACAGAACATTATTTCTATGGTCCAAGTTTCAAACCCAGAATAAGAAACAGTGACACGTGGAATTCTATACAACTTCACTATGTTGAACCCTCCTAAAACATGTCACCTTGGGAAACCAATCATAAGTACCAATTGGTGAAAACAATTCTAATGAAATATGTGGTGTTGAAATAGGTACAAGCGAGGATACCTCAGTGTAAATTTTCAAACACATAGGATCAGTAAGTTTGGAGATATCACAGAAACAGTATCAGGAATTTCTGTATAAGAAATTGGAAAACTAGGGATTCCTGTTCCTGGAGCTTCCCTCCACTGTTTTTAGAAAATGAGTACATTGGAAAACTCACCTTAAAGTGGTCTATATTTCTATTGAATTAGATCTTAAAGATTCCAAGTTTTGAAAATTAGGTTTTCTCTGACAAACCCTAGATCAGCCAGCTCTGGAACCAAGACAGACACCTCAAATCGGTAAGATCTAATCTTTTGCTATTTTCATTTGAGGTTCTCATTTCAAAGTGATATATCACATTATATTGATGATAATATTGGTGAAGTTGACAACTTCCAAGCATGGAAGTATATGATCTCTCTGAAGAAAATGAATTGGACACCTACATAAGGAGAGAGGTTCCAGTTCTAGAGGGAGATGAGGCTAAAAGCCTTACACCAGAAGATCTTGGTCAAGGCCAAAAAGATCATTGCTGATTCAATCACGGATCACCTTATACCAAAAGTGTCTTCCATAAAGCTTTAGAATAATCAAACCCATAGTATTACCCACTTAGACATTAATTCATTTATTTTTGTCTTATTTTCCTAGTTCATGAGTCCCACCATGTGCAAGTTGCTAATTGCCTATCCATAGAGGTCAAAGTTGCCATATTTGACTCATGTAGTGCTTGGGAAAGCCTTAGGAATAAAATTTGCTTTATTCTTGGCCTCCTAGGTGCCCTTCTGCTTTTTCTGCTTTATTGACTACTTTTTCAGTGTTTTAAGGCACATAGGAAAGCAAGACTAGGTGAGGTGAACTTGTTTTCTTGCCCTTTCATCCTCCACTCTTTCCTCCATGCAAAAGCATGTATGAGCTTCCATTCCACCACTCATTAGCTTTCCCATGCACCCTTGCCAATTCATGAGCCTCATGACATATTTGGGATCAGTTTTTTACACCTATGGGGGATTTGCCTATTTTGGGTAAGCCTGCTTTATGCTAGTTTTGGATGCCTCCTTATGCATTCAATCTCTTGATGTATTCTATATATTCAGAAACCTATGTTATTACAGGGTTGTCTATTGTACACTCAGTTAATATAATTTTGTGTTACAACTCCATATTCAGTCTCCATTGTTAGCAATTTTGCATGATCAATTGATAATTGTTGTGGGTAAAATAAATATATTTCTGGCCTGAATTTCTACATGGTATCAAAGCCATTGTAGGTTGTTACTCTCCTTCAAAAATTGTTTTGCAGGTTCGACATCAAGACTGGGAGCCTTCTACTGACAGCCATGACAGATTTTCTAAAGCTATGGATTCACATAAAACTATATTAACTCCCTTCAAATTTTTTGAATGGAAAGCAGAGATGGAGATCTTGTTGAGAGTGAAAGGCCTCTACAGGGTGACTATGGAAATAGAAGCAGAGCCCAATGCTGCTGCAGAGAAGATCAAATGGCACAATCGGAGAGATGAGGCCTATGGCCTCCTATGTCTCAGTATTTTTCGAGACCTCCTTTTCCATCTCGATGGATTAACTTCACCGGATCAATTATGGGAGAAGATTTCTGATCTTTTTGGAAAGACAGATGAGATGAGGGGACATCAGATCGAAAATGAGCTGATTTATTTGAGTCCCAGTAGCTTTGAATCCCTGCAGCTATATTTCTCCAAGTTCAAAGCACTAGTTTTGCAGCTGAAGCAGTGTGGTATCGAAAAGAAAGATGATCAGCTCATATGAGCCATCCTCTCGAAGCTAGGACCTGACTACTCAGTCTTTGTTTCAACCTTCTATGCCACAAAACTCACAGCTCGAACCTGGAAGATGCCTAGCCTTGCATATTTCATGGAATCTCTCACACAAGAACAAGACAAGCTGGTGATGATGGGCACCATCAAACCATCCAAATATCAAGCTTTGATTGTTGGATATTCAAGGGTGGATTCAAAAAGAAAAAAGAAAGATAAAAATCCACCTGAGCAAAGAAGAGACAAGAAGCAGTCTCCAGAGGATCAACAAGGTCCCAAGAAAAATACCCAGAAGAAGAAAAACAAAGGTGAAATGAACAAGTGCTCATACTGTTCGAAGGGCAATCACACTGAAAGCTCTTGTATGAAAAAGCAGATTGATATGCTGACCAATCTCCTGGAGAAGAATGGCATCTCACTTCTAGAAAGCTCAAAGAAGAGAGAAGGAGGATCAAGTTCCGATGATAGAGAGAGAGTTCATGCTCTAGTTGCTGGCACATCAAGCTCACCCAGTTTTATCATAGATTCTAGAGCTTCAAGACACATGGTTTCGACTAAGGAGGCCTTCTCCTCACTGGATATTTCAAAAGGACCATCTATTGTACTGGGAGATGACTCTCTCACTGAAAGTAAATGCAAAGGAAGGATAGATCTTGATCATGGTAACTTCAACAATGTGCTGTATTTCCCTGGTCTCGCCTCCAACCTTCTGTTAGTGTACCAGATGACCCACACCGGGTCTCCTAAGAAAGTCATATTCTCCCCCAATGAAGTTGAGATCACAGAAATCTCAAGTGGTAGAGTCATTGCAAAAGGAGTAGCGAATCATGCTCAAAAGGTATACATGTTTTCACACTTCCTACCTTACTCAAACCCCTCTGCTCTTCTTATACATGCTAATGAAGCTAGCAAGCTGTGGCATGAAATATTTGGCCATCTAAATTACAAGTATCTTTCTAATCTTAGTGAGAAAGAAATAGTCATAGGGCTGCCCAAGATAAAATTTTCCAAAGGAGTCTGCCAAGGCTGTATCCTAGGAAAACACCCAGAGCATAAGTTTGAGAAAGCTAGTCATGAGAGAACCTCTGCACCCCTCGAGCTGATTCACAGTGATGTTGCTGGCCCATTCCCTCATATGTCCACGAGTCAGGCCAAATATGCATTGACCTTTATTGATGATTTTTCCAGGTATTGTTGGGTTCACTTCATGATTCACAAGTCTGAAGTTTTTGGCCTATTCAAAGTCTTTAAGGCTTTGGTTGAAAACCATTGTGGAAGGAAACTCAAGGTCCTCAGATCTGACAATGGTGGTGAGTATGTCAAGTCTGAGTTTATTAACTATTGTGCAGATGCAGGTATTCAAATGCAGCATTCTATCCCCTACACACCACATCAAAATGGTGTTGCTGAGAGGAAGAACAGATCACTGAAGGAGATGGCAACATGCATGATGGAGGCCAAAATTTTTCCACCAAAGTACTGGGCCGAGGCTATCAACTGTGCAGCCTATATTCAGAATAGGGTGCCTCACAAACACCTTGATTGCATGACTCCCTTCGAAGCATGGAGTGGGCACAAGCCATATGTGACCCATTTCAGGATTTTTGGTTCAAAGGCATGGGATAGAATCCCGACAGAGAAGAGGAAGGCTTTGCAGCCCCAAAGCATAGAGTGACTTTTTTTTGGATACTCTGAAGATTCAAAAGGGTACAATTTGATAAACTTGAGCACAAACAAAGCCTTCATTGAAAGGTGTGTTCAGTTTGAAGAAGAACCCCTTGCAGAATTGGAAATTGATGAAGCCTCTTCACCACCTGAACCTCAAGAAGTAAGTGAAGAGTTTGTTGAACATGCTGATTCTGATTTTTCTGATGGAGATGAGTTTATTGCAGACCCAAACAGCCCCACAAGGCCTAAATGGGCATCCAAGACACTACCTGCAGCAGGTGAGCTAGTTAGGGATCCCAATGACCCAAGGAGGACTAGATCTCAATTTGAGAGTGGTCTGTGCATGAAGGATCCTATGTTTTCTGAAAAATGCTATTTGATGGTGGAGTATGATACTCAAACATATGAATAAGCAGCAGGAGATCCAAGATGGCAAGCTACCATGAAGGAGGATTTCAGTTCACTCTAGAAGAGCAACACATGGGAGCTAGTGGATCTTCCTCCAAGGAGAAAACTAGTATAGTGTAAGTGGGTCTATAAGACCAAATTTGATTCTGATGGTTCACCACTGAAGTGCAAGGCTATATTGGTAGCTAAAGGCTACTCACAGGTTCATGGCATCGATTACAATGAGACCTTTTCCCTAGTGGCAAAAATGGACTCCATCAGGCTAGCTCTAGTCATTGCAAGGCAATGGGAGGTACATCACATGGATGTAAAATGTGCCTTTCTGAATGCAGATCTCACTGAGGAGATATATATGCAGCAGCCTCAAGGTTTTGCTACTAACCCTTCTCTTGTGTGCAGGTTGAGAAAGTCATTGTATGGGCTAAAGCAAGCCCCCAGGGCTTGGTATGCCAAGATAGATAGCTTCTTGCTATCTCTGAATTTTGTTCGGTGCAAATCAGATCTGAATGTCTATTTGAAGTCTGTTAATGGTTCATTAATGATCATTGTGTTATATGTTGATGACCTCCTCATTATAGAAAGCTCACAGGCTGAGACTGCTTCCTTAAAAGGAGCTATGAACCAAGCCTTCTTCATGATAGATTTGGGGCTCTTAAGTCAATTTCTGGGGCTTGAGATTGCTCAAACCAAAGCTGGAATAAAGGTGCACCAGTCCAAGTATGCCTTGGATTTGCTGATCAAATTCAAAATGCAAGACTGCAAAGCAAGAAAAAATCCTTTCCTTTCAGGAGTAAAGCTGGAGGAAGATGATTCTCCACCGATGGTAAACAATACACTGTATAGAAAATTGATTGGATGTTTATTGTATTTGACACATACTCGACCTGATCTTTGTTATGCAGTAAGTGTGGCTTCTAGATTCATGGATCAGCCTCATGAGATCCATTGGAAAGTAGCCAAAAGGATCCTTAACTTTGTTCAAGGAACAAGGACACATGGGATCTTCTATAAGGCAAAATCTGATCTTGATTTGATTGGATTTACTGACAGTGATTGGGCAGGTGATAGCACAGATAGAAAGTCCACTTTAGGGTATGTGTTCATTCTTGTAGAAGGGCCAATCAGCTGGTCAAGAAAGAAACAGAGTGCCATTGCACTCTCATCTACAGAAGCTGAGTACAAAGGAGTTGTTAATGCAACATCTCAGTGTTTATGGTTGCAGGGTTTACTTGGAGAGTGTGGTTTCGAACCTGAGTACTCAACTACCATCTACTGTGATAACCAGAGTACCATTCGAATCTGCAAATATCCAGTTCAGAAGCAGAGAACCAGACACATTGAGATTCACATGCACTACATCAGAGAGCTTGTGCATGATGGCACCATTCACCTACTCTTCTGTTCATCTTCAGAACAAGTAGCTGATATCTTCACCAAAGCATTATGTGAGAAGACCTTTAGCAATCTCAAATCACTACTGGGGATTGATGATCATGCTGTAAAGGCATGAGTGGAGACAAGATTCTACAATTTTGGTTTACGGTCCATGTTTAAGGGAGGATTTTCCCAAGTTGGTTTTGCCTCTTTCCTTGTTTCATATGGACTTGGAGTATGTAAAAGGGTGACTAAGCCTTGTTGCTAGGCCCTATATTTTTGATTTATTACTCATAAATTCAGGCTTAAGGGGGGGTGTTAGAATAATCAAACCCATATTATTACCCACTTAGACATTAATTCATTTATTTTTGTCTTATTTGCCTAGTTCATGAGTCCCACCATGTGCAAGTTGCTAATTGCCTATCCATAGAGGTCAAACTTGCCATCTTTGACTCATGTAGCACTTGGGAAAGACTTAGGAATCAAATATGCTTTATTCCTGGCCTCCTAGGCGCCCTTCTACTTTTTCTTCTTTATTGACTTCTTTTTCAATGTTTTAAGGCACATAGGAAAGCAAGACTAGGTGAGGTGAACTTGTTTTATTGCCCTTTCATCCTCCACTCTTTCCTCCACGAAAAAGCATGTATGAGCTTCCATTCCCCCACTCATTATCTTTCCCATGCGCCCTTGCCAATTCGTGAGCCTCATGACAGATTTGGGATCAGCTTTTTACACCTATGGGGGATTTGCCTATTTTTGGTAAGCCTGCTTTATGCTAGTTTTGGATTCCTCCTTATGCATTTGATCTCTTGATGTATTCTATATATTCAGCAACCTATGTTATTACAGGGGTGGCTATTGTACACTTAGTTAATATAATTTTGTGTTATAGCTCCATATTCAGTCTCCATTGTTAGCAATTTTGCATGATCAATTGATAATTGTTGTGGGTAAAATTAATCTATTGCTGGCCTGAATTTCTACATAAAGACACCGAAAGAGAAGTTTGATTCCTTGACCAATATATTTGAAGGAAAGAACATAAATCAGAAGATGACCTTAAGAAACCAGTTGAAGAATGTGAAGATCCAGAATGCAGAGACCATACAGTCATACTTCACAAGGGTCTCTCAAATCAAAGAACAACTTGAAGCGGTAGAAGAAGAATTGGAGAATGCAGAAGTTGTGATAACCACCTTGAATGGCCTCCAAGGATCATGGGATTCATTCATTTGAGGAATGTGTGCTAGAAGGAAGTGATTACTTTCAGTAGACTCTGGAAAGAAGAAGAAGCTCGACTCATAATAAGAGAAGAGAAGATGGGAGAAACTGAAGATCAAGCTCTCACTATCCAAAGAAGATCCCTCAAGCGATGAGGAATATGAAGGACCCAATTCTTGAAGAGCCTCTTATCCATCTTAGCATTTGGATAAGAAACGATGCTATTATGAATGAAGAAGATGACAAAGCTAAAGACTCAAGAAGGAGTCTACCCACGAAACAAATAAAGATAAGTATTCAATTGTCATTTCATGATATTGTTTTGTTATGCATTTGTTTATATTCATTTGATGTATTTTGCATGATAGAATGTTTGCATTAATGCCAGTATACTACTAATATGCATGTGATGGGTAAGTAGTTCATGGTGCTATACAACTCTCCATTGCTACTTATCTAGAATGAAACCTCTTTGCTGACATATTGGATTAGTACACAATCTCAATGTTGTCCTGGTAGAGATGTAAGGCATCTAGAAAGTTTCCGTAAGATATGGATGAATGTTGTATTGGCTAAAATAGTTGCATGATCATATATTTATGCATAAGAATTTTCCATTATGAATATGCCTTATGAAATGTTTCTAACCATACAAATGCATTTGACTTGTTGGAAAGATCGCGTAAAATCACCTACAAGCAAAGAAGGATGAGACTTGTTCCGAAGAACAAGTGATGACAGTTCAATAAAGAATGCAAGATGAAGAATAATATGATGATACTCTCAAAGAAGAGATCTCAGACATAGTGTATTTATGTAACACTGTTGAGTGACATCATTGATGAAGAACCTTCTAAGAAGTAGCTAAGAATAAAGGGAAGGAGTGTACCAGTTCAAGAAGAATGATGTCTAGGATGCAGTATAGAGACCTGAAGAGAAGTTCATAGTTCCATCATGCAGTAGATGGAAACATCATGGGATACAAGGAAAGATTTGTAGTTGTAGGCATAGACTACGAAGAGACATTTGCAGCCACTAGAAATACACATGACAGGAAGAATCATATGTGAAAATGAAAGAAGGCCTTGTACGATCTTATAAGACACCCATGGGATAACACATACATGATGAGATTGATGAAGATCTTAACCTTTGCTAGAAGGTTGAAGATGAAATCCTATAGAGGATGAAAATATCATAGATGGGTGAGAGAATAATGTTTTCAAGATAAAAGATCTTGGTATCCAGTGACCCTAGATGGATACACAGAATATTAGTAGCAAAGGAAGCTACTTGTCACTCTGGTACAAAATGTTTCAAGCATAGAGTATGAAAGACAGAGGGAGTATGATGCTCCGCTTCAAAGGGAGTGACTATAGATAATCATGAGGTTCGACATGATACGACAGGATGGATAGATTATTGATGACTCTAGGCTTTACTGATAGTAAAGTGGATTCCAACCTTTGCTTCAAGGTTGGAGGAAGACTAGTGATGCTCTTTTTATGTGGTGATACACTATTTTCTAGGCATAGAGGTGTGGCAGAATGTGGATGGAATCTTCCTAGGATAAGGGAAGTATGCAGTAGAGATCCTGAAGAGGTTCAAGATGATGGACCGTAAGGCCATGACCACACCTATGGCATCGAACATGAAGCTATTGAGTGATGCTTCATTAGAGATGGTTGATGCTATGATGTATTGTCAGATGATTGGGTCCTTGATGTACTTGCCGAATACGAGACCATATATTTGCTTTGTTGTGAACACCTTGAGCCATTTCTTGACAGATCCAAGACATGTTCACTTGATCACTACAAAGCATATTCTGAGGTGCCTAAAGGGTACAGTTGATTATGGGCTCAAGTATGAGGCAAATCAGAAGTTTAACTTGGAAGGTTATGTTGATTCAGATTGGGTAGTGCCATTGATAGGAAGAACACTTCAGAGTGTTGCTTCAGTATGGGATCAGGTGTGATCTCTTGGTTTAGCAGGAAGCAATCTTATGTGGCACTGAGTACAGATAAAGCAGAGTATGTCATAGCTTGTTCAGCTAGTTGTGAGGCAGTATGGATGAGGAAGCTACTGTCTGATTTATTTGATCTCCAATTAGATGCTACTTGTATATACTGCGACAACCAGAGTTGTGTGAAGTTGACATAGAACCCGATGTTCCATGACAACTCGAAGCATATCGAGAACAAGTATCACTATATCAGGGATATGGTGCAGAGAGGAGCAATGAAGCTCTAGTATGTTGTGACAGATGAACAAATAGCTGATGTGTTGATGAAGCCATTGGCCAGAGTGAAGTTTGAGTACTTCAAGGAGAACCTTGGTGTTCTCCATATTGAGTTTCCCTCCAAGGGGAAGTGATGAGTCTGTGAGCCATTCTGACTTGGTGAGAGGATTAGGTTCCTTCCATGGTTAGATGTAAGTTCCAAGCCATTCTATGATGGTGAGAGGATTGGTTCCTTCCATGTCAGATATGAGTGCTGAGCCATTCTGATATGACTATACGATTGGTTCCTACATGGTTAGATATAAGGGTTGTTGCCATTCTCTGAATGGAGGTACCTAGTTAGTTACCAGGAATACTCAATCTAGGATTGAGGGCCATTCTGATATGACTGTGGGATG
Organism: Pseudotsuga menziesii; assembly: GCA_001517045.1. Lineage (NCBI taxonomy): Eukaryota > Viridiplantae > Streptophyta > Pinopsida > Pinales > Pinaceae > Pseudotsuga > Pseudotsuga menziesii. The sequence goes on along the minus strand of LPNX010949537.1, from coordinate 17,678 downwards.
TAGTCTCACATGATCAGATATAAGTGTAGGTCCATTCTTATGTAATTGAGGGATATGTTCCCACTTGATCAGATATAAGGGTTGATGCCATTCTCTGGGATAATGGAGGCACCTGGTTAGTTACTGGGAACCCTCAGTCTGGGACTGAGAGCCATTCTAACATGGTGAGAGGATTAATTTCCTTCCATGGTTAGATGTAAGGGCTAGGGCATTCTGACATGGTGAGAGGATTAAGTTCCTTCCATGCTCAGATGTAAGAGATGGGCCATTCTAACATGGTGAGAGGATTAAGTTCCTTTCATGATCAGATGTAAGGGATGGGGAATTCTGACATGGTGAGAGGATTAAGTTCCTTCCATGGTCAGATGTGAGGGTTGGGCCATTCTGACATGATGGTGGAGGTGTTCCTCTCATGGTCAGATGTGATTTCTGGGCATGCCTTTCTGACGAGTCAAGGTCAGATGTAAGTGCTGGGCGGGCCATTCTGACTTAGGGTTAGATATAAATGCTGAAGAAAACCTACATGGAGGCTAGGCCTACAACCAGCATGAAAAAGGGCTAGCTCTGTAGAACTTCCTATGACGAGAAGAATCATGAGATAGCACCAGTGATGATCCCGATAGAGTGATGATCCAGATCCAGTGTTGTTGATCCATCGGTGATGATCCAGATCCAATGATGATCTAGATCCGGTGATGATGATCCAGCAATGATGATCTAGATCCAGTGATGTTGATCTAGCAGAGATGATCCAGATCGAGTGATGATCCAAATCTAGTGATGATGATCCAGATCTAGTGATGACCCATATCCAGTGATGTTGATCCAGCAGAGATGATCCAGATCGAGTGATGATCCAGATCCAATGATGATGATCCATATCCAGTGATGATCCAGATCCAGATAAATATGACTTGAAGATGAAGATGACTTGAAGATGACGAGAACTCGATGATGATCCATACGATACAAAGAAGAAGACTTGTGTTGATAAATTGTGTCGAGAGAATACATTCTTAGTTAAGAGGGAGTGTTGATGTAATTGTAACTTCAGAATGTATTCACGTGTATATCTTATGTATTGTACCCCTATTTTTATTCCAGGAAGTGTTTGAGTCATGCCATGCCTCGATGTTCCAATCGGGAGTTTTTATAATGTAAACAAGTCATGTCAAGTCATTGTGGGTAACCCTCCTATTTATCAAGGGTTAAATTCCCTGTGGTTCCAGGGCCCTAGGGTTATTAGACTCTCCTAGAGAAGTCGACCCTAGGTGAGTTATTGTAATTCGGGGCAATATTCCCCACCATTATGTTGAGGATAACCCTCCTTGTTAGTCAAAGGGGTAAAGTCCCCACAAGTTGTGAGACACTAGGGTTATTAGACTCTCCTAGAGATGTCAGCTCTAGTAAGTAATTGTTAAGTGAGGCTGACATATTGGAGTGGACATTAAGTGAATGAAAGAATATAAATAGAGAGTGGGCCTCTCTATTTATCACACACTCACTCACTCATTGGGGCGCATGAGTGAGAGAGAAGTTGCTAGTACAAGAGAGAGACTACTGCTCTCAGGAGATCATCTTTATGTTTTCGGGTTTTACTTTTGGTGCTGATTATATCTCTGAGGAAGTTGTGGGATTTTCTCCTTTATGGTTTCCCCGAGGAAAATTCTTTGCGTCTCTTGTCTCTTGTGTTTATTGTTGTGCATGTTATTCTCTTAGTTAAAGATCCTAATATCATAATGCTAGCTTGAATGATAAAAATATAACATATTCCGCCTTCAACCTTGAAGTAAAGGTTGGAATCCTCTTTACTTTCAGTAAAGCCTAGAGCCATCAGTAAGCTGTCCATCCTGTCATAACATATCGAATCTCAATATCTTCCATAGTCACTCCCTCTGAAGTGGAGCATCATTCTCCCTCTTCCTTTCATACTCTATGTTTTGAAACATAATGTACTGGAGTGACAAGTAGCTTCCTCTACTACTAATATTCTCTGTATCCATCCAGGATCACTGGATACCAAGATCCTCTATCTTGAAATTTTTCAAACGTTTTTCTCGCACCCAACTGTGAGCTTGTCATCCTCTATAGGATTTCATCTTCAACCTTATAGAAAAGGTTAATATCTTCATCACTCTAGGTGATATTCAAGCTCCTCATGTATGTGTTGTCCCATGGGTGCCTTCTGAGCTCATACAAGGTCTTCTTTCATTTGCACACATGATTCTTCCCGTCATGTGTATTTCTAGTGGCTGCAAATGTCTCTTCGTACTCTATGCCTTCTTTTTGTGACAAGCCTCATGCTATGAATATTTCCTTGTATCCCATGATGTTTCCATCTACTGCATGATGGAACTACAAACTTCCCTTCAGGTCTCACTATTGCATCCTAGACATCATTCTTCTTGAACTGGTATTCTCCTTCCCTTTCTTCTTGGCTACTTCTTCATAGCTGGAAGGTTCTGCATCAATGATGTCACTCAATAGTGTCACATAACTGCATTCATCATATTATTCTTCATTCTTAGATTATTTCTCGAACTGTCATCACTTTTTCTTTGGAACAAGTCTCGTCCTTCTTTTCTTGTAGGTGATTGTACACGATCTTTCCTATAAGTCAAATGCATTAGTTGTATGGTTAGAAACATTTCATAAGGTATATACATAATGAAAAATTGTTTTTCATCAAGATATAATTATGCAACTATTTTAGCCAATAGAACATTCATCCATATCTTATGGAAACTTTCTAGATTCCTTCCATCTCTACCAGGACAACATTGAGATTGTGCACTAATCCAATATGTCAGCAAAGAGGTTTCATTCTAGATAAGTAGCAATTGAGAGTTGTATAGCACCATGAGCTACTTACCCATCACATGCATATTAGTAGTATATTGTCATTAATGCAAACATTCTATCATGCATAATACATCAACCGAATATAAATAAATGCATAACAAAACAATATCATGAAATGACAATTGAATACTTATCTTTATTTGTTTCATGGGTAGACTCCTTCTTGAGTCTTCAGCTTCAACATATTCTTCATTCGTAACCACATCATTTCTTATCCACTTGCTAAGATGGATAAGAGGTTCTTCCAGAATTGATTCCTTCATATTCCTCATCGCTTGAGGGATCTTATTTGAATCATCAGAGCTTGATCTTCAGTTGCTCCCATCTTCTCTTTCTCTTATTATGAGCTGAGCTTCATCTTATGTGCGCTCTTCCCAGCGTCTGATGAAGGTAATCACTTCCTTCTAGTGTACACTCCTCGAATGAATGAATCCCTTGATCCTAGGAGGCCATTCAAGGTGGTTATCACAATTTCTATATTCTCTACTTCTTCATCCACTGCTTCAAGTTGTTCTTTGATTTGAGAGACCCTTGCAAAGTATGATAGTATGGTCTCTGCATTCTAGATATTTACATTATTTAATTGGTTTCTCAAAGTCATATTCCGATTTATGTTCTTCCCTTCAAATAGCTTGGACAAGGAATCAAACATCTCTTTAGGTGTCTTTAGGGAAGACACTTGTGGTATAAGATGATCCTTGATTTGCTTGATTTTTATCATTCTAAGCTAGCATTATGATCTTAGGATCTTTAACTAAGAGAATAACATGCACAGCAATAAACACAAGAGACAAGCGACACAAAGAATTTTCCTTGGGAAAACCATAAAGGAGAAAACCCCGCAACTTCCTTAGAGATAGAATGAGCACCAATGGCCGCAGTAAAACCCGAAACTAGAAAAGATGATCTGCACAGCTTGTTCTCTCTCTCACACTGAGAGAGCTTCTCCTCTCTCACTCATGCACCCCAATGAGTGAGTGTATGTGTGATAAATAGAGAGGCTCACTCTCTATTTATATTCTTTCGTTTACTTGAAACCCACTCCAACATGTCAGCCTCACTTAACAATTACTTACTAGAGATGACATCTTTAGGAGTGTCTAATAACTCTAGTGCCCCACAACTTGTGGGGACTTTTCCTCCTCCAACCAACAAGGAGTGTTATCCTTAACACAAAAGTGGGGACTATTGCACCAACTTACAATGAATCACCTAGGGTCGACTTCTCTAGGATAGTCTAATAACCCTAGGGCCCCAAAACTGCGAGGACTTTAACCCTTGACAAATAGGAGGGTTACCCACAATGACTTGACATGACTTGTTTACATTATAGAACCTCCCGATAGGAACATCAGGGCATGACATGACTCAAATACATTACAGACACATCCCAAAATAAACATCGGGGTACAATACATAAGATATACGGATGAATATATTATGAAGTTACAAATACATCAACATGATTGAATCAGCAATGATCTTCTTTTCCGTAACCAAGTTCTTCTTGTGTAAGGCTTTTAGCCTCATCTCCCTCTGGAACTGGAACCTCTCCACTTATGTAGGTGTCCAATTCATTTTCTTCAAGAACCAATGAAATCATATACTTCCATGCTTGGAAGTTGTTAGCTTCACCAAGATTGTCATCAAGCTAGTGTGATTAGTCATCTTGAAATGAGGACCTCAAATGTAAATAGCAAAAGATTAGATCTTACCGATTTGAGGTGTCCGTCCTGGTTTCAGAGCTCGTTGATCTAGGGTTTGTCAGAGAAACCCTAATTTTCAAAACTTCAAATTTAAAACTTCTAATTGGATAGAAAGATATACCTCTTCAAGGAGAGCTGTCGAATGTGCTCCTTTTCTGAAAACAATGGAGGAAAACTTCTGGAATAGGAAGCCCTAGTTTTCCAATTTCTTCTGTAGAAATTCCTGATACTGTTTCTGCGGTATCTTTGAAATTAGTGCTCCTCTATGTCTGAAATTTTGTACTAAGGTATCCTCATCTGTTCTCTTTCCAACACCATAGGTTTTATAAGAATTGGTTCACCAATTGGGACTTATGATAGTTTTCCCATGGTAAATTAATTCAGGACTGTTGAGCATAACAAACTTGTATGGACTACCACATGTCAATGTGTCACCTTCAGGGTCTGAATTTTGTACCATAGAAATTAAAGTCCATGACCTATCTATAAAATCTTTCTAAATTTCATTTGGAACTTTGGATCCCGACATAAAGCAATTCTCCCTAGGTGTCCTGTTTAGGGATCAATCCTGGAAGAGGCTAGAACCCTGATTTGGAGGAATCATATATCCCATAATACAGTGAATATGAGGCCAAAACATTTACAGAGGGTACATCAGGATTTTATCTTCATCTTGTGAAACTTTTGGCCCCTGAGACTTCTTCAATCCAGAGATATAGCGAATGTACCAAAACTTATCAGTTTTAGTATTTTAGGGTTTTTCCTGCTCGGGGTCAAATTAGGGTTCAAGTTTCCTATATTTTTACGCAACCAAAAATATCGACCTTGGTCTCTAGATTTTGATTTTTATGAGGAGAGAAATCCTATGCTGGGCTCACTCAAAAATTCCTCTTATGTAAAAAACCCTAATTTCTGACAACAAAAACTGAAAATGCTAGGAATCAAATTATGCTTCAACATAAAGATGCACCCTTCAATGGAGAGTTATCCTAGCCTCCTTTTCCTAATGGATTATGGAGAGAGACCCAAAAAGTAAGAATCCATAGCTTCTATAGCTTCACAGTGTCTTCTTCTCAAGTTAGCTCTGATACCATGTTAGATTTTTATCATTTAAGCAATATGATCTTAGGATCTTATCTAAGAGAATAACATGCACAACAATAATCACAAGAGACAAGAGACACAAAGAATTCCCTCAGGGTAACCATAAAGGAGAAAACCCCACAGCTTCCTTAGAGATAGAATGAGCACCAATAGCAAAATTAAAACCTGAAAACATAAAGATGATCTCTGATAGCTGATCTCTCTCACTTGTGCCAGCACTTCCTCTCTCTAACTCATGCACCTCAGTTGAGTGAGTGTGTGTGTGTCAAATAGAGAGTCTCACTCTCTATTTCTACTAGTTTCCAACTTGAAAACTACTTACCAGGGCCGACATCTGTAGGAGAGTCTAATAACCCTAGTGCCCCACAACTGTGGGGACTTTGGCCCTCTGATCAACAAGGAGGTTTAACCTCAACTCAATTGTGTGGACTATTTCCCCAACTTACAATGGAGGTTTCACCTCAATGACTTTACATGACTTTATTATATTAATGACTCGCCCGATAGGAACATCGGGGTATAATGAAATACAAATGATTCTCTCGATAGGATCATTGGCGTACAATATAAGTGAATACATTCCAAAGTTACAAATACATCAGTAGAGATAGATGCTATTTTCTTTAAGGTTATTACTATCTTGGTTGGAATTATTCTTGGTGATGTAATCTATACTAAAGAAGTTGTTCCCTTGTGGTTTTTGATGATAAAATCTCTATGTTCTTTTGTCTTAATTTTCTTGTATTTCATTCAGTGATCCTAATGTTATGGTTATGATGAAATGATGTTAAATGATTAAAGATATTGTATAATCATTAAAATTCTAAAAACACCAAACTAAATTATTTATGTATTCTAATTACTCTCTGCAATCATTAATTCAAAATAATGCAATACAATATCTCAAACTAACATATATACATGCTTGTTATTCAAATCTTATGTACATGGGACTTATGTTGAAGTGTTTAAGAATGAGGATAAAGAGTTGGGTAGAGTGGATGACAAATATCATTAGATCCCATGATCCAAGAAATGAGAATCCAGTAGATCATTTGGAATGTATATGTTTCGGAAAAAAAATTCGGGATAGTTACCCCTTCGTAGCATCATTTAGCATATTCAGTGGTGTTAATTCTCTTCTAAGTTCACCAAAAAGGAATATTTTCAATCCAAGCAAGAGAAAAGGATACAATGGGTGAAAACGAAGCACATGATTTATGATTAATATGGAAATATTAAGAGGTTCCCCTATGTGATTCCCCTTTAATGCAAACTCGCCCTTGACTCAACTACATTGAATAAATTGATTCATTGATCAAGTGAATTACTCTCTAGAACCACTAATTCAAAATAATACTAATGTATTCGAATTACTCTCTATAAGCACTAACTCAAAATAATACAATATAATCTCTCAAACTAACATATATGCATGTTAAATGTACAACATCAAGAGTCATTATTCAAGCCAATATTAGGACATTTAGTTCTAAGTGATATCCTAAGTTGGAATCAGGTACTTGGAGTAGATTCTCAGGTTGCACCTAAGGATGACTAATCCTTCAGTTATAAAGGCTATTCCTCATGTGAGTATATCAAGTCATGAATCTCATGTGGACCTCCAATTATAGTAGGTACCCATGTAGTGTGTTGATGTATTTGTAACTTCGAAATGTATTCATCTGTGTATCTTATGTATTGTAACCTGATGTTCATTCCGGGATGTATCTATTATGTAATTGAGTCATGTTTTCATGCCCTGATGTTTCGATCAGGAGAATCAATAATTTAAACAAGTCATGTCAATTCATAGTGAGTAACCCTCCGATTGTCTAAGGGTTAAAGTCCACGTAGTTCCAGGGCACTAGGGTTATTAGACTCTCCTAGTAGAGGTTGGACCTAGTAGGGTTTTAGTCATGTCAGGATTAGTATAAATAGAGAGTTGGGGTCTCTATTTAGTACACATCACTCACACACTCAAGTGTAGCGCATAGTTGATGAAGGAGAAGACACTGGGGCAAGACAAGAAGAAGATTACTACTATCGGGAGTGCATCTTACTATTTTCGGGTTTTACATCTTGTGCTGATTCTATCTCTAAGGAAGTTGCGGTCTTTTCTCCATTTATGGTTTCCCCGATGAAAAACACTGTGTTCATTATCTCTTGTGTTTTATTGCTGTACTTGTTGTTCTCTTAGTAAAATGCTAACTTGAATGTTGGAAAACTAACATGTTATCAAAGCTAACCTGAGAAGAAGACACTGTGCGGCTGCGGGAACTAGGGCTTCCTAGTTTGTGGATATTCCTCCATAGATTATCAGAAAAATTAAGGTGGAATAACTCTCCTCCTTAGGCCACATCTTTCTGTCGAAGCAGAATCCAATTTTGAGGTTTTTCAGTTTTGGACCTGTCACTCCTGTCGAAAATTAGGGCTTTCACAGAAGAGGAATTTTTCAATGAGCCTAGGCCTGGATTGATCTCCTCCACAAAATCAAAGTTAGGGACAAATTTCAAGGCATTTGGGTGGATAAAACTCTGGAAAAGAAAAACCCTAATTTGCTCCTGAACCAGCTCAGCAAGATTTCAGCTCAAGTTTCAGATCCAACATCTTCAACCTAGTAAGATCTAAAATATTTTGTATTTCCATTTGAGGTTCTCAGTTTAGATGTCTCATCATACCAAGCTTGATGAAAAGCTTGAGGGAGTTGATAACTTTCGAGCATGGAATTTTAGGATCTCCCTGGTCCTAGAAGAAAATGAGTTAGACTCCTACATCCATGAGGAGGTTCCAGTTCCAGAGGGAGATGAGACAAAGGCCTTACATAAAAAGAAGATGGTTATGGCAAAGAGGATCATTGCTGATTCTATAAAGGATCACCTTATCGCACAGGTGTCCTCTCTCAATACACCTAAAGCTATGTTTGATGCCCTAACCAAATTTTTTGAAGGGAAGAACATAAACCGAAAGATGACCTTGAGAAACCAACTGAAGAATGTGAAGATTCAGAATGTAGAAACAATCCAGTCTTACTTCATAAGAGTTTCTTAGATCAAAGATAAACTAGAAGCAGTTGATGAAGAAGTGGAAAATGTAGATATTGTGATGACTACCTTGAATGGCCTTCCTAGGTCATGCGATTCTTTCATCCAAGGAATCTGTGCTAGAAATAATTTAGTCAAGTTCAGCAGACTATGGGAAGAGTGCTCTCAAGAAGAAGCTCGGATAGCAGCTCGAGAAGAGAATATGGGAAGTGAAGACCAAGCTCTCATGGTACACTCCAAGTCTCACTCCAAGTCAAACAAAAGAAGACCTCATAGCTCCAGAGGTAAGCACTCTCACAAAGATAACACTAGAAAAGATGTATCTAGGATCATATGCTATACATGTGATGAAGCAGGACACTATGCAAGGAATTGTCCTAAGAAATAGAAGATAATGAAAAGGAGCAACAAAAGAAGACATCATGCTCATGCTGCAGAGGATGATGAACCATCTAGGAAGAGATACAAATATGAAAGTGAAGATTCTTCAAGCGAGGATGAATATGTTCTAATCTCCACTCTCATAGGCAACATTACTCATGGAAGTGATGATTGGATTATAGATAGTGGGGCTTCCAAACATATGACTGGATTCAAGGAATCTTTTGTGAGACTGTCAGAACATGAATCACCTCACAAGGTAAAGCTAGGAGATGACTACCAATATCCAATAAAAGGTAGTGGAGAATATTCCTATAACTTAGACTCTGGAAAGTCTCTAACAATGAAATAAGTATTGTTTGTGCCAGGACCGAAGAAGAACCTTCTCTCCATATTAGCATTAGATGCAAAAGGAATGTGGGTTGCATTCATAGATGGTCAAGTCATCATGTGGCCAAAAGGAAAGACTATCGATGATGCGGTAGTGATTGGAGAACAAGAATGAGGCTTGTACAAATTGAAGGGCCATCCACAACAAGCCTTGGTCCATGACATAGTAGATCCAAGTGAGCTTTGGCATAGAAGTCTTGCACATGTGCATTACAGAGCACTACCTATTGCAAGCAAAGATGTCGAAGGTCTTCTAGAAATCCAAGCAAAACATGATGGGGTCTACAAAGGATGTGCAAAAGGAAAGAATACAAAGAAGACATTTCCAAGCAGTGAAAGCAAAGAAAAAGGGATCTTGGAAATCATCCACTCCGATGTATACGGTCCTATGTCATCAAACTCTCTAAGTGTGTATGCATATTATGTTTCTTTTATTGATGACTTTTCTAGGAAGACATGGGTTTACTTCATGAAGAACAAAGGTGAAGTATTCAACAAGTTCAAGGAATTCAAAGCCTTGATCAAAAACCATACTGAAAAGAATATCAAGACCCTTCGATTAGACAATGGCATAGAATTCACTTCAAATGAATTCAAAGAGCTATGCAAAGAATCAGGGATTAAGAGGGAGTTTTCCACTAAGAGGGAGCTATTTGTAACTTCGGAATGTATTCATCTATGTATCTTATGTATTGTAACCCGATGTTTATTCTGGGATGTATCTATTATGTAATTGAGTCATGTTGTCATGCCCCAATGTTCCGATCGGGAGAATCAATAATGTAAACAAGTCATGTCAAGTCATAGTGGGTAACCCTCTGATTGTGTAAGGGTTAAATTCCCCATAGTTCCAGGGCACTAGGGTTATTAGACTCTCCTAGTAGAGGTTCTCCCTAGTAGGGTTTTAGTCATGTCGGGATTAGTATAAATAGAGAGCTGGGGTCTCTATTTAGTACACATCACTCACACACTCAAGTGCAGCGCATAGTTGAGGAAGGAGAAGACACTAGGGCTAGACAAGAAGAAGATTACTGCTGTTGGGAGTGCATCTTACTGTTTTGGGGTTTTACATCTTATGTTGATTCTATCTTTGAGGAAGTTGCGGGGTTTTCTCCATTTATGGTTTCCCCAATGAAAAACACTGTGTTCATTGTCTCATGAGTTTGATTGTTGTACTTGTTGTTCTCTCAGTAAAATGCTAGCTTGAATGTTGAAAAACTAACACAGTGGACCTCCAGTTATAGAGGTGGATGTGTGAGTATATTAAGTTATGATTCTCATGTGGGCCTCTAGTTATAGTATGTACCAATGGGGTGGGCCTCTAGTTATATAGGTGAAATGCTTTTCATGTTGAAGCATAAATGTTATGTGATGTATTACTAACCATGGTCATCTATTTCTTCTAAGTATCATTTTGAGATTAGATACCTCTAGAGTGAATTACTTTACCATACGACTATATGGTCCGAGAGTAATATAATATGATCATATCATGTGAAAATTATTCTGAGTATAATGTGATGTGATATATAATTAATGCTAACACATATCGACCATGAAACAAAGATACCTATAGATTGAATTACTTTACCATAGATAAAAGTAAAAGAAAAAGATAATTCGAATTTCCTATGAAATGACTAAGTGAACTCAAATTTTTCAAATTTGTAAGCTTCAGTTAAAGTTACAATGTGCGCTTGAATTAATTAAAGAAATCTTAATGATCACTCCAAAGTAAATCAATCAGCATGATTCAGTTAATAATAGTTAACTAAGTTTTAATGAAGATGGACTAGTTAACTAAAGTGTTTATATCTTAGTTAAACTAAAATATGATACTTAAGTTAATCAAAGGACAACACTACAGTTAACAAAGTGTGTGCATGATGACACTTGAGTTAAAGAATTGTGACACTTAAGTTAGGATTCTAATTAAGTGTTCATACATCTATTCATATGTTGAGTCACTCTGGTGTCAGTTAAGCAGTATTTATTTTCAAATATGAAAGGCATGGTGCATATGTTATGCATGTTGAAGATTCCAATGCACCAGAATTACTATTCATGAAGGCAATTCACAGTTTTGATGTAATGTGTGCACAATTCTCATGCATACATTCGCTATTGTATGCATCACAGTGATTTTAGCTTATTATTAATGTGCAGGAAACATGGAAGTTTCATACAATTGATATATGTTCTATATTGCATCCATGTTCTCTGTTCCCTAGAACCTGGGGTGATGAAGACAATATGCTATTATGTAAAAGACATTCTCTCCAACCTATCTAATTATACTCAAAAGAATTGTTGGGTTTTTCATCCTCATTATTTTTAGGTTTTTCCTGGGGTACATCTTGTGTTGTGGATGAATGAATTATGTGATTAAATTTTCTCTTGATTCTAGTGGTCAACAGTTATGTAATTAAAAATTTTAAAGTTCAATTTTCTTTGCATTTGCTTACAAATTAACAGGGTATCAGAGAAATCAAACTAGAAGCCTATGTATATCCTCAGGATATGATCAAAAGTTTTAAAATCCATGAAATCGATCTTTGTTCAAATGAAAGAGCATCTTGAGGGTACTTACAATTTCAATAGTTGGAATGCGAGGGTGTTAAACATCCTAGAGAAACATGGCTTGGATAGCTACATATCCACAGTGATGGAGGATCCTACAACTAATATAGTGCACATAAAATTCAATAAGAACCAAGAAAAGGCCAAACAGAGATCATCTATGATTCAATAAAGGAATTTCTAATTCCCGTGATCACTTTGTTGAAGACCGCAAAGTTATGTTTTGATACATTGACAAACTTATATGAGAAGAAGGCCCTAGGCCAAAAGGGGATTTGAATAATAAGCTCTTGAACCTAAATATTGAGAAGGACAAGTCTATGGAATCATTCTTCACCAAAATATCTCATGTGAGATATCATCTTGTTAGCATTGGAGTTGTGGTGGATGAGGATGATCTTCTCCAAACCGTAATTGATGGTATCTCATCCTCATGGGAGATATTCTCAGATGTAGTAAATGTCTGAGAGGTACAAAATAACTTTGATAGGTTGTGGAATGACTATATCCAAGAAGATGGGTGAATCTAGAGTAAGTCAGTGTGAACCAAAGAAGAAATTATTTCCCCAGTGGTAAGAATTAAGAAAGGGGGGAAACCATTTGCTCTAAAGAATTCTTTGCATTCAAATAAGGAGTTCGATAAATAATTTGACAAGTCGAAGGTTAGGTGCGGTTATTGTCAAAATAAGGGTCATTATGAAAGGGAGTGCAAAGCAAATAAAAATGAGAAAGGAAGGTTTCATGATCCTATGACAATAGAAGATGAAGCTACCTAAAAGGATGTACCTAAGGAGAAGTAGAGAAGGAGAGAGTATTACCTTGTCATGTGACTTTATGGATCTATCATCAAAAGTGAAGACAAATGGTTGATTAAAATTGGTGATTCCAAGCATATGCCAGGTTACACGAGAACCATCTATGAAAGTTCACATGCATGGTAGAGTTGGTGGATAACTCAACATATTCGATCCAAGGAGTTGAACCTATCACATTCCGGCTAACTTCAAGAGATTTAATGCATGTGAAGGACATTCTTTATGTCCTAGGATTGAAGAAGAACCTTCTATCAGTATCATTTCTTAAAGATAATGGCTTTCAAATTATCATCATGGATAACAAAGCATTATTATGACAAAAAGACTAGAATCTGATACAGTGATTAGACTTCGAGAGGGAGGAATATATAAGGTACCTGAGAAGTACATTCAAGGTATGATACATCACACTATTAGTCCATGTGAGCTATGGCATATGAGGCTTGACCAACTCAATACAAAGCACTATCGGGTTTACAAGAAATGGTTAAAGGTACACCAATATTTGATAGTGTATGTCAGGGTTGTATGCTTGGGAAGAATGTTAAAAAGTGTTTACCTAGAAGTAATATTATATATAAAGGGGTTTTAGATTTAGTACAATCTTATGTATGCAGTCCCATGGAATCCCCATACCCGACTGGCTACTTATGTTATGTATTGTTTATTGATAAATTCTCTAGAAATTCGTGGATTTACTTCCTTAAGGATAAGAGAAAAACCTTTAGCAACTTTCATGAATTTAAATACTTATTAAAGAATCATATAGGAAGGAATATTTGTTCCTAGAGGTCTTAAAATGGATGTGAATTTGATTCCCATGCATTTAATGAGTTGTGTAGTGATGCAGGAATTTGTAGATAGTTGATAGTTCCATACAACCCCCAACAAAATGGGGTTGCTGAGACGATTAATAGAACTATATGTGAAGATGAAAAATCTATGTTGCATGATAAGGATTTGTCTACCTTTTTATGAGAAGAAGACACCAGTACAATAGTGTATATTCAAAACAGAAATATGCATGCCATTCTGGATGAGAAGATACATGAAGATGTGTTCACTTATGAGAATCCAAACATTTCACACCTCCAGATATTTGGGAGTCTGGTATACATCAGTGTACTGAAACAAAGGAGGACAAAGATGGAACCTTCAAGAAAGAACAGAATCTTTGTGGGTTATAGCAAATCATCAAAATCCGATGGAATTTAAGTGCCTGGTTAGAGACACATAGAGTTCAGTTGAGATGTGACCTTTCATGAAGATGATGCATTCTAGAGTTCAAAATATCTTATGTAAGATATAGACACAGAGGATCATGAGACACCTATGTCAGAGGACCCAACAATTGATTCCTCCCATCTAGATGTTCAGAGGGAGAACCTAACAGAGTGTTCATATTTTCTATTCCCTTATGAACCAGTAGAACTAGTTGATGAACCTCCTCCCAAGTGGAGGTCTACATGGTTCTGAGATATACTAAAATATGCAAACAATCATGGAGAACTAGTGCACTCTTCCATAAAGAAAAATAAACCTCACCGGTATTTAGGGTATGTTGAACAGATGAGTCACATCAGTGACTCTAAGCCTTCATCCTATGATAAGTTAAAAAGAAAGAAGTTTTGAAATATGGAATTGTTGAGGAATATCAGTCTATATTGAAGAATGATGTTTGGGATATTGTTCCTAGACATAAGGGTGTTACCACCTAAGTTATACTTAGTGGTTTTTTATCAAGTGAGCCTGGTGAACCGGATAGGTTTAACTTGTTTGGACTTCAAAAGACATGTGGAAGTACTTCTGAGAAGTGCTTGTTGTACCATATCACATGTGCATACCGCATGGGGGAATTGCAATAAATGTGCTAGCATGATAGTGTATGTAAAAGACTCAGTCTCTTAGACTTTATTTGTCAATCCAATCAGCCCAGGGTTTTTTTTCCCTTGGTTATTATTGGTTGTTGAACAAACGACTGATAATTTCTGAGTTTTTCACTCCATACCTCCAAAGTTGGGGTGGTCGGCTTGGCATTTAGGCCTATTGAGGTTATTAGAGTCTATGTGTCAATGTATAAACATGCTAGACATCATAGTTGAGTCATATGAACATGTCTAAGTCCCCCTAGGTTTTTTTCAATTTTTCAATTTTTTTTATTTTTTCAGTGTTTTTTATTAAAATTTATTTTTTCCAAAAAACTTAGGCTATTTTTTAATAGTTTAATTCAAAAAATTGATTTTGTAATAAAAGTGGGCCAAATAATCGGTTTCAGTCATGTAGGTGCTCATTTTCAAGCTAAGAGCACCATGTAAACCCATGGACCCACTATTTCCTAAGTTTTGAGTGATTTTCCATCACTCAGGTCAGAAATCCCCAAAAATCAATTATTTATTATTTTAATTAATAAATTGATGAATAATGGAGCAAATCCAAAATCATAAATCAGTGGATTCTCAGCCGATTTGATTGAAATCAGTCAGATCTGAAGCAGATTGACTGGATCTGACAAATCCTTGACTGAAGGAGGTGATCAAATCAGATCCAGAGTTGATCCTCAATTGTATTCATGGGGAATTGCACCCTCTCTCTCTCCTCCACATGTGTGGACTCTCCTGGATGCTCTTTGGACTGATGTGTCGGTGTATGGGTTGATGTGTCAGCTCAATCAAGCCCCCGGCTGACAAGTAGGCTCGGTTCAGCTTCAGTTCTGCATTGATGAACTCTCCATCAGTTGATTTTATCTGATTCCATGAGTAATTGCACCCCCCATGGGCTAGATGGCCTGTATTTTGTATATATCCTGGCTAAGGCTCCCTCTTCCAAGCTAGTTAGAGCTGGACTGAAGGGCTTGTCATTGTAACTATGTATTGATCTTCATTTGTTGAAATAAAGAGAAGCTTTGGAGGCTCAATTGTGGAGTACCTTTCATGTGTGGATTGTCATTGTCATGCTGCATTCGAGGTGAAACTGGTATTTTTTCAATTTTTTGCACTTAACTATTGTCTGCCTGAATGGTTATTGAGATCATAGGGATAGATCATTGTAAGTAAGCTTACTTACTTCTATTTTTCTGCATATGTTTGAATGAGCTAATACTTGTATGCTAAATAATATTATTTGCATGTTGTGTCATCTACTTCTCATATGTATCTTCAAATTTGATAGTTCTGTTTGCAGGAGTTGTTTTGTAGCTTACAGGTTTGTCGTGACTGGAATATCTATGGTTCAGGTTTGATTCCATTGATTTCCAGCAGAGATTGCTAAGATCGTGCCCCTCGGTGATTCACTACCAAGTTTTCTCTACATATCTGCCTCAACAACAAGCACCTCTCTTCCCCTTTCTCTCCTTTAAAAATCTTAAATTTTCTTCAAACTGGTTACTTTCAAGGTTTCTTATTACTCTGATCTGTCTCATTAAGAAAAATACACATAGATCTAGTTAGTAATATCCCTTCCAAATTCTATATCTTAGTTTTGTTTTGCACATAAAGTTCAATTTTAAGAGATCTAGCTAAAATTACCATATTTTTGCAAGCATTTTAGTGAAAATTCGTAGCTTGCTGTTAAGGTAGTTTCATTTTCTGTATGATAAAATTTAATATTCTGCAATAAAATTGCATATTTCATTGGTTGCACAAAAATCAAGCCAAGATCCCAAGGAAAGCTTGCTTTCCTTGGTTCCTTTTTCACCTGTTTAGCTAGTTTTAAGTTCATCTTTTTTTAGTTAAGGTAGGCTGATCCAAAGGTACTCTTAAAGTGATTTTGGGCATATGTTATTCTAACATTCTCACTGGTTTTTATCAGGTGTAACAGAAAATAAAGGAAGCTTCTGTTCGGAAGTGTCCTCAGGAGCGTTCAAATCCCCCCAGGGGTCTCCCATTTGACTAAAACCTTTGATTTTTGCACCTTGTAAGCTCTTGATTTCAATCCATATAAGGATCAATAGGAATTATATCATTTCTCCTATATTGTAACCACTATTAATAAAAAAAAATGAATAGGCTCTTTCGAGCCCATTCCCCATCCCCCCTGGGGGGATTTGCGTCGGTGTCCTTTTTGTTGTTTTTTTCTCATTTATTTTCAAACTAGCATTGATCTAATATGAAGGTTAGTATAGTTTATTTTATTATTAATTTCATATTCCATACTTTACATTTTAAAGTAATCTTAATACTTACCCCACGACTTCCCGATTGACCCGAAAGGGGAAAGAGATTCATGGTAGGACTAATTAGAAAACTAGAATTGTGTATCTGTTTTATTTTGATCATTTTTTTTTTTCAGCTATCATAAAATTAACCCCTCCTCGATTCCCCAATTGAGATCCACTTGGATCGAAAGAGGTTCCTGGAGGGTTTTCTTTTAAACAAGAACACCCAGTTTAAATCTTACTAAAATTTACAAGACTCCAGTGTGTATGCTCTGCACTTGGATGTAGTTCATCTGATCATTCAAGCTATATCAAAAGCACTTGAGTGACTAGTATAATTAGGACTCAATCTCCCAAATTAACAAACCAATAGGTGAAAATCCAACACCTAGATCGAACCATCACGGTGGAAAAATACCCAAAGGAAGCGGGAAATTTTGAAAAGTGATCTCGGGCCGCCGATCTCTGTCACACCCTAATGGGTGCGCTATGAACAATAGCCCCAGAGACTCCATTTCAGCCCACATATTCCTTGCGAGTAGCCATGAAGGTTTAGTTTTGGACATACTCCAAGTACTCTAGGGTATATATGGAGTCCCCCCTTTGCCTAATTTTAATCAACTCACACTTCAATTTTAACTTA
>LPNX010949534.1:185206-223224 GCA_001517045.1 Pseudotsuga menziesii | reverse complement strand
AGCACTCCAACACTTTACTTTAAGTTTCATTTACTTTCAGCTTTGCAAATTGTTCATATGGTGAATGCTTAACCTTCATTAACTGCTTCAAGTAATTTAAATTAAAGTCTTTCCTTTGTAATATACTGTTGGTTTGATAATCTTCACTTAAAGTACTTTGCTGCTATCTTGTAAATCTTATTCATTTGTTTAGATTGATAAATAATTTGTACATTGTTTAATATCTTGATTCATTATTTATCTGCTCAATCATTTTGTTGTACAACACTTAAGCTGTAATTTAATTTTAACTTAGATCTCAGATTCATTTATAAGTTTGTAAAGTTGTAATCCACCTTTAGACTCCATTTGTAATAGGCACTGGTCTTTATTTATCTCAAGGTCTGCTTGTCATCAAAGGAATTCTGTGCACTTGCATGCTGCTTGTCATTCCTTAGATATTCTAAAGTCCTAGCCTTAATTCATAATAAAAGATCCCTTTAATTAATCTTCAATTAATTAATAAACCTGGAACATAGTCTTTCCGTAGGGACTACCCCCCTTGGCTCTGTTGGGATTTTGCCTAAACGGAGGAGCTGTAGACTGTGGTGACAGTGGTCCCCAGCTCTCGCTTGCCCCGAAGGACACACATAGCAGGTTGTGACTTTCCTGCGTCTTAAAGTGTGAATTAGGCGGCAACACCACCACACCTTATTATTGTGCTATGGGGTTGTGCTAGTGAAGGATAACATAACCTCCTAGACCCACCATGTGTTACTTTGTGGTCATTAGTCATATCTTATGTGGTGTGCCCCTCGTCGGGCATTTCCAGTGATGCGCCCCGCTCTATTTGTGAGTTGATCCATGTGAGATCTATCTAGCTAATCTTACCGAAGATTAGGATGATTTTATCTTATGATCTTGCCCCTTGATCTTTTTGGATCTAGGTATTATGTACTTGAGATATCTATATTTTGAGATGCTCTCTCGTTTGTGAAGGGGACTTTTGGCTCTCAAACTCTTGGATTAATAAAATATTTTGCAGAAAATCTTGGAAGTTTTGTCGAATGTCTTGTATGGAGATTGGAAAGTCTTGTTCTCTATAGCATTCTTGCGGATCTATGCACTTCTAATATTTTTTGCAGGTTGCCATCCATCTGGCGAAGGAAGCGTTTGGGTAGGGGTGTTATTGTGACTGAGCTCCATATCTTCCTCTCAAATCATCTTGGGTTCAGGGAGTATCTTTATTGTATCTTATGGCCATCTTGATGTTCTTTGATTCATCTTTCTTCATCATTTCATCTATCCTTTTGTAAATTGATTCTCATAGCGGATCTCTTTTCCAGAAGGAGGGAGCGCTTGGCATCTGAGAGGAGGTAGCGCTTTCACTTGGAGGGGCATAGAAAATGTTCGTAATTGATCGGAAAGGAAATATCGTCATCATACAAGGTTAGTAGCAAGTATTTCTAGGTACGTCTGCATATATTTTATTTTTTGGGGCTTTGATCTGATTGTCACAACCAAACCCTTTTTCTTAAAACCCTTGTTTTGTAGATCTAATAGATTCGGTGAGTTTTTTGTGACGGCCATCAAAACCCACTTGGAGATAAATGAATAAACCCTAGATCTGAAGTTTCATGTTAATCGAACTCCATTTGCCATGGGAATTAGCACTAGTCACTCTAGGTGGGGGCGCCCTCTTTGGGTGGGTGGTCTTTTCTTCAGATCTATCAGATGGGTATGCTTGGACCCGCCTCAAAATCATAGACCCAATTCTCAAGCACTTCGATCTAGTCATCTCATGCCCCGATATACTCTTTTGGGTCTGTTGTCGCCCGAAACTGGCACACGAGTGCAGAAGTCCAAAATGCGGGCACGTCGGCCCGGTGACAACTCTCGAGAGAGAGGCCAATGTCACCACACCCCTCTCTCCTCGCTTCAGGCTGGTTCTTCTCCACCTCTAGGGGGGATTCCCTAAGTTAGAATTGCTAAGGAAGGTGTAGCTGAGGGCAAGGTGATCTGAAGAGGCTGCCTTAGAGAAACATGGGTAGCAAAAAAGAAAATGATAGTGCTTGATGGACAGGAAGGGAGGGGAGGATCAGTCCTTGAGGGAAGACCAGTGCCAGTACCAGAAGGATGAATGGAGTCAAAATGGGACTCAGGGAGGCTTTGTGTTTCACAGAAGGGAGACTAAGCTGGTCCGTTCCATAATCAGAGGTAAGGAGAATGGATGTATAACTGACTACTATCCATTACTCCTAGACCTTTGAAAACATAATGGCGACAAGCAACTTGGAAGCTACAAATGCTTTCCCAATGTGCTAGATTATAGCCTTCTATGTAAGTCTAGTCTATAACTTATGAAAAACAGAAAAACCATGACAGAGACGCCCAATAGACCCAAAAACCCAACATGACTTTTTCTTTAATCAACTCTGGTAAAAATCCTCCCATCCAATTTTTCCATCATTTACAAAGAAAGAGCTATGCTCTTTATAGGCCAAAAAGGCTTTTCTCCTTTTATTTTCAAAAAGTAGAGTAAAATAAAAATAATAAAAGAAAATCAGAAAAAATGGAATAAGATCCACGTTTCTCAACTAATGTCTAAGGAGACTACCAGATAGTTAAAGTGTAACTATCCGTGTACTTAAGAAAAATCCATTTAACTAAAAGCTTGAACCAATAGATGGCCAACAAAACATGAACTAATTTTAAATCAATGCGACTCACACATCAACCATTGCTTCTCAATCAAGACGAGCACCCCAAAACAAGGGGAAATCCCTGCATATTTGCGGCTTCAATAGCCATGTCACTAACATCACCCACTGA
Source organism: Pseudotsuga menziesii (assembly GCA_001517045.1). Classification (NCBI taxonomy): domain Eukaryota; kingdom Viridiplantae; phylum Streptophyta; class Pinopsida; order Pinales; family Pinaceae; genus Pseudotsuga; species Pseudotsuga menziesii. The sequence continues at coordinate 220,413 of LPNX010949534.1, read as the reverse complement.
AATGAATCGACTTTATGCAAAGAGTAGCTATCAAACTAAACATGGAGTGCTCCAGACTTGCTAAATATCTTGCTGAAGCTCGAGATTTGATGCTGAATTAAAAACGCCGATCTCAAGGTTAGCTTTCTAATGCTGCCACCAACTATAGAATGAACAAAAGACGGCCACGCGAGCTGCCCCTAAAAATGCGAGCTCCTTCAATTTGTCATGATGGGTGCCACGATGAAGCTGCGATTGGATCCATAAAGAACTCAACCTCTGCGAGTTTCTGCCAGTCACGTGCTTTTGCGGAAATCCAAGTATTAGCGTTTGACAGAAATCATGTTACCAAGTCCGTGGCCAGTCTATCCCAGTTGCCAAACAAAAGCAAAAAAAAGGAATGATTCGAAGATGCAGTCAACTGCTGGTGAGATGCGTGGCAGTGGGTCTAAACTCCACATGGACAACTAAAAATCCACCGCTTGCGAGAAGCTCCCCGATTGTCAGGCCTTGGCATTCAATTTCACACCATTCTTGGACAAGTGCGCAGCACAGCATGTTACGTGTGTTAAGAAGTCATCACACATGCCTCCCGAAATGTTCTACAAACTTCTCAGCTTTCGGCGCAAACAACAAGTGTAGCAGCAACAACCAAAGAGATCTGTCTGTCTTTCTCCATATCAATGTGAACCTCTTTGTGATATTAAGTCACGTCCTGAAGATCCGATAAATACTGAGGTTTACGCCAAGTAGGGAATGACTGACTGCACATTTATGTCTCTTGGAAAATAATTGTTTGCAGTCCAACTGGGCTTCGTACTTCATTTGATCCCAAATTTCCTCAAACTTTCGATGAGTGTACTTTGAAATCATGCTAATATTTCAAAATACGAGAACCTTGGATCAGCATCCTAAGCAGAGTTAAGTTTAACTCGGGTTTTTCTTGGATTCGGCTTGTTTAGACTCTGATTTGGCATTGGGTTTCCCTTCATGCCATCGGTTGGCAATGTGGATGGCAAAACGAGCTACCCACCCTAGTTCCTCGGGTCCTGGATTCTTCACACGACATCCAAATGGTGATGATTGCTGTTAGATTTAATAAAATGACCCTCTCGCACAGAAATTGATTTATTAAATGACGATTCCCATGCATCGGGATCAGGCAGTTGTCAAATGCGAACTCTGTTTTGTTTCCACTTGCATTGGATACTTGAGGATAATCTGTAAAAGAAACAACTCCACCTTCATTTATGAAAGTATCAATAGAATGAGATATTGCCCAGACTACATCGTAAGCATAGAATCCAAATGCATTTAATCAACCATCAACAAGCCCAGCTTTGTGTAGATTATTCCATCTAACAGTAAAATCATGCTCCTGCTGTGAAACTGGAATATGCCGACGTAAACTGATGACTCCTTGGAGTGAGTTCATTGTATCATAATTAAGTATGGTAGAATCCAAAGCAGAATACAGCCAATCTATGGCTTATCCAAACATAGCCACTGTTCAACATTCCAAGGTACCATGCTTCAGAGAAAAGACTCGGACCTGCATCAGGATTCATATGTACCACAAAGATTCGTGATTCCATCAATGCCAACTGCACCAAGACATTGCCGATGTCACTTTTACTAACTCCAGGAGGCAATGCTTCTTTATGATAAATTTTGGATCTTATCTTTCCAAGTGCATCACTCAGTGCAGATATTCCATTTCCCCCATAGTCATCATCTTTACCTTTCAGCTTCTGGAAGTTGCTTTGGCACTCCCATAGTTTGTCAAACACTGGATTGTAATTTTGAGTCCTCACTCCTCCAATGTCCATATCAGTGTTGATTATGTTTACTGTCCCACAAACTGTAACCACATCACCGGGTATGCACACATCCACCAAATCTTCAGTTAATTCACATTCTATAGTTCGGGGCATTCTTCCTCTTCATGACTTTGAGCCTGCAACAACTCCTATAAATAGTGTTTTAGCCACTTCAAAATGCAGATGCATTTGGAGGGGTAACAGGGCCCACTTTGTCCACTTATGCAAAAACCCTAGGTGGGTCCCTTTAGGGTTTTCTTCTATTTGGATAGATCTCAGTAGATCTACGTCCTTAAACTATTTGTGGTACAATCTCAATCAATTTGGATCATTTCCTATCTTTACTAAGCCTCCCCAACTTGGCCCTAACCTCTATACCACACTTATTCCATAGATCTAGTTTTATCCACTCATTACCTCTCCTCTTTTATCCATTTCCAAACCCTAGGAGTGTTTTGGGTAGGTGCACTATCTCTCTTAGGCAAGTAGGGTTCCCCCCTTAATCATTCTCCGAATTGATCTAAAGCGACAAGAGCACGTCCGGTGTGACGACTACCCTTTTCCCGTAGTGGACGAAGTTCTTGCGGTGCCACCAGTTAGCTACCTTACCTCTACCGTCCTGGATAGGATATCTCAAGTGGGTAGCTACACTTTGTGTTATAACATATTTTGGTGTCGTTGCCGGGGAGGTAGAGGCTTACCTCTGGTGTCTGCGAGTAGTACTTCACTCTTATCTTCCAAATCATATCGCATCTGGATTAAGTTAAGTGAATGAATTTTCCTTTGCCTAATTTCACATTCACTTGTCTCTTTCTCACATCATACTTCCCCAACGACATTTCTTTCGATGAGTTCATTTAGTATCTCACCTGGCGACTCCACTGAGAAGCAAACCCATCCCACAAACCATAATGAACTCAGACGTATTTCTCCGATCCATTGAAGAATTAAATAAAACCATAACTAAGATTAAAGAGCAAAAGGAGGAAAGGAATAGATGGAGATCAAATTCTTGGTATAATTATGGGCATGAGCCTAACTATCACGATCCTTATCATTCCCACCAGTTTCCTCATCCCTGTAATGAAGTATCCCCAATAAATTATGTTGATCCAATTGGTAAGCATCAAATCCCATGTATAGAATCCAAAATAGTTAGAACACAAGCTATCTCCGTTTGAATTTTCTGAAATAGATGAGGCGCCTCATTCTATGCCTAAGAATTACATTAAAGAGTTGCCTCGTTTCTATGGAAACAATGCTACATCTATTGAAGATCATTTGCAAATGCTTTGGGATCATATGGAAGTTAGAGGTGCAGATGATGAAGATGTTTACATGTGGGCCCTTGGTGAATCCTTAGATGGGGATGCTTGTTTATGGTTTGATCATTTACCACCAAGATCCGTCACTGGTTATGATATTTTTATTGATTTATTAAAAAAGGAATGGGGTGTGTTATCCACTTATTTGTACCATAGTTGGATTAGCTGAGGAGCCGTCGGTTGACAAACATGACAAATGTTAGATTCCAATGTATCAGATGATCCGCCTTTGTGTCTAGCCAGTTTTGGCTAGTCAGTTTTTTGTTTGAATAATTTTGACCATGGCCCCGCAGGGTTTGTAATAAAAAGTGCTAGTAGGGTATTTTGAGTGGTTCGGTCTCCTAAGACGTAGAATCTCAACTAAGGTATTCCAGGGAGTTTTTTGCCCTAGACAATTATGCTTTGCCTATAGCCAAGTATAATTGACAAGGTTTTCTCTTGCTTCCTCCAAAGCTAGAATGCTTGATTTTGAATTCTGGGCCTTGGGGGGTTATTAGAGCCCAACTAAGTGTTTATAAACCTAATAAGCATTGCTAGAATAGAGCATGGTCTTGTCCTAAGTCAATAGGACCTTTAAAAAATTTCCAAAAATTTTTTACCGGACGGGTTAAAAAATTATTTTTTAATTTTTTAATTATTTCCCTAAGTTTTTTTATTAATTTTTCCATAAATTAATTGGAAAAATCCCATTTGTAATAAGTCGGTCATCCGGACCCCGAATTCAATGATTGAAGGCTCTAACCTTAAGCCAAAAATCATTCTTGATCAGCTAGCCAGTCAGATCCAACTTTCAAATCATCAATCGGACACAACGCTCATTTTCTCAAAAAAATCATTTTCGAGGAAATGATTATTTTGGAGAAAATTAAAACTCTCCAAATTAATCCAAATTCAGCGAAATAAAGGGCTAAATGACATCTCAATGGGCATTTATGATGATTGGAGTTATCATAACTCAGCTTTCAGTTAACGGATTTGTCATCTCCAGCTAAACTCCCGAATTGGATGAAATGGAGAGCACTCATTGGTTTGATGATTTGATTGAGGTAAAGACTAAGGATTACAGTAGCAATGGCCTCTCCAGAGCTAGCAATGGCTCCTCCATACCTAAGTTGTGGCCTCATCTACCAGCTCACGCCTCCCTTCATCATTCATGCCCCTCTTCAGCATGAGGGCGTCATCCACACGTGTGGGCTCAGTTATGGCTTGTTTGCAGTGGTTAGGGTTGGATTGGGGGCGTCTTGCCTAGGTGGAGGCCTCCCCTCACTCCCAGCTCCTCATTTTTAGGTCTAGGCTCTTAGTTATGTGTCGAGCCGGTCAGGTTATGTGATTTGGTTTTAGGGTTTTAGCTTGATCTCATTGTATAAATAGAGGGTCCTTCAACTCTATTCGGATGGAGAATTTGTGCAAGTACACTCTTGAAAAATTTGTAATATCTTTTGAATTTGAATAAAGCAAGAAGACTTTGGAGGTCCATGTGCGAGTTATTTGTGTGCCATGCTTCATCTTGTTCAAGGTGATACCATTCTTAGCTCATTTCTTTTGATTCTTAAGTATATGATCTTGTGATTAGAAGGCTAACAATCTAGCACAATATTATTTGATCTATGCTTTTCTCTTAAGTTTTGTGGCTTTCAGGTATTCTCCCAAACACAAGAGTTCTTGTTTGGTTTATGCATTCATTCTACAGGTGCCTAGGGAGTCTTCTACTTTAAGAAATCGAGAAACGAAGGGTTTGCTTGCCTCATCCATCAAACTACAAACTTCAAAAAATCTCTTGGTTACATTGGTTACTACAAAGCGGATCTACATTTTTACAGGTTTTATCCTATCGATTTGCTTTCCAAGTGTTAGCACTCAGAATGTACCCAGGTTGTAAAAGGTATACCCCAAGGTAACAGCAAAACCACTTTAGGAAGAAACTGGTATTTTCTTCCAGAGAGGGATCTCTCAAAAAAGATTTGACAAGACCACCCAGGTTGTAAAAGGTATACCCCAAGGTAACAGCAAAACCACTTTAGGAAGAAACTGGTATTTTCTTCCAGAGAGGGATCTCTCAAAAAAGATTTGACAAGACCAGATTTGAAATAACATTCACAGACTTATATATTGGCTGAAACAATAACATAACCATTGGGCATGGAGTCATATACAATACAAAGATACCACAAAGACATATACATGATATTCATCAAAGGCAAGGTAATCATATCATCACAGTCATTCAGATTGATTCTGGTGGAACAGGAGAGATGAAGAAACAGCCCATTAATACAGAGCATCAACAAGGATGAATTCTATATCAACTTTAGCAGCAAAATTCATATAATATCTGAAATGATAACCAGAGCATAAACACATGAATTCTGATCATCTAACGCTATATTCCAGATACAAAGAAGAAACAAAATGGAGTGTTACACAAAGAAGGTACAATCACATAAACGAAAGAAGCACAAACTGTAATATCAACAACACATGAATCTCTGACAAAAATCTCATGCATTTACTTTGTCATTCCAAAAACAGATATGTTCTCCAAAATTCTTCACAACCCGATGGGTTCCAACCCCCATCCCATAAAAAGATACAAATTTATAGATAAAACAATAAGTCGGCCCCCAGCAGATCAATAACAGAATGATCGGCGTAAATTAGAGTTTGTAACTGAATTCCTACACCACTAGGAAGTTGTTACAACTCCATTCCTAACAGATCACAAAGTACAAATCAACTGGATAACAAACTTTCGCCCAATAGTTCCACATCTCTGCCCCATCAGCTCCACGTCTTTGCCCCATCAGCTCCATGTCCTGACACCTGTTCCTAGGGGGGAAGAATATACTTTGTTTTCCCAAACCTCTCTACTGCTTTCCATTGCTCTGAACTTGGGGTGTCACACTCCATCATCTCCCGAATTGCTACCTCGAGCTCCATAAATGCTTCATAATATTTCTTGGGCGATCTGGCTCTGATGATTGCGAACTTCTGCAGGATTTCGAAGTCTTCCGTCAACATGTTCACAATGGTTTGTCCTGTGAGGCTCTTCTCTGTCTACATCCATGCTCTCGGTTTCAGACAAACTCCTCTTGACCAAAATACCAGCACCTTCTGTTATTTGGGTCGCTGTGACAGGTGTAGCATGTGTCCCTTCATCGAAATCTGACCTGTCAGTATACTGCAGCAAATTGGCCATTTCAGCTAGCCCCTCAATAGCCTGATGCTCAAATGGTTTATTCCTGTTCGCCTGTTTTCTCAATGAGATCACCTGGTGGGGGTCGTAGTTCATATTTACATCTTTTATGAAATCCATATTCTCCATCAACCTTTCTATAAATGCCAGGGCACCTTTACCTTTAAAAATGAAAGGGCCTACTTTAAATGGAAATTTAATATTCAAAGACTTTCTGAAAGCACCAAAGTGCTCCTCCTCTGACAACAATCTTTGCCTCATGAACTCCAATGCGAAAATCCTTGGGGTCAAGAAGGATGGTAGTCTATAAGGCTGACCAATAAAGCCATATATTCTCAACACTGTGTAACCTCTGTACAGGAACCAGTCCCCCACCCGATCTTCGGGTGACGACTGCATTAGACATCTCATTTCGTCCAAGACACGGGGCAGGTCCTCATCAAATAACATCCTGTATATTTCGGACATGATCGAATTGGCGAATTCGACCATGTTGATTTGCTTGGGCAAATCAGAAGAACATAGAGCACTTAAGAACTTTAACTCAGTAACATTAGAACATAATAACATGTTAAGCAAGTATGTTTGAAACCTAAAGAACTGGACCTTGGGAAATTCAGTCAACTGGAGGTGGATCGCTTCGGCAAGGTACTCATCTAAATTAAGCACGGGGACTGACTGGGACTCGGGACTTAAAGAGTTTATTTTTAACAAGAAACCAAGGATAACATCACCTATATGACAATCGTCATCTAGACCTAACACTTGACAGACCAAAGACATTACCAGTTGCACCTCAGTTCTAAAAACGTGCAAGGGGTAAGGTGAGAAAAGGTTTTCGAAAGACTGACCTTCCTTCAGGATACTTGACAGGAATTGAGAGCGACTTTCACCTTCGCAATTTCTGAAAAACTCGACAAGGACAAATTCATTTACAAACTCACGATTTACAGGGTAGCTTTCGGGCAGACTAAGGTTTTCTCTGACGACCGCAGCATCAATTTTACACAGTATTTTCGATGCGGACCTACTCACAATGATCCTCTAAGAGGGAGAATAGTTCACCGCGCACCATTCGGCAAATTCAGGGAAGTGGAGGGTTTGCTCAAGGGCGAAATGGTACAAAAAGGACTTGCATACATTCAGAACGTCGTTCCCCTGTGAAAAATAAGACCACAACTTCTCTTTGCTGCCGGGCACGCTCCCTATGGACAGGAAGGGGTTGCAGACGCCCCTGTGTCTGGTTTACTGTGGAGGCGCGTGTTCGGAACGTGCCTGGTACTGACAACTGGAAGCTCCCAAATCGCCAGGTCCTTTTCGCCGGGTCCCGAGCAAATAAAATAATCATTTGGCGAGGTCAACCCTGCCTTTATAGGACCACCCAATTCGTCACGTGGACAGCATTAACTTCCGCAACCACCACCTATCTCTAACTGGCATGCACTTCTATTTTTCGGTTTTATCCACGACCGTAGATTTGGTTTCTCTTTAATTCCTGGCCTTTGGATCGCGCGCCGCGTATCCCGTTCCGCCCGGCGCCCTGGTATTAACCAATGTGCAACTTCGTGCCCCGGAAACGCTCACAATCGTTGCTTTGCCATACCTTCTATTTTTCACCGTTGGATCAAACAACACATCCCGCATTCCGCTGGGCTCTCTGGCTTTAACCCTCGCGCAGCTTTAATCTCCGGAATCATCCACAGCCCTCGATCTAATATACCTTTATTGGCAAGCCGTTGGATCACTTGCCGCTTATCAAATTCCGCTGGGCTCCTTCCTTTTATCCAACGTGCAAGTTTGGGCTCCGGATTCTTTTTCAGCCGTTGATGTGATCGCCCGGTATTCATCAGCCGTCAGATCTGTCGACGTCTACCCGATTCCGTTGGGAGTGTGGGACTTATCTCCCGTGCAGTTTCACTCCCCGGAACTTATAATAACCGTTGATCTATCCTGCTTTGATTTCCGTCCGTCGGATGTGTCATCGGATAACCAATTCCGCTGGGCCTTTTGGGCTTATCCGCCGTGCAGGTTTCGCTTCCGGAATCACTCATCCCTCGATATGATCCGACCTCGGCTCTCCGCCGTCGGATTGAGAGAAGGAGACACGATTCCGCCAGACTCCATTTTCTTAACCAACTCGTGCCTTCACAATGCGGATTTGATGTGAACCGTGGATCTGCTCAGGACCACTTTATAACCTTTGATCTGTGCAGTTGGTTAAAAGCCGGAAACTGTCTTATCTTCCTCGCATGTTGCGAAGGGCGGGGGAAATACCAACCATTGATTTTCTTCCTTCCTCAATCGCGGCCTGGGCTTTTTTGGCAAATTGATCGATATTTTGACTATCATTGCACCCTTGCACTATATCCTTTAACCAAAGTATTTAAACAATATTACCTTATCTCCACTATGGTCCTATTTCTCCCTTTGTTAAATATAGGTGTTAACACCAAGTAGTGCAAGTATTCTCAATTTATTCACATTTCTAGATCTTGCATTATGATTGGCTAAAGTAGATCAAAGATTCATACTTTGATCTACTTGTTGGGTTTAGATCTACTTTAATAATCATTAACTTTTACTAGATCTAAGATCCTTGTCTCATTTCAAATTTGTAAATCCATCATTCTTTTGTTTGCCAGACTTTTTGTCGTGAGAAATACTTTGGGGTTTGTCTCCAATTGCCGCATTGTTTTGCATGCCACTTCTCTTTCCCCACTATCTCTTGCACATTTTCAGCTAGCTGAAAATTTCAAGACTAGTGCTTAAAAGTCAATATTTTGACTTCTTTTTGCCTTGGAAAACGTGCACAAATTTTCTCAAAAAACGTGCAAATTTTCCACTTTTAGGCTTGCTGGTTTTCTTTGTGTCTTTCATTATTTTTTAATTCTGGAAATTCATAAAATCAAAAAAAATTTCGAAAATTTTCCAAAAAATTAGTTCTTCAAATTTTTGTACTTTTTCTCGAAAAACACGCAAATTTAAGCTTGCTGTTTTTTGCTGTTTTTTGACATTTTTCTGTTATTTTTTAATTCTGGAAATTAGCCTAAAAATTAGAAAATTTTCGAAATTTTTTCAAAAAATTGTATTTTTTAATTTTTTGACATTTTTTCCGAAAAACGTGCAATTTTGTATTTTTTTTTTTAAAACTAATTTTCTGCAATTTTCTAGAGTCTGGAAATTAACTTAAAATGTTAAAAAATCTTTAATTTTAAATTCACAAAAAGTCTCAAGTTGTTTCGTCAAAAATCATGCACTTTACATAAAAATCGGTGAGCTTCCTTGGTCCTTTCCAAATTTTGATTTTGGGTCTCATTCCATTGTTTTGGTCTTTTGTTTCATCTCATAAGGCACTTGTCTTCTCATCCACTTTATCTTTTCGAATCACAGGTTAAATTTGGTTTCTTAACACTCTTACTAGTTGTTGTTTAGATCTCTTATCCACAGGTGAACTAAAAGCAAAACCAAGCAAGAAAGAGCAGGCAGAACTAGATCCAAAGACAAGGATCCAAAACCAAAAAAAAGTCATTCTCCTTTGTACAAACTCATAAGAGTTTTTCATTTTTACTTAAGTTAGTTCTCAAAAGTCCTTACAAGAATTAAATTCCCATGGCATTTGTACTTCATTAATAAAACAAGGTTAAGTGGGATAAGGCCTCCATACTTGGTTTTTCTTCCCCATTTGGGGAAGAGTGTCTTTGTTATTAGCTTAGATTTATTTCAAGTACTTAGAGTAGTTTCATTTTTTGCAAAGTAGATACTAATTGTTAGTTTAGTCATCTCATCTTTTGTTTATTTGAACTACATCATCTTTATGTTCTTATTTCAGGCTGCTTGTCTTTTAACAAAAAACTAAAGTCTCTTGAACTTGCCATAACATAAGTCAAGAGCACTCTCTATCGGAGAGCATTCCCACTGCATTTCGTTGCATCAAACATATAATTTAGTTAAAGTCTCTTGAACTTCCGTCATAAGACGAAGTCAAGAGCGCTCTCTGTCGGAGAGTTGAACTGTGTGCTCTTAATAATAAAATCTTTCCAACTCACATTTCTCCACTTAAAATTTATCTCGTTGCTATCCCTCACCTAGTATGCTCTGCCGATCCTGAAAAGTTGTACTCGTACTCAGAACGGTGATCGGATTTGTTAATCTTGCAAGTGATAACTTAATAAAACTTTCACCCCATAACCAACGCACCGGCGTTGTCTCGATAAATACTCAGGTAGTGGGCAAATTCCAAGTGTGGGCGCCGGGCAACCCAATCTGAACACTGGCTGGTTAAATTCTCTGAACACCTAGCTTGTGATTCCAGACAGGTCCGTCATGTCTTCGAGCGGAGCCACTGAAAGTATTTCCGGTTAGGTTTCCTAGACACCTTAAGCAAGATCATCTTTAAAAATTCTTAAAACTTACCAAGAGCACTCGCATCACCTATAATATTCACTAGTTTAATTTCTAGACTTATGTTTCATTCTCTGGCGCATTTCAGCTTCATTGACTCCATAAGGCACTAGTCCTTGCTTTAATTCACATAATTACATTATTTGATCAATTGTCTATCTTTTGTTATAATTGCTATCACTGAATGCTTAATTGAAGTCTAGAATTTAAACTTATCTTTCAATCTCTTGTTGCAACGTGAATTGCTCTTTGATTTTGTGTCACACTCATAACAAGTATAACACCTTCTAATCATAATAACTCCTAAAAAACACCCATCTGCATCTCCAACCTTTAAAAACACTTTAACAACTTAAGAGCCATAGAAACTCTTTTGTAGGGACTACCCCTCTTGGCTTCATTAGGAGTTAGCCTAAACGAAGGAGCTAGGAGTAGGTGACAGTACCTAGCTCTGTGCTTGCCCCCAAGGTCACACCTCTCCCACTTTCCTAAGTGAGAAGACAACTTTCAATTGATTTTTGTTGCTGGTGTGCAATCGGCGGACAACAGGGTGAGAACACCGATAAACCTTCAGAGCCTCAGTCAAGCAATGATTGTGATATTGCGAATAAATTTGATGAAGATGATCGGAATTATGACAATGATATAAGTAATGATTGTCCTTATCAATTTGATTTCTCCTCCCCTAAGTTAATGGTGAGTGTTCCTGTGATTAAGTTTATGAGTGAGCCATCAATCAATAGAAATGTCAGAGTATCGTAGGAATAACCACGATAGACCTCAAGATGAAATTGAACATGACATTAATCAAATCATACAAGATACTTTGTCATCATTACCTGAAGAAGGCACAGAGCTAGATCTGACTCATGAAGGGGAGCTCATTGTTCATCATAAAGAAGACTCTGAAGTTGAGCATACTATCTTTAAGTCTATCGAAGATATTTCTGAAGAGCAACTCCACGATCATTGTTTGGTTGATGAAATTTCAAATCAATGTTCAATTGATCAAAATTCTAATTCTAATCCTAGTTATATGATTTGAGAAGAAGAAGATCAAAATGATAATCAAACTTCATTTGAGGAGTCAATTATAAAAATGTGTGAGTATGATAATGAACCTAAAAGTGATCTCATCAATTTACCTTCTTGCCAAATGAATGAGTATAATGACAAATCTAACGAAGAACATTTGCTTATGAGTGAATCTGACCAAGAGTGTTCTTTGTTACAACCCTCAAGTTGTCCACTTCTTTACAAAGAATACTCAAGGAATGGTTCACTTAATTTTGATAATATCCCTTATTCATTCATCGATCTTGATAAGACTGCCCTCTCTTATTCTCGTGACGTGGACTTTCTCCATGTTCCGAAATTTGAGAGTGTTATTAATTTAAAAACCTTTCCTTCTCAAATTTGAAGATCAATTATTATAAAGGAGAATGCATATTTCCAATCAAGGATTATTTTAAGGAACCATACTTATTTAAAAGTGTATAAATGTTGGCGAATATTACCAATTCTTGAAACGCCAACTATAAAATGATTGGCGATATTTTTCCAAAAAAATTTAATTTCCAAGGATTTTATATCGTTTATATAATAATTTGGCGATTTTTAGGGTGAAAAAATTTTACCCCATGAAAATTGGGCGAAACAAGGCTTCAAAAAATGCAAGATGGTGAATCTTTTTTGGGAGAAAAACGTGGAAAAATAGCCCACTGGGCTAAAATTCGCCCCTAAAATTATCCCTGTTTCCAATCCACCCTCCCATCCCAACTTTTAAAGTCTCCTTGTATGGGTTCATGTTCAAATCAAGTTTTAACTTGCGAAATTTTTGATAAAGAGTCTCGAGAGTGCCAAGTAGTCAATGGTAAAACATTTCATCACCTTTTTCAGTCGTCCTTGCTGCTTCACGGTTTTAATTTTGCTAATACCTTTGATTGGGTGATTGAAAAGCTCTGTAAAGATCAATTCCATATTTTCTCAATCTTTAAACATCATATGGGGTCAATGTCAATTTCGGGTTTATTAATCTCTAATTTGTCCCCATCTTGTTTCACCGTTGATCATAATTTGAATATGATTGAGTGTGTTAGCCATAAAGACAATAGAAACAATGATAGACTAAGAAGGGTAAATCATGTGGCGTATTCTTTCCTTTCATCAAATTTAAACTTGCATAATTTTTATGATCCTATTGGTCTTTGGATGGAAGAAGTATGTAATAGTCAATCTCATCCCTGGCATGATTTTATATCGCCTTACCCTTGTCTTTCTTTGATCTTCAAACAAGAAGTTAGAATGGCTTCAATTTTCATTCAAATTACTTACAAGCCATCTTTGACTCGTTGTATCATTCACTGTAAAGAAAGACAAATTGATCTGTTCAGTGAATGGTTACATTGGATCTATGATTTCACTCAGTACTTGTCTGATCAGTTAGAGTAAGGTAGGTAGGAACCTGAATAAGCTCTTTTGAGCAGTAGGATTGAGTTTTTAGTGTTGCATGGTCCTGAGTCTTTGAGTCTTTCTTTTCTGTCTAAGTCTTCTAGGCCATTGAGTTTGACCCCTCTTTAGATTAAGTCTTCCAAAATTGCTTGATAGTTCTTAGATAGGTGTTTTACTTTCAGTGTTTACTTTCTGCATTTTACATTCCAACATTTCCTTTTCAGTATGTTATTTTTTGCTTTTATTGTATGCCACATGTATTGTTGGGTAGTGTTGTTTCCATGATGCGCAGGAATAGGTTTTACTAAAGATGGAGCAGTTGATCGGGTGCATAGTTTGTTGATGGATGATTGTTGTTGCGTTCCAAAGATGTGTGAGGTTCTCATGCACTCTCTCCCTTAGAGCACCTGTCCCAGTTGGAGCCAGATGTTGTCACATATATAGTAGTTGGGCAACTTTTGTTCCTGAGCAGTACTGAGCAGTTATTTGAGTCAATCCTTTACTATGAGATTAGCAGATGATGAGCCATCAGTTGATGATCTCCCACTTTTAGCAAATCCAGAGTATCTAGAGTGACCAGTTCTATGCCATGACTGAGCCTCATGACCCCAGATTCGATGACTGAGTTAGCCATTCTTTCATGACCCAGAGCAGAGATTGTTTTAGTGCCCATTATATGTAGCAGCGACAGTTTTTCCAGTAATCTTCGGATTCGTTTCAGATCAAGTGCAAGTATATGACCTAGGTGATATTATAGTTTGTGCATATGGATTTTGATGTTGCTCTATTACCTATTTTAGCAATGAGACTTAGTTGATTTTGATTATATGTTGGCAATACTCTATCTTGGCTTACTTGGAATCTAAAGTAAATGATCTAGTTGTTTTGACCGAGAGATTCTTTTGTATACTCATTGGCCTTTCCCTACTCCTAGTATGGATTTAGTCTTTTCCATTCAGGGACATAGCTTGCTAGTCTTGGCATCACTTCTATTGTCTCCATCCATTCGTTGCCTTCCCATGTTCATTGACTATCCATGACTTGTATACTTCACTAGTAATATCTGGCATTTCCCCCACCTTCACCTCTATATTGGAATAGGTCTCCATGTATAAAATTGTGTCTCGGTGTTGGTTTATGTGATTTTTGTTACAGAGAGTGTATGCCTCTAGGTCTTAAACAGAAGTAGTCCTACCAAAGAAAGCGGTTTTAGACACTACGACATCAGAGTTTAAAGTTATTCTAAATGGATGCCCTGCCAGCAAAATAAAAGTGCTTTTAGACACTACTGGAAAGAAAAATAAAACTAGCCAGTTGCCAAGAGATGAGCAGTCATCCATTGTATGGTGTAAGGCTCATTTGTCGCCACAGGGTATCAGGGTGAGGCAAGCCCCTCAAGGCTGAGCCTTAGTCATTTTCTGGACGCCTAGAAGGATTTCCAGGGCACCTACTCTTGGAGGCTGGCAAGTTATCAATGAAAAATAAATTTGATGGCTAAAGGATGAGCACTCATTCTTTGTATAATGTATGACTCGTTTTCCCCCATAGGGCAACCAAGAGAGACTAGCCCAAGAAGGGCATGTCTTTGTCATTATTTGGAAGTCCAGAAGGCTTACCAAGGCACCTGCCTTTAGATGTCAACTAGCGAAATAAATGCCAAGCAGTTAAAATATTAAAAAGGTTGCTTGTCTAGAGTCTAGTGGAACCTTCTCATCATTCCACCCATTTGTGAGATACCGCCATGCCCTATTGTTCACGTAGTCCAACTTATGTGTTGTGTGGATCCCCTTGTCCTTTAGCCCAGATGTTTACAATGTTGAGTCATCAAGCCATCCCTTGTCCTTACCTGTTGTTTATGATCCCTTCTCCCTTGACTACCAAAAGGGCTAAATCTATAAATGAGTATACACTGGAGGTTCTTATTTTGAAGCAACTAATCATTTTGATTTGGATTATTATATATGTATTGTGCTAATACTTGCCAACAAAATCTAATCATACTTGAGTGTCACTGCTAGCATAAATAATTGAGCATGCAAGTCCATTTGTACTTTGCAGTATCAGATTTTAGCACTTGGGTCATCATTTGATTAGTTTTGACTTGGTCAACCCAGTGTTGGCCACGCCATGAGCAGGATCCAGGATGAATTATAGATAGATGTTTATGGTTGATGATTATTTATAATCTACAGGTTCCCATTAGACATATTCATACTTCAGATGGTGATTTGTTATGATGGTTTGTATTATTTTCATGATTATCAGCATTTACAGACTTTATTATTATTATTGTTCTAACATTGATGGGGCCTCTGATGTCCTTTGTGATGGACATATGGTGTATGAGTACTCATTCCTAGTTGATTTGGACATTCTGAGTCTGATGGTGTAGTTGGTTTTCAGTTTCAGGTAGTTACAAGACATATATGGGTCTCTTGGCCTTTTTGCAACTGATTTGCTTGGGGAAAATGAAAATAAAACACAATGTAAAAAACTTAAGTTCTCCTAGGGCGCTATAAGAAATCTGTGGGTGCATCCAGTCGATTATACCATACTGCCATGGTCCCAAATCCATCAGTGTAGTCATTTGGCTTTCGTTTTTGGTCCCCAATGAGATATGGGTTGTTTTATGTTCCCAAGGCAGCATTTTAATAATAAAATATGACTTTTGAGGAAATCGATTTGGGAACTTGAGGCAAAGGAATGGCATGGAATTGGTCTGAGGCACAGTGTTTGGGTCACATTCATCATCTGGCATTAGCTTCACTTCACTCGAGGTCCACACATCCTTGATTTGTGTAGTTTGAGGGTGTTTTGATGTATTTTGAGGGAGATCTCCTCATGATTTTATCACTCCTTTATATTATTTGCCACCACACCTTATTATTGTGCCATGGGGCCATGCTAGTGAAGGATAACATAACCTCCTAGCCCCACCATGTGTTACTTTGTAGTCATTAGTCATATCTTATGTGGTGCGCCCCTCATTAAGCATTTATAGTTATGCGCCACCCTCTATTTGTGAGTTGATCCATGTGAGACGTATCCTGCTAATCTTAGCCGTAGATTAGGATGATTTTATCTTATGATATTGACCCTTGATCTTTTTGGATCTATGTATTATGTACTTTAGAGATCTATATATTGAGATGCTCTCTCATTTGTAAAGGGGACTTTTGGCTCTCAAACTCTTGGATCAATAAAATATTTTGCAGAAACTCTTGGAAGCTTTGTCGAATGTCTTGTATGGAGATTGTAAAGTCATGTTCTCTCTAGCATTCTTGCGGATCTATGCACTTCTAATATTTTTTGCAGGTTGCCATCCATCTGGTGGAGGAAGCGTTTGGGTAGGGCGCTATTGTGACTGAGCTCCATATCGTTGTCTCAAATCGTCTTGGATTCAGGGAGTATCTTTATTGTATCTTACGACCATCTTGATGTTCTTTTATTCATCTTTCTTCGTCATTTCATCTATCCTTTTGTAAACCGATTCTCATAGCAGATCTCTTTTGTAGGAGGGAGTGCTTGGGGTCTGAGAGGAGTTAGTGATTTCACTTGGAGGGGCATAGAAAACGTTCGTAATTGATCGAAAAGGAAAGATCATCATCATACAAGGGTAGTAGCAAGTATTTCCAGGTACGTCTACATATATTTTATTTTTCAGAGCTTTGAACTGATTGTTACAACCAAACCCTGTTTCTTAAAACCTTAGTTGTGTAGATCTAATAGATCTGGTGAGTTTTTGATGATGGCCATCAAAACCCACTTGGAGATAAATGTATAAACCCTAGATCTCAAGTTTCACGGTAATCAGACTCCATATACCTTGGGATTTAGCACTAGTCACTCTAGGTGGGCGCACACTCTTTGGGTGGGTGGTCTTTTCTTCAGATCTATCAAATGGGTATGCTTGGACCCACCTCAAAATCATAGATCCAATCTTCAAGCACCTTGATCTACTCTTTTGGGTCCACTTTGTCCACTGATGCAAAAACCCTAGGTGGGTCCCTTTAGAGTTTTCTTCTATTTGGCTACATCTCACTAGATCTACTTCCTTAAACTATTTGTGGTACAATCTCAATCAAGTTGGATCATTTCCTATCTTTACTAAGTCTCCCCAACTTGGCCCTAGCCTCTATACTACACTTATTCCATAGATCTAGTTTTATCCACTCATTATCTCTCCTCTTTTATCCATTTCCAAACCCTAGGAGTGTTTTGAGTAGGTACACTAGCCCTCTTAGGCTAGTAGGGTCTCCCCCTTGATCATTTTTCGGAAAGATCTAAAGTGATAAGTGTTCGTCCGGTCCGTCCGGTGTGACAACTACCCTTTGCCTGTAGTGGATGAGGCCCTTGCGGTGTCACCAGTTAGCTACCTTTCCTCTACCGTCCCAGATATGATATCTCAAGTGGGTAGCCACACTTTTTGTGATAACAGTACCTTGAGAGAGAGAAAATATTAAATCCCTTGGTCATGTTGGTCCTATAGGTAAATGTTTGTCCAACCTTATGGTTCACCTTGATCTTGTGGGGTTTTGGGTTGTTTTACTGTGACCTTGGTTGAATCATGGTCCTTTATCTTACTTGGTCCTAACACTCTTATTGTGTGTGTACCCTTGTCATGATGACTCTCACCTTATGGGTTTGTGGTACACTAACCTAAGTCCCTTTTGTCTTTTGGTTGGACCATTTACCTTATGACTTTATTATAAAAGTTTACTTTATGATTTTACTAATTAAACCTTTATGGTTTTATTAATATAGACATTTAGACCTGTTGTCGCCCAAAACTGGCACCCGTGCGTTGAAGACCAAAAGGTAAGCGCACCGGCTCGGTGACAACTCTCGAGAGAGAAGCCAATGTCACCACACTCCTCTCTCCTCGCTTCAGGTTGACTCTTCTCCAACTCTAGGGGGCCTTCCTTAAGGTAAGATCGCTAAGGAAGGTGCAACGGAGGGCAAGGTGAACTGAAGAGGCTGCCTTAGAGAAACATTTGTAAAAAAAAGGTAAAGGTATTTTGATTGATGGGAAGGAATGTCTTAGGATTATTAATCCTCCCTTGTTCATACTTTCTATTAGATTAATTAGCCTAACTTAGGAACCTAAATTAATTAAATGGGTCCACTAGTGCAATTGGGTCCACATGTACCAGTCATTGAAGTGTAAGGGACACTACGAGAGGTTAACTGCCACTTACTGCATGTGCATGCATCAGTTAGGGCGCCTCGTAGACCAATCCCTACATTTTAGGAGCCACTGGGAGTCCCGACACCAACCTACTTCAGTTAGTTGGTGTTAGCACTGGTTAGTCTTAGTTAGCCCTTAGTTACAATCAGTTACTTTACAGTCAATTAGGCTAGCACTACTAATGCATGGATAATGCATGGTTGCATGGGGAGGAGCGCTTTTCCTACCTTCCTCACTCTTAGTTGCACTGAGTTAACTAGTTGTTACTGCATGTTGGAGTTATTGGTCATCGGGGAATTGTCTATTTGGACTCTGATATTGATTGGGAGACCTTGAGTTAGAGATTCAGTTAGATACAGTCTTATCCACGTGGAAGATTCGAATTCATTACTCATGCATTCGAATTCTACCTATTTGTAATCTATTGTACACCGGATATTATTATGATGAATATACTGTAAATTCCTGAGCAATACTTGTCTGTTTCCTGTGTGGTTTCTTTTGCTTAGTTTATATGTTCATTCTCCATTCAATTGCTGCAACATAATCAGAACTCTCTGCCTAAAGATCTAAATGGCATTCAAATTCTAACAGAATGGAGGATTAGTCCTCGAGGGAAGACCAGTGTCGATATCAGAAAGGAGAATGGAGTCAAAAGAGGACTCAGGGAGGCCTTGCGTTTCACAGAAGTGAGACTAAACTAATACGTTCCATAATCAAAGGCAAGGAGAATGTAAGTATAATTGACTACTGTCCATTACTCCTAAGACCTTTAAAAACATAAAGTCGACAAACAACTTGACAACTGCAAATGATTGCCCAATGGACTAGATTATAGCCTTCTATGCTAGGTTTACTCTACAGCTTATGAAAAACATGCAACCATGAAAGAGATACCCAAATGTATCAAAAAGTCCAACATGATTTTCTATTCATCTCTGCGGAAAAATCCTCCCAACTTTTTTCCATCCATTACAATGGAGAAGGTTGGCCTTTATATAGGCTCAAAAAGCCATTCTCAAAAATAAAGGAAAATACAATAATAAAAGAAAAAGTGGAATGAGATCCACTTTTCTCCAAGAAGACTCTTACATAATAAAACTGGACTATCCCTTTGTTCAAAAAGGACCCCACTTAACTAACACATATGCCCAAGCTTTTATTAAAGTTCACTCCATCAAAGTTTAACTCCTACTTTACATAAAGAAACTCCACCTAACTAGATTATATCCAAATGCTTGACTAGCCGTTCAAACCCAAAGAGGGCCCATAGAACGTGAAGAGGAGCTTTATTATGATTGCCAGTTTCTGCCATGTGAACCAATATGTCAGACTGACAGCTGATAAAAACTGCGATATGCCTTTTAACACTCGTCTATCAAGCTCGGCGTGACTGGTGAAATTAAGTATGGCCGCCAAAAAAGTAAACCTTGAGCTACTCATAAGAAAGGCGTGGAACCCGGCCAAGAAAAAACGTGGATATAAGCCATAGGCCCAGTCGTAGTCAGTGGATCCGAGTTCAAACTGTAGTCGTGTGCATTATTAGAACAGGCAAATGATTGAAGCTAAGATCTAAGATCGCTGTCAGTTGAAAACGCTCCACTCCAACACAGCTGCCGGACAGTGGACACGTTTTACTACTCCAAACAGCACGAAACTGAATCTGGTGCCAGATGATCAATGTGAAATCGTTCATGCATGTCATCAGCTGCTAACTTGACTCTGTTCAACAACCCGTTGTACCCCAAACTGCTCACGAAATCATGAATTTCATCCCACTTGGCTGCTAACTGAAAATACGAGGCCGATGAGATCAAACAGCTGCTCCCTGAAACTTCTACAACAAATATGTCGCCAAGTATTCTTAAAACGCTCCAAGACTCTGCATGACAACAACCTCAATGATCACTCTTCTTTAAAACTGGGCGTTCTCAGCATCATTGGCGACTTGATTCTCTGAACCGATGTTGGCATCACCAGCTTTATATTTTTCTCCAGTCTCTAAATGTTTAAAATATCCATAGACAGAGTCATCCGTACTGATTTGATTTTAGCAGTCAAAGCTTGACATTTTGCAGGATTTTGGGCAAGACTTACAACCTTCTCCTCGTACTCTTGCATACTGCCGACAACCATCTCTTCTATTCCATATTGAGCTTTCCAATTTAATTTGAGCTCCACGTTCTCTACAGATGCATAGACTATTTCAGTGTCTCCCGGTCGGCAATTGGCAATTTTCTGACCTAGTGCCTTTTCAAATGCAGCCAACATTTCAAGGACAGATATACCTCACCCAGTCCCAAGATTATAGACTTCACAACCTAGATCTTCGGTCTTGAAAATCTTGTTTGGGGCAGCAATATGACCATCCGTTAAGTCCATGACATGTATATAATCTTTGACCTTTGTGTAAGATAAATCGAGCTACTGTAATTTATGCTCCATTATTACTTTCTTACTACATTTATGCACCCCTTCTATCAATCTGCTTGTATGTGGACCCAGTCTGTTGAAAATGGAGAGAGGAAACCATAGAACAGTCCGTGTAATCGATTGTTTGACAAGGAAAACGACAGTAAAAGCTAACACCTACAATTCGGCCATTGACTAAACAGTCTACATTGTACATTTGAACAATTTTCTTCACTTCCCTTCACCTTCTGCTTGGCACTCTGTTGCTTTAAATACAAAAATATAGTCTTCACTAAGGGCATACTTTCCCACTGTGTATTAGAATCTATACAAAACCTCATTGATGCTATCACATACACAGGTAATAACTGATAGATTCGAAATAGGGTAATCTCTTGCATGGATAACTAGTTTTCTTCCACAGGTACCTCAACCAGTCATGATACTGTTGCTTTGTGGACACCCCTGTCAAATTGGGGGGTAACATCTGGCTCCATGGAGGACGTGTGCTCTCCTCGAGAGTACATGAGAACCTCAGCATTTCTGAGTATTTGCAGACCAACTTGAAAGAAAAATGTGATGGGATGGCTTCATTAACATCCCACACTTTATTACAAAACAAAGAAGAACATACTAAAAAAATTTTAAATGCTCTTGCAAGAGCTTATTTTTCTTCCTACCTACCTACTCTATCATGAATCTAGCACACGTTAGGTGTATGCATACAACCAATGGAACCACTCTAGCATCTTGTCAATAATATAACCTCTTCCCTTTTGTTTGGTCATTAACCAAAACAAAGTCTCATAAAAAATGTTGTAGATTTGACCTGAAAACACCATCAAAGTATGGTTGTCATAGAAAAGCTCATGCTGCAAACACAATTCATCTTTCAAATTTCCAATCACATAGCACGTTGGAGTGCATGTTTCATCAAGATAACATTGAAGAGGGATGAAATAAGCAATGGGTAGCCCTTCTTCAATCTGAGTCATTCAACGGCCTCTCATGAGGCAAATCTGCAACACAATTTTTATTAGTTTCAAAATATACCTGAGGCAACTTCTCATCTTCAACATGAAGTTGTTCAGGAACTTGGGACAACTTCACATCTTCTATTACAGCATTGTCCGGGATATCTTCAACCAAAGGCCTTTGTAGTGCTTCCTTGATTTGATCTTCAATGGTCTGTTCTTTAAACTCAGGATGGACCCTAGGGATGAGGGCATCATATTCTTTAGCAAGCTGCTCAATCTCATCAATCGTTCCATCATGCCAGCGGAGGAGAAACCTCTCGAAAAACATTGCCACTGAATCTATGGATTCATCCAAAAGGCCATAGAACCAGATCATTGCATCCCTTTCCAAAGTTATAGCAAAAACGATCATAATATCATCCTCATGATGAACATTAAAATCCACCATCAGTTTGCAGAGAGAGGCAATATGATGGGTGGCTGAAACACCGTCATTTCCATAGAACTTGGGAAGAATGTCATGCACCTTCCCACAGTGGTAGCACTGATTAGGAAATCCATGGATTTTTGAGAAATCCAGCGAGCTGTAAGCTTCGTGCCAAATATCCCACGGCTCTTCCTTATCATCATCCATAAATCAAATAATGAGGTACTAAATTTGAAAAATGTATTTAGTCATGCCTCATACCAAACTGTGGAGTCGCCAAGGTGAGCTTGAAAGCCTTCCAATGAGTGTGCTCACCTCTACACCCTGTTGTCTGTCAATTGCACACCAGCAGCAGAAATCTTCCGAAAGTTGTCTCCTCACTTGAGAAAGTGGGAGAGGTGTGACCTTGGGGGAAAACACAGAGCCAGGTACTACACCTACTCCTAGCTCCTCCGTTTAGGCTAACTCCTAATGAAGCCAAGGGGGGTAGTCCCTAACAAAGAGTTTCTATGGCTCAATGTGTTTAAGGTAAGTTTTAATGTTCGAATGATGCGGATGGGTGTTGTTTAGGAGTTATTATGATGAAAGATGATTATAATTATGAAAATTTGAACACAAGACAAAGGCAATCCACGTTGTTGCACTGGATTAAAAGATGAACAATATATCAAGAACTTGTAAAAAGAAAAGTGCATTCACAGACAAAGATTTTATAAATCAAAGGACAAATGGTCCAGATTAATAATAACGCATGAAAAGATAGACCAGTGCCTTACGGAGTCAAAGCTCTGCAATGCTTGAAGAATAACAAAGATACAAGTCTTGAAATAAATCTAGTGGATATGTTATGCGAATGCTCTTGGTACGTTTTAAATATTTTAATGGTCTTGTTTTTTATGGCTTGAAAGAAGGTATCAGAGACCAACCGGGAAAGTGTTCAAAGTCATTCCATTCTAGACATGTCGGCCCGTCCAGTATCTCGGGTTGGTGTTCTGGAGGATTGACCAGCTAGCCGCGACTCTAAGACAACGGGGAGTTTCAGCACCCTTACTGAGAATAGAGTTGAATGCTTTCTACAACGTCGGTGCATTGGTTATGGGTAAAATTTTTATTAAGTTGTCATTGCGAGCTTAGCAAGTCCATTCACCGTTCTGAGTATGAGCCCAACTATGATAGTCAGCAGAGCATACTAGGTGAGGGATATCAACGAAGTAAATTAATTAAAAGGGGAATGTGAGTTGAAAGATTTTATTAAAAGAGTTAATTAAAACCCTCCGACAAAGAGCGCTCTTGACTTTGTCTTATGACAAAAGTTCAAGAGTCTTATCTATTCTATATGCTTAAGTGCAAGGATGATACAAAAAATTAATATGCTCTCCGATAGAGAGTGCTCTTGACTTGGATTCCGGCAAGTTCAAGAGACTTAGAATTTAATTAGTTAAAAAGCAAAGTACATGAAAATAAAAGAAAAATTAAACAAACTCTTCGATAGAGAGCACTCTTGATCCACCTTACAGTGAGATTCAAGAGATTTTGGTTCTTTTTTAATTTTTTCAATATTATATCAAATGAAAGTAAACAAAACTTAAACTAACTAAGTAATGAAATAGGAAACTTTTATTTTCTAACTTTTATGAAAACAAACTTCTAAATAATGAAACTACTATTTCCTATTCTACTCTAGCAAATTATTATGCAAACATGAAAATAAAAGAGACGATACAAGCTTCCCCCAAATGGGGGAAGAGGGGTGTGGGGGCATTTATCCCACTTGCTTTTTATTAACTCTTTTACAATGCTTTCTTTTATTTCTCTTTCTGCCTCTTCCGAAAGAGCGGGGTGAGAAAGGGAAAGAGAGAAGAGGGAAGTATTTTTGTCTTTTTTCTCTTTGCTTGCTTCCTTGCTTGCCTAAGCCTTTTGGGCTTTTCTTGATTTTTCCTGAAAGTAAGAGCTTTAAGCACTTGAAACGTTATATGTTAATAAAAAAAAATAAAAGAAGCAAAACTACAAACTAACTCTTAAAAAAGGGGTAAACTTCTACGATGAAAATGGAGAAAAGAGAGAGGAGAAAAGGCTATGAAATGGAAGAGAAGAAGGGAAAAAAGAGGGCTGTCCAAAAGGGCAAAGAGGGCTGCAAACGAACAAAAAAGGGGCTGCAAACTAACAAGAAGAGGGTTGCAAACTGAGTGAAGAAAGGGGAAAAGAGGGCAATGAGAAAAGAAGAGGAAAAGCAAGCCAAACAAGGCAAGAAAAGGGAAGCCAAAAGATGGAAAAATGGAGACTAGGGCTTCCTAAAGTAACCGGTAACCAAAGAAAAGATTTCTTGTGGATGGAACACAAGAGATAAAGATAGACTCTCAGCTTTCTTTTTGTATTAAAAGAAGACAATCCCTGTAAATTCTTCAATCACAAAGTGTTAAACAAAATTTGGTTGCTTGAAGCCTGGGATAGAAGCAACTGAGCTCACACCCTTCTTCAACCTGTGAAGCCTGATAACACACCACAACTCAATACAAAAGTGAGATCAAAATAACATGCTAGTATGCTAAGAAAATTTAATCAAGATCAACATTACGTATATACTGATTATTCATGTCCATCAAGATACTAATCTACTTCGCATAAACAACAAAATTGAAACAACAAATTGCTATTCTACTGTGCCAACAATGGCCTTCTTGAGCTAGCAAAAATAATTGATCTCATGCAACTATTAAAGAAATAGGGGTTAGAGACAATATCACCTCAACCATTAGAAAGCTACCACATGCAAGAGCTCATAGACCTCCAAAGTCGAATCTTTATTAACAATTCAAAGCAAATGCTTGATACAATTTTCTCAGAGTAACTCTGCTACAAAGTTCCATCCCAATAGAGCTCAAAGAGCCTCTATTTATACAAAGAGAGAAAGCTAAAACCCTAAAACCAAAAATCCATCAAATGAGGTCCAATCCCCATGATTTAACTGACTCGACACATAACTGAGAGCCCAGACCTAAACAAAAGTTGGTGTGAGTGAGGGGTGGCCTCCACCTAGGCAAGGCGCCCCCACTCCCAACCCTAAAATCTGAAAACCATCCAACTGGAAGTCCACACGTGTGAAGGCGCACCATCGAGGAGAGGAGGGCGTGAGCTTGAGGATGGAGGTGTGAGCTGTGAAGAAAGAGTTGTTTGGTAATGATAGGTGCCAAAACCCTTAGGGTTTGCACCAAACACTCATTTCATTTATTACCTGCTCCGTAATTAACACCAAACCAATCACAGCCTTCCAAATCACCCAATTTGTGAGCTTAGCTGGAGATGACAAGTCTGCTAACTGAGTGTGACTTTAATACTCTCCGATTGTTGACTGAAGAGGATTTGTGCCGACTTGAATCATCATAAATGCCCATTTCCATGTCATTTAGCCTTTTATTTTATTCAATTTGGTTTATTTTGGAGAGTTTTTGATTTTCTCCAAAATATTCATTTTTAATATTATAATTAATAATTTCTCTGTAAATGACTTTTTTGAGAAATTATTAATTATGAAGCTCAATGAACTTATGAAACTTGGGGATAGCTGGCTGGTTGATCATTGATGACTTTTGGCTTAAGTTTAGAGCCTTCAATCACTGAATTTGGGTTCCGGATGGCTAACATATTACAAATTGAAATTTTTCTATTTAAACTATGGAAAAATTTAATTAAAAACTTAGGAAAAATTAAAAAATTAAAAAAAATTAAAAACCCAAAATCCAACGCATCTGGTAAAAAAATTTGGAATTTTTTCTGAGGGTCCTAGTGACTTAGGACATGACCATAATCTATTCTAACAATGTCTAGTAGGTTTATACATACTCAGTTGGGCTCTAATAAACCCCCAAGGCCCAGAATTCAAAATCGGGCATTCCAACTTTGGAGGAAGTAGGGGAAAACCTCGTTGATTATACTCGGCTACAGGCAAAGCATAATTGAAAAAGGAAAAAAACTCCCTGAAATACCTTAGTTGAAATTCTACGTCTTAGGAGATCAAACCACTAAAAACACCCTACTAGCACATTTTATTACAAACCCCGTGGGGCCATGGTCATAATTACTTAAAACAAAAACTGACTAGCCAACACTGGCTAGGCACAAATGGCGGATCATCTGATACACTGGACAACAAACATTCATCATGTTTGTCAAATGGCGGCTCCTCAGCTAATCCAACTATGGTACAAATAAGTTGGTAACACACCCAATAGGATCTTCAAATTTGCAAAAGGACAAGGGCTCTGTCCCTTCGTGGAGTTGCCATGTGAAAAGAAAAATATGCAATGTAATCTCCCACAAATATCAATGAAGCATAGTCTTCAAAATTCAAGAACTGGACTTTGTCCCCGGCAACGACGCCAAAATGTTGTAGCCCAAAATTGGTACGCGTGTGCTGAAGCCCAAAAGGTAAGCACGTCGGCTTGGTGACAACTCTCTTGAGAGAAGCCAATGTCACCACACTCCTCTCTCATCGCTTCAGGTTGGCTCTTCTCCAACTCTAGGGGGGCTTCCCTAAGGTAGGATCACTAAGGCAGGTGCAACGAAGGGCAAGGTAAACTGAAGAGGCTGCCTTAGAGAAACATTTGTAACAAAAAGGTAAAGGTATTTTGATTGATGGGAAGAAAGGGAGGATCAGTCCTTGAGGGAAGACCAGTGTCAGTATCAGAAGGGAGAATGGAGTCAAAAGAGGACTCAAGGTGGCCTTGCGTTTCACAGAAGTGAGACTAAACTAGTACGTTCCATAATCAAAGGTAAGGAGAATGTAAGTATAACTGACTACTTTCCATTACTCCTAAGACCTTTAAAAACATAACGTCGACAAACAACTTGACATCTGCAAATGATTGCCCAATGGACTAGATTATAGCCTTCTATGCTAGGTTTACTCTACAACTTATGAAAAACATGCAACCATGAAAGAGATGCCCAAATGTATCAAAAAGCCCAACATGATTTTATATTCAGCTCTGCGGAAAAATCCTCCCAATGTTTTTCCATCCATTACAATGGAGAAGGCTGGCCTTTTTATAGGCCCAAAAAACCATTCTCAAAAATAAAGGAAAATACAATAATAAAAGAAAAAGTGGAATGAGATCCACTTTTCTCTAAGAAAACTATTACATAATAAAAGTGGACTATCCCTTTGTTCAAAAAGGACCCCTCTTAACTAACACACATATACCCAAGCTTTTATTAAAGTTCACTCTATCAAAGTTTAACTCCTACTTTACTTAAAGAAACTCCACCTAACTAGAGTATATCCAAATGCTTGACTAGCCGTTCAAACCCAAAGAGGGCCCATAGAACGTGAAGAGGAGCTTTATTATGATCAGCGGTTTCTGCCATGTGAACCAATATGTCAGACTGACAGCTGATAAAAACTGTGATATGCCTTTTAACACACATCCATCGAGCTTAGCGTGACTGGTGAAATTAAGTATGGCCGCCAAACAAGTATTGATCTGCTGTAAATGGGCACGAATCTCGAGGAGTTGGGCATGCATCCCAAGGATTTTTTTCCAGCTGGGTCGCACTGTTCGGACTGTTGGGTTGTATTGTACTTGTTGCATGCATTTCGAGGAGACCGTACAGTGTATAGATTGGTAGGCATGATTTTCAAGGAGTTGGGCACAAATTTCGAGGAGGGTTGTTGTGGTGGAGGGTGTATTGGCCGTACTGTTGGCTAGGAACGTAAATCGAGGTGTTGCACAAATCCCAAGGTGCTGATACAATCATTAAATGTTGATTTAAATGCTACTGTCAATTGATATTTTGCTTGAAAAATGCTAAAATAAAATTCTCTTGGACTGGTTTTCCCCAGAGGGGGTTTTTCCAGGGTCATATTGACCAAAATTACTATTGTTTAATGGGTTTATCAGTCTGGTGTTTTTATGTGTTTCCGTTGCAACAGACTTAGTTTTTCAGTATTTCAGCTTCATCGTTGTTGGATTTTACACATGTGAAGTATTTTTACTTAAGGACAGTTAAAGTCTGAAATCTGGGTTTAACTAAATATCTGGCAAAAGTCTATTTTTTTGTCAAATTCCTACACGAATTGGAGTCCATGGCATAATGCAAAGATAAAAAGTTCTACCTATGTGAAAAAAAAGGAAGTTAAGGATACATCTTCTTTTGACAAAGAAACAAACAAAGAGTAATAAAGCAACGAGAAGACCACTCCAACAATCTATGTTGTCACACTTGCTAGCATCTTGCAGCCCCCAAACTCTTAATTTTTTTTACCACATCAAGAAGACTAAAGTGATGTTGCTTATAAATAGTGGCAGTTCACTATACCAGGGGATAAGACTACTTCATGTGATGGAAAATGCCATAAGGTGGAGTTATCTATTAGTGAATACACACTAAATTCTCGTATGTATGCAATGATGATTGGAGAAGCAAATGTGGTCTTATGAGTCCAATGTTTGGCCCCCTTTGTCATGGTGGGATTAAATTTATAAAAAAGAACTTTTAATATTCTTTGAGAACGAAAAAATACAAGTTTTTTGGAATTAATTACCCACATCCTAGATAGTCTCGTCCATTGAAATGGAGAAAATGATTAAGAAATGAACCTAAGCTTATCTTTTACATTGATATTCATTAGAAGGATATCTCAATGAAACAGTTGACCCTAGACGATTAGATAAGATTCTCAGGAAATTTAGCACCATTTTTCAAGACCCACCTCATGGTCTTCCTTCGGCCTATTCAAAAGATCACATCATAAAATTGATCCCTGGTTCAACCCTAGTCAAGAGAAAATCTTACAGGCAGTCTCATAGACAGAAGACAAAAACTAAATGCATACTCCAAGAATTATTGGATTGTGTTGTTATTACAAGAAGCAAGGATCCATTTTCAAGACCATTCATACTTGTAACAAAACAAATGGGTGTTATAGATTTTGGATTAGATTCACGTTGCTAAGTATTTTTCCAAACTTCATCTAAAATTAGGTTATTATTAGATAAGAATACATGAAGAAGAAAATTCTAAAATTGTTTATTGTATCCATGAAGGCCTATATGAATTTTGTGACATGCCTTTTGGATTATCCAATGCCCCTACTATCTTCCAAGCAGTGATGAGCGACATATTTTTTCCATACTTGCGAAAGTCTGTCCTAATTTGTTACTGCAATTTATGTTTTTTTAATATCAATTTAGTGTGCTTAATTCATCTAAGTTGCATTGGATTGCATTCCCAAACTTAGTAATTTTTTCATTGATTTATGTGCATTTTTTAGCCCTTAAATCATACATTAGCTTCTTGTTTTT
This sequence comes from Pseudotsuga menziesii, assembly GCA_001517045.1. Lineage (NCBI taxonomy): Eukaryota > Viridiplantae > Streptophyta > Pinopsida > Pinales > Pinaceae > Pseudotsuga > Pseudotsuga menziesii. The sequence continues at coordinate 190,939 of LPNX010949534.1, read as the reverse complement.
AATCATAATGTGCATATTTATTTTAGGACATTAAGGTTTTAGTTTGATTTAAGTGTTACTAATCTTTTGTTTGATGTTTAGTTGACCTCTAATGTCACTAGGGATTCCCCGTTGGCTAGAAAGCACTAACCCAAAGTGGAGTGAGATAGTGCATGGTGGCATTGCATTGTTTCTAGTTTCCTTATCAGATGATTCCATGCATTGTTTCTAGTTGCCTTAGAATCAAATGATTTCAAGCATTACCAAGATGATTTTGAGCTCTAATGGCTAACACACAGGCTTGCCATAATAGAATCTATTCACTCTAAGTCCTATTGAGTGTTATCCCTTTTTAATCCCAATCACCTTTTATACTATGATGTTTTACACCTTGAAACAAGGTTACCTTTTTTTAATCTAATTTGAAGTGCAACTTCAATTGTTGTGTTGAAAACTGGAACCACTTGGTACCCTCCACTCCCAAGTTCTAAGATTGGAGCCACTAGTTTGTGTAAACCTTTAGAACATGGAGTTCTCGAAGGGATGTTCAGGTATCATCACATTATGGTGGACCTTTCCTACATGAATATGAGACCTCTGGAAGGTTGAGGAGTCCAAAGGACTAGAGCTCGTTGTTGAACCACAACCTAAGTAGGTGTCCACTATGGTTTACAAAAATACATCTTATAACACTCAAATGAAATTTGATAAGAAATGTCGTCAATTTTTCAAGACATATAAAAAGGCCCACATTTTAAACTAGTTCAAGTCACATCCCCATATACACTCTATGAACTACAAATGAATCGTATGTTTTGACAATCTTACCTTCATTGCACCGAGAGTAGCGACGTGATCTACAACCTAGTATGGGGGATATGTTGTCACGTTCCTAACATTATGCTACCAAAAATTAAAAAATCGTGTGGGCTCATAAATAAAATTTTAAAACCAAATAAAAAGTAGTTTCATAAAATAAAAATTTTATACTAATTAAAAAGTTATTAAAAAAATCCATGTTGGCTCATAAAATAAAAAGATAAAAAGCATAGATCTGAATCTTAAACATGGATCTATCAAGCACGGAGAGGGATCAAATTTCTTGAGGTGTAATTTTTTTCTCTACCTGTAAAAAAATTAAGATTAAAAAAATTACACCTCAAGAAATTGGATCCCTCTCAGTTTTTGATAGATTCGGGTTTAAGACGGATCTATGCCAGTAATATTTCAAACCATACAAAGATCATGCCATGTTGAAATGTAATTAAATGACTAATAGAGAGAGAAGAGGCTGGCATGCATATTTATTCAAACACAAGAAAGTGCATTGGCTTTTATGCACCCAATGTCTTATGTATGATCTACAAGTTCCCACAACCCAAATCTTATGTTGGCTAGAGAGTTTCTACAAAAACACAATATAAGAAAAGACAATGGAGCAATGGTGGAGTATCAATACACCATTTTGGATATATCCTCGAGAAGCTATGCCACAAAGAATCTAAATCCCTTCATGACAGAATCCACAATTATGATAAGCAAAATTTAGGGAGAAAATGATCTAACACGTATGAAAGACATGGATTTCTTTGCTACACCAAGTGTTATACGAAAGAACATGCTTCAACTAGGCATAAGTTCTATTAAGCAACATTAACAACGCCATCAAGAAAGCTCATGAAACCCCAACATGCTAGAAGCATGGATTTTACATGGCCTTGTATGATGGATTTTGTGTGCGTCACACCAACACATTCCTAAGAATGAGATGGAGATGGAGCCCCAATGTTCATTAATCTATGTTTACTACCAAATAGCTAAATACACATATAAATTTCCCAATTAAATAATGCCCCACACAAATCAAGTGAAAGAGTGAATGAATCAGAATGCCACTTCGATGGACAACCTCCTTTACACTTTACATTTAACTCTTGATGGTCCCATAAATTAGATCTCTATGTTTACTACCAAATAGCTAAATACACATATAAATTTCCCAATTAAATAATGCCCCACACAAATCAAGTGAAAGAGTGAATGAATCAGAATGCCACTTCGATGGACAACCTCCTTTACACTTTACATTTAACTCTTGATGGTCCCATAAATTAGATCTCCTTCTTATATATAGAATATATAAGGTGCAATTACAAATAATGAGCAAACCAATAATGACAACCATAATATAACAATAACAAATGTAATGGCCCAATACCTAGGTGCTTAACATTCCCCACCCCATCAAATAAGCATTTCCCTCGATGCTTAATTATCTATGGATGCTTTTGTATGAAGAAATATGATCCTTCCAAGTTGCGTTTTTCGTCAACAAGTTCTTCCAATTGATGCTGGATTCCATGATTGTTCTCAGCATGTTCTTCCACTTTTATTGTTCCTACACGAAGGTGTTGATTCTCCCCATGATAATGTTTACATTTAGAGAGCTTATTCTCAAATGATCTCAACATTGAAACCTATATATTCTCCTATGATTCTTTCTTCTAACTCTATTTGAATCTCCACAAACTAAGTTTGAACTTGCATATCTAGTTGAACTTGTATTTATTACAACTTCTCCAATTCTAATATTTTGTTGATAATTATGATGTACTCTAATATGCCCTCTTCAAGGTCACACTAATCCGATGCAATTTGGATCTTCTAAGAGAAGATTATAGTATAATTACCATAACATGTTGTTTTCTTTCTATATGAGAACAAACTCGTATGGATTGCCACTTCACTAATATTTCCCTTACAAAATTTGAATTTTGGACCTGAAATACCTGGTATTTTTCTTGTCGAATACCACCAGTGGCACTCAATTTGGACCACACACTTCTTAGATATGAATGTCGTGTTGAAACCATTTGCTTAAGCCTAGACGGGGGAATGGACAAAACCCTTCTCCTTGCAATAGTTTCAGTTGTCTCCAAGCTTAATTTTTACAATCTACAACTCTAAGAATATAACGAACCCAATCCAAAAAATTTGGATACGAACATGTGGTTGTTTCTTCTTTCCAACCTTGCAAGTCCTACGCCAATCTAATATCCCAAAAAAATGTTAAGAGTGAAATGGTAAGATGACTCATTTGAAGGAGCCAATCCAAGGATTGTTTGGTTTGATACTAGAGGTTAAGAACCAAATAACGAAATAAGCACTAAAAAATACCCAATTCAATAAATACCACACCTATATCAAATTAAAGGGTGAATGAGTAAGAATGTCATTTCGAGGAGGTAACCTCCTTTGCACTTTATGTTCACAAATAACTCTTATGATCCCTAAAACTAAATCTCTTTGGTTTATATAAGAGACTTTTGTAGTATTTTATTAAAGTTTTATTTTGAACATTTTGTTAAACACCTTCAAAATGTAACCTTTTTTTTTCTTAGAAAAAAGTTATAAAATTTTCTTTGAAAAACAATATAAGAAACCATAAATATAGTTAACTATAAATAATGAATTGATTAATAATGAGCAGTGTTATCTCTGAGGATGTCACAGGTTGTCACAGGTTCAAAGAACCAGGTAAGGAGTGGGTTCTGTGAAGTCTCGACCTGTACAGAAAGTCACAAGTTTCTGGTATATGTAACTTAAGAGCTGTTGGATATATCACTGGTTACTAGTTCCCTTCATTCAAAAAAACTAATAAGAATATATACAATAGTGAACATGAAATGGTTTTAATATTGGACCCTTAAATCCATATTTTAACTCTACTCTTTCCTTTCTACATCAGTTTTTGTAAATATCTTGATATCATTTTCTCCTATTGCAGTTTTTGAAAAAAATATCAAACTCAAATTTTGAGCATCCTTTCAAGAGTTATTATGCAGGGAGAAAGTGCTTTGTTACAAGTAATTTATTGTTGATCTAATTCATATTTGTTTTCTTGTGTAGGATTTTGGAGTGTTAATAATGGTCTCTTTCCTACCAGTTACATGTGCAGCGCTTCTCTATAGTGTTCATACATATCGCGTCAGAAGACACCTTTTCCACTTTCATCAACTTCTTTCCAAGTTGAGTGCGAAATTTTCTGCAGTTTAACTTGCCCGGGCGAGTTGCGGCATGGCATGAGAAAATATTCTTCTTAATCTAATAAACTTGTCTAATTATGTGTATCTGTTCTATCTTGAAATGTAAATATGACAATAGCATATTGGTGGGCATGTTTCTTGCTTTTTCTGCGCCCTCCTGTATTGACACAGATTCAAAACCAAGCCATGACATATCCATTTGTCTTGTGTTATAAATCTGACATAAATCAATGTTTTTCCTTTTATTTGTAAGCGATTTTATATGTTCTCTTAAAAATTAGACGAGACTTGATGAATGTATACACTAATTAGATTATGCAAACATCACAAGTTCACAAAATTTTCATGCCTTAACATTATCAATGAAACTTTTCAAAAAACGAAAATTTTCATTTATTAAAGGTTGTGACCAGAATTTATTAACCATTATCTTGCAATGTTATGGTCAATCTAATCTCCTCTTGTGTGGTTGTTATTTTGGTCATTGGGATGTAAAGGTTGAAACCATAAGATAAAAGACCAAAATCTTGTTTCATAATATTTAATAGTAAAAGGGTGAGTGCAAGTTAATGAGGTTCATTTTTGGACCAAAATCTTGTTTCATAATATTTAATAGTAAAAGGGTGAGTGCAAATTAATGAGGTTCATTTTTGGGACATTAGATGCAATAGAAAACTGAAAAATATCATCCCTCAACTTAATTGTATTTTTTAGATACTTACACAAAATATCTTGCTTTGAGTCAAGAAGATAAAATATAGGAAATTGAATCAAGTTTCCTAATATATAAGTTTTATGTATTGAAAATTTTATAACTATATCAAGTTTCATTTTTTTCTCACAATCACTTTTTATTTTTTAGGCAAATGATAAGGTATATGTTTGTACAGTCTTTGAGGGCCTAAATGATGGTTTTATGATACAAAAATTTGCAATCATGTAGAGAACATATAGCACTAGTGCAGTGCTATTTTTTTAAAATAAAATTAGTAAATTTTTTTTATAATTATCTAAGTGATCATTCCTCGAAAATGGTACGTCTTTTGTGGGTGTAGCCTTTGAAGGAAAGAAAGGGGGAGAGGGGGGGGGGGTTAGACACAAGGAGAGAATGGGGGCAGGGACACACATGGATAGGGAGATCTAGAGAGAGAGAGAGAGATGGTGTCAAAGATAGAGGGTGGAGGTTTGAGCGATGGAGAAAGAGGGAGCTTGTGAAAGAGAGAAACATGGAGAGGGAGGGTGAAAAGAGATAGGGAAGGAGGGATACAAGTTGTGTGAAAGAGAGAGAGAGAGGATAGGGTAGAGGGATAATGGCACGGAGGGATGGTAATTAAGGGAGGAGGGAGGGAGAGATTGATAGAGGGAGGTAAATAGAAGGTGGAGAGAGAGAGGGGGGGCACACACACACACAAACTATGTGGGAGAGAGGGGGATGGGTGAGCAACAGAGGGGAAGGGGTGAGAAATAGAGAGAGTGAGGGAGGTATAGAGAAGGTGGAGAAATGTTATAAAATATGGGAAGTGAGGGAGGGACACACACATAGAGATATAGAGAGAGAGAAGAGAGACACACACACAAAGAGAGAGAGAGATTGTGTGGGAGAGAGGGAGGGAAGGACAGGTGAGTGACAAAAAGAGAGGGGAGAGGGGTGAATGATAGAGAGTGATATGGAGGGAGGTATATAGAAGGTGGAGAGAGACTATGAGAG
>LPNX010949534.1:161886-185035 GCA_001517045.1 Pseudotsuga menziesii | reverse complement strand
GAGAGAGAGAGAGAAAGATTGTGTGGGAGAGAGAGGGGGAGGGGTGAAAAACAACAAGAGAGGGGGGAGGGGTGAGCAATAGAGAGAGAGTGATGTAGGGAGGGATGGTGAGGGAGGTATAAAGAAGGTGGAGAGAGGTTCTAAGATATAGAAAGTGAGGGAGGGGCATGCACACACATAGATAGAGAGAGAGGGAGAGGGAGGTTGTGAGAGAGATAACGGGGAAAGGCACACACACACATACACATAGAGATAGAGAGAGATGGAAATACAAAGGCAGGGAGGGCCAGTAAGTAAGGCATAGAAGGATAGTGAGTACGGAACATGCGTAGCCATAGATGCCAAAAATATTCTTTAGGGATCGAGTCTTGGATTTCCTCCCTTGACCATGTTGAGGCCTTAATACCCATATCTAATGCTAAAATCTCTTAAAGGCATGTGCATATTTTCTTGGAGAGCAAGCATACCTTGAGTAGGCCATGTGTGGTGCTTCAAGTATTCCATCATGGCCTAAGGCGCGAGCATTGTCCCTTAATCATGTCTCAAAGGTCCCATACCTACTGCTCAAAACCACCTAATTCCACTAACATCCATATTCATAGTCCAAATATACGTATGAGATGCCATGTGTTGTTTTTTAAGGCATCCTTCCTATCCCTGAATGACTAGAAGCTTTAGTTAGGGCCTAAGGCCATAGTTTCCTCCCCTAACCATGTCCATGGCCTTGAGATGGATACCTAGTGCTCAACAAATGATGATGGCATGCATATCCCCATTAAGATTCAAAGGATTCACTTTCAACGTCATGTGTGGTGGTTAGAGGCATCAATTTTGGCCCTAGATGGTTAACAACTTCCTTTAGGGACTAAGGACCAAGTGTTTCCCCCCACCCATGTCAAGGGGCCTAATATCTATACTTAGTGATAAAAATGTTCTAATGGCACTAATATCCTCATTTCAAGGTAAATCATACCATGGAAGTCCCTATTGAGGTTGTTCAACACATCATTCTTGGCTCTAGATGGCTAGAAGCATCTTCTAGGGGCTAAGGCCTAGGTTTCCTCCACGTACTATGTCTAAGGTCCCAATACACATACATAGTACTTATAAACCCCTAATGGTTCCCATATCCCCATTCGAAACAAAACTATCAACTTGAGAGGTCATCTATGGTGATTCAAGGTGTCATTCATGGACCTTGAGTCCTAAAAGTTGGTTTACAATCTATAATTAAAGCTTTATGTACTAACCACGATTAACACCTTATCGTCCATATATAATGCTAAAAAATCCTAATCATGGCCATATCCCAACTTAAAGGTTGACAATACCCTTAAGAGATCATGTGTGTTTGTTCGATATGTTGTTCTTGGTCGTATATGTCTATAGGATTCCTTTAGGACCTAACAACTAGGTTTCCTCCCTCAATCATGTCTACGGATATGTTTCTAGTGTTAAGAAAATTCTAATGCACTGCATATTCTCTCTTAGATGCAAAATATCACATACAAAGGTCCTATGTGCAGGTTCGATGCCTTGTTCATGGACTTCAAGCCTTGAAAACTACATTTAGGGCATAAATCTAGAGTTTCCTCCCCCAAGCATGGTCAATGGACTATGACCCATACTTCGTTCTTAAATCCTCCTAATGGTGTCCATATTACAACACAATGAAAAATTATGCTCGTGGGACGTTAGGCATGGTTGTTTGAGATGTTGTTCTTGATGCTAAAATATTACTATAGGTCCTAAGTCTTGATGATGCAAACTATTGTTTTTATTCATTTTCCAAGCCATGCACCAAAACCATTTTTTGTGGTTCTCCATAACGCGTGCACGTTTTGCTTCTCCAAAACGTGGGCACGTTTTGCTTAGCCTAACCTACGTGTCATATGACATGTCATGCTCGAGCTTAACCAAACCAAGCTTTACATAACACGAGTGCGTTGTGTTTTTATGTATCGTGAGTGTTTCCTAAAAGTAGGATTGCATCTAAAAGGTCCATCATCTTCTTGCATACACCCAAAAGTAATTCTTTTATGAATGTTGAACCTTAGTGTGGGGACAATGTTATATTTTGATAACAAAAATGTATGCTTTGTGACTAATCCACCTCTTTGTAAGATTATTTTCTAGACTCGGAAAAATCATTATGGAAGCAATATCTCAAAATCATTTTCCAGCTTGGTTAATGTTAATTGTTTTTTCAAAAGATTGAAAATTTTCAAATATGTTGCAATTTCTTTAGCATTTGTATTTTTGTCAATTTTGACCATAGTAAAGTCTTTTTATTCTATGCTAGCTTGAGGAGGCTTCACATTGCGTGGATGGGAGCATCTAGCTTCTTTCTTTTACTAATAGGAGCACAATCAATCCAAGTGGACTAGCTTAATGGAGCATATTTTGTAGTTGAAAATAACATTACTCAAATTTTAGTGCCTACCGTCTCAAGCGAGATATGTCAGCATCAAATTGATCGAGGATGGTGTTTGCAATAGAGTTTGTACCTAGACTACGAAAGTGCAAATCCCAGACATCTCAAATGAATTGGATCTAAAACAGAATTTACTATATTTTGTAAGGTTCTTAGGGAAGAATAAGGACCAAGATTAAAAGCTCGAAGGTAAACAATCAACAATTAATAATGATATAATGGATAGGTAGCACATAAGGTTGTATGAACATATCATTAATAATGATAGAATCCCAATTTAAAACCTAATATTTAATAGTATTCATGGACAAAAATACTTTATGGACATGAAATATAGTAAAATGCAAGCCTACTCATGAGTATTCTCAGATAAAAACTTTATCATAGAATTAACCAGAATGATCATAAACATTTACAATTATAATGAATAAAAAAGGCTCATATCATGTATAATATCATTCCAAATATAGTCTTCAAACTTACTTACAAAAGATCAAAACATGCTTGACTACAGATTATGATATCCCATGACCTGATTCCAAAAATAAATCCCCCTACCTTCTACTTTTGTTTCCATATTTATCATTAGACAAAAGTTTTAAACAACAGTTTAAGATCCAAATTGTAAGGATCTAATGTAATCAAAATAGGAAAGAAATATCATATCGAATATCTACATGTTAATTAGTTTGACTCGTCAAATGCAAAATCTGCCACCTACTCCTATTTATCATTAATAAACTGACAGATGATAATGATGAATCATCCTGGAATCTATGGAAGCCTCGATCTTTATCCTATGTTTGACCAGTACAGTTGGAAGGAGAGTTTGTCAAAACATGAACTATAAAATGTGCCTTGTTTCCTCTTCCAATATAGTAAGCACATCTAAGGCTTGGGACCTCTTTTGCAACCGAGTATATTCTACATTCATCATTTGGACTTTATCTTGGAGTTATTTATTCTCCTTGATGAGTTCTTCAATTCGATGTTGAGTAAGCTCCTTCCTTCTTAAAACCTCTTTTGAAGCTGTTATTAATTCTTGGTAATTGACATTAGTTTCTTTGATATCTTCTCTTAATCTCCTATTTGCTTGCATTAACTGGTCATTTGAATCATTAAGGAATCTATTTTGAGCCTTATAATGTTGTTACTGATTCAATTAAGGATTTCAATTTCTAATAATGTCTCCATTGATGTTTGGTGTGCAGGGCTTTCTATACTCAAGCTTGGAGCAAGTTTATCATGTTCTTCAATAGTCAAGCTTTCTTGAACTTCAACTAACTTTTCCATTTTTGTACATTAACCTGTTATGCCATTGCTCCCATATTTGGAGACTTCGAACTCATGCCCATTTCAAATTTTGAAACCTTTTGTTTACTCTTATCTTTATGATCTTCTTCAAGCACTTTTGGAAAGGACCCAACACCTTTCTCAATATCTTCCAGGGTTTGGTCCACTGTGTATTCTAGATTTTTAATTTGTATATCCTCTTCACTCGAAGAGTCTTCAATAATGGTCATTGTATTTTTTTTTAATTTAGAATCTAAAACGGATTTCATATTCATTCTTAACTTACTTTTGGGCCTAGTCCTTTGTCTCCAATCAGATCCTTGAAGTTCTGAAGCAAAAGTAACTAAAACTTTTGTATTGGAAGAAAGATATTCAATCGTTCATTTTTCTTTTGCATCATTGGGGGCAGTGTGTGGCAGCTATCTCTTCATTTTGTGATTCAAGTAACACTTTCTCTTGCAAATATTCTTGAATCGGTTTTGGAATAGGTTCATCTTTTGAATTGGACTCCCTTTCTGTCTTCTTTGTTTCTTGTTCAACCTTCCTCTTCTGTCCTCTTGTAGTTCTACCTTTGATTTTCCTTTGATTGACAAAAATGTATGCCTCTTCACTATTGATTTGAAGATTAAAATTATTTTGGGGTTCAAGCTTTTCTGGTTCAAAGCCTGACCATAACAGAAAGTGCTTCCAGGAGAGATTATGTTTCATGAGTTCGGTCAATCAACCAACCCGTGGTGGAAAATAGAGTGATTTGTGTGATCAGGGTGGTTCTTTACCCTAGTTGCCATCTTCTCAAGGATTTTGAAAATATAGTAGGGTAAATTTAACTTTGATTTCCCATTTATATTCAAAAGAAATCTTAGATGATGCCTAAAAACGGTGGCAAACATGCCCTCACAAGTAATACTAATGTTGTATGATGTTGAGCACGTCTCTCCACTCCCGCTTCACATTACTGAGGTGTATACCTTTGCTCCAATCCAAAGTTTCATAACCAAGAAATAAGTACAAACTCAAATCGATTTCAAAAATATGTTTCTTGAACCTGTGTTCACCTTCAATATGCGATCTTGTCGCCTCTGCAATTAAACCCTCATTCTATTCAAAACTTAGAGTTTGGAAATTTATAGATGAACTTGTATAACTCTTGGCAAAAGACTCAGTCACTTCAGTGTTGTAGCCTCTAACTCTTTCGAAGAAAGAGTACCATCCCAAGCCCATCAGCAACTTAGCACATTTAGAAAATTCCTCTGCCCATTTTGTATATATCGACTCAAACTTGCAAAGTTTATCGCTATTTTTCTTCATATTAGCTATCATACACATGCTAAATGATATTTCTCTGGAATAAGCACGAATTCAGTAAACAACAGGTGTTTTGGTATGAAATAGCTGACAAATCGAGAAAATAGGGTAGCATTGAATGAGAACCCATAATCATATTAAATTCATTGAATAGAACTCAATTATGGTTTCAATAGTTGGAGAATTATCTCTGACGGATATTATGAATATATATTCTCCATTTAAAACATCACACACTCCAAGACAGGGACTACCTCACTGCTTTTTATGATTTGACATTCCGACAACGCTAACTTGCATAAACTTCATGTATTTCAATGTCGGAATGTATCAAACTGTATATATTAACCATGATGTACAAACCTCAAAAAACAGGTTAGTTTAACATGTAAAATCGTATTTCTAAATACTTCAAGAAATACTTAATAAAATATGAGCCAAAATTATTACATTAATCATGAAAATGCATAAAGTAAATAAGAATATTGCTAGGCAAATGATGAACTAAAACCTAAGCAATATGGTTAAATTTTAGGAAAATGAATACTAATAAGGAAAACATATGGTAAGACTAAGGTACAACTCCAATGCTAACATCTGGCTCTTGCTGGGGATGAAGCTCTCTTTGTGATGCTTCAAGAACGTGTTGACCAGGTGCCTATAACCAAAATCAAAATTTGCTAGAACTATACCCTGTTAAAATCAAACTGAATACTACATACATGTACAAATCCATTGGGCTAGAGTCTTATTCAACAAATTTTGAAAACTTGATGGTATATACAATGAAATTTTGTCACCAGTGACCTCAATATGTGTAAAAATGTTTCAGAAAACACCCATTGATTGGGCCTACAATTTCTTCACCCTCCAAACTCTGCAACACAAAAGTATTGTTTCCCAAAATTTTGCAATTTTGAAAGGTCCAAACCATAAATTATCAAATTTCTCATGCTTACGTTTTTCACTTATGTGTGCATCCCATTTGAAGTACCATATCACCCATTAAGAAAGTATATTCTTTAACTTTTCTATCAAATCTTTCTTTGACCTTCCTCTTATAAGTTTATTATTTTTCCACTAATGCTTCTCTTTCTTGTTGTAGTTCAACTATCTGAAAAATCCATCCTTGAATTTCATTTGGTTCTTCTTCAGTTCCCTACATAAAATTTATTATTGAAAGACTTAATTGAACAGGAAACACAATATCAATACCATAAACCCGCTGAAAGGGAGATATTACAATGGCCTTTTTGGCAGTTACTCAATCTACGCAAAGAGCATATTTTGGCATAGTGTCCCAAGACCTTTTTTTCTGAAATAACATATTCTTAATGTTGTTAATAATATTCTTATTTGTGGATTCGGTTAACCCATTACCTTGAAGGTAATATAGTGTAGGATTTTTTAATATGATGTCATTTCTTTCATAGAAATCAACCATAGCTTTAGAATTAAAAGATCGAGCATTATCAGTCTGTTATCCACTAATTTTGCACTTGGTGGATTTTTCAGTGAGCCACCAGAGCATTGAACAAGTACACTTGTCCGTGATCAGAGTTCAGAAAACCGTCAGCCTTTTTCTAGGAGCCAGTTTGAAATTTTTTGTAACACATGTTCATACTCCCTTGGGGAAATTGTAAAAATTGCCCTAGCATTTAATTTTTTATAAAAGGTTCACCTTCCTNACTAGCCCAGAGTGTTTTTTCCCTTGGTTATTATTGGTTGTTGAACAAACGACTAATAATTTCTGAGTTTTTCACTCACACCTCCAAAGTTGGGGTAGTTGTTTTGGTGTTTCGGCCTTAGGAGGTTATTAGAGCCTTCATGTCGGTGTTTTTCCACATGTTAGGCATTTCGATTGAGTCGTATGAACATGTACTAGGTCCCCCTAGAGTTTCATTTGATTCCGAGAAAAAATAGTTTTTCTCGTTTTTTAAGCCATTTTTCCGAGAAAAATTCAAAATGTAAAAAAAGTATGATCCGGAGTCCGTTTTTGGCGTGGTTGGGATCATTTTCAACCTCGGAGCAACATCTTTACCCAAAAAGCCACTTTCACTATGCTTCGGCCAGCTGAAATATCTCGAAAGGCATTATTTGGCTAACAGAGCATCATAATAGCATTTAAATGCTAAATTTGTACAAAATGCACAAAAGTCAAAAAAATAATATTTTAAAGATGAGGTAACATAGCATGATGTCACCATAACTCAAACTTTGGTTTAAAATTGAAGTTTGAATTATTTCTTGAAAGGGATGACGTGAAGGTGAAGTAAAGCCCACGCTTGTGTGGAGGGGTGTGAGTAGGATTTGGTGGACCCCAAATAAATTATAAAATAAACCATGGTGATGTCACAGAAGTGGTTACGAATTGTTATGGAGTGGTGACGTCAAACCTTTGGAATAGGGAACTCACGCAGGTATGCGTTGGGATGAGGGTGGACCCCCTTCCATACGTTAAAATCGTGTTAAAGAAAAAACATTAGTTTTATTATTTATATCACACTTCATTCCAATACATGCGAGGAGGTAGCAAGTTTGTGACACTGGGTGACATCAACATCATGGAGCTCACGCTGGCGTGCAGGTGGGTGCCAATGGGGTGAGGGTGGACCCCTCCTCCTTTTATTATTAAAACATTGTTTACTCTTTCATGCGAATCTATTATTTTTTCTCCATTTAATTCCGTACAATCTCATGAGGGGATGGAGCTCGCGTGGGTGGAGTTTGGTGAGGAGGTTGGATGACTCGCTCGGTTGGTGGGAGTTTTGGTGATGTGTTGGCACGTGTGGGCTGAAGAGGGTCAATCCCTCTTCGCATCAACTTTTTTTTCGTTCAATTTGACTCCTCTTCAACTGAGTCACACTAAGCTTGATCTTTAATTCATTAATTCCTCACCAGGGCTTGGTTTTTGTATAAATACGAGGCCTTCTTCCTCCTTCTGGATGGAAGCAAGGGACCTCTGCTCATATGAGTTGTAATTGTTTTTTTTTTTTATGGAACAAAGTTGATTCTTTGGAGGACAAATCTACTGGTGTAATACTCTTTCATAGTGAATGTTGGTTTTTAACCGAGGTGATATCCATTTATTTATGTTTGTGTCTCATGCAATTTTGAATATCTAACTTAGAAGTTTGTATTCCAATCCATAGAATAGACATTTGAATCTCAATTTTCTTATTTATGTATAATCATTCAAGATTCAAGAGTCATACTTTGTAGTCGGTAATACTTGTATACTTTTGGTTTTATGTGATTTCCATACTAGATCTGATCTTTGCATGAAGGTTTCTTGTGTAACTTTGCAGATCACCGAATCTCAATTTTCTTATTTATGTAAGATTCAAGAGTCATACTTTGTAGTCGATAATACTTGTATACTTTTGGTTTTATGTGATTTCCATACTAGATCTAATCTTTGCATGAAGGTTTTTTGTGTAGCTTTGAAGACGAGCTCGGTTGCATCTTGTCTTCTTCATCGCTTTACTTTGGATCTAACTTGTTTACCATGCAGGCACCCTCCTCCTCAACCTTGTTCAAAGCTTGAAGCTTGAGCTCTTCCTCTTTCTTCTCAACGAGAAAAGGACAAAAACACTCAACCTAAATCTCTTTTCTTTTAAATTGTTTTGGTTTTTGTTAGCAAGTTAAAATTTAATCATTAAATATTTTTCATTTTTCATTTTACTTGCTTCATTTATGATCTAAGAAAGGGCTGGAATTTTACATTTTAAGGTTTAGAGTTAGTTTCCATTTGCTTTAGCATTTTGAGGTAAAATTTTGCAAAATATTTTCCAAGTGTTGAAGGTGTAGATTATTAGTTTATTTTTGCATCGAACCCATTGATTTGCTATTGAAAGCTTGCTGGTTTTTAGCAGGTATACAAAAATAGAGAAGGATATGCTACCGAAATTTTGAGTTTCAAGCCACCTGGAGCGTCTATATTTGATTTTGTCTTCCCCCTTCTTCATTCCGTTGCTATCCCGACACTTTAGGGCCTTTTTTACCATATTTTTCAAGGCTCAAAGGGCACTATTTATTTCAAAGCATTGTAAAAGGTTTAATAAAAATCAAGTGGGACAAAGGCCTCCACACCCCACTTCCCCCAGTTGGGGAAAGCTTGTATCTCCTCTTTTGCTTTATTTTTCTATGTTAGTTTTGCATGCATAATAATTATTTAGACTAGTTTAGTTTGTTTTTTCTTTCATAAAAAGAAGAAAAAAAAACTTTGTTTAGTTTAGTTTTACTTTCGCATTATTTGCTTTATATAAATTGCAAAAGGTAAAAAGAACCAAAGCCTATTGAATCTCATTGAAAAGTGGATCAAGAGCACTCTCTATCAAAGAAGTTTAATTTTTTAGATTGGTTTTGGTTATCATTTAAGTAATAAAAGGAATTGAAAATCTCTTGAATCTCACCGAAAGGTGGATCAAGAGCTCTCTCTGTCGAAGAGTTCACTGTTAGTTTTATCTTTATTTCCGATTTATGTGTTCCTAAATTTTTAAATCAATCTGACCATTGCTTTCTCGAGTACCCGAAAGGTGAAAGAGACTCTTCAGTCATCATCTAAACAACTCATTGTTACGTATCTAATAAAATAAACCAAGACTCCTTCCCCGTATGCTCTACACCGCTACAACTTGTCTAATCAGTTGGTTGTATCAGAAAGGGATACGAATTACTAGATTTGATAGGAAAATCCACACAAGTGATTTTCTCGAGAACTCGGGAGGTTGCAAAGGGTAATCACTACAGAGTCAGGGGGCTACTTCAAGTAGGTTCATTCTCGCCCCATTGGACACTTGATATTACCGCTTTAGCACTCATTTTGAAGGAGCTTGACTTGTTGGGCCAAACCCACAATTAACCCATGCCCTTAATTATTCATTTAATAATCTAAAATTTACCAACCAAGACACTGTAATACTTTCACTGAGACTACACTAGCAACCCACATTTGCAAGCACTCTTTTCATTTTGGCACTGGTCTGTTTTTTTCTTTTTACATAAGTGAATCACGCAATGTGTCATTGAATATTTTGTATCTAATTTGAGTAAAAATGTTGCTAAGGTTAAATTTTTTTTGCAATAATTGGTATTCTTTAATTTCATCCATTTCGTATTAACTCCTAATTTAGTATTTTCTTTCGTAGACTAAAAACCATAGATTTTCTACTAATAAGGACCACCCCCCTTAGATTCGTTAGGAGTTAGCATAAACAGAGGAGCTGGGATCAGGTGACAGCACCTGGCTCTTTGCTTGCCCCCAAGGCCACACCTTTCTCACTTGGGAAACAATATTCCAAGAGATTTCTGCTGACAGTGTGCATTCGGCAGACAACACAGTCACTAATTTTCTTGGACATCTGAATCTACTTAAGATATTTTCTCAAAGAAAAATAATAATGACTCTATCAGTAGCCCTTCTAGTGGGAATTGCGTCTACCCACTTGGTAAATAAATCAATAGCTGTTAAAATCCATTTAAGTTTCCCACTTGAGGGAGGGTTAATCTCACCTATAAAATCTAAACCCCACTGCTGAAATGGAGCATTTATTGCAATGGGATTTAAAGGCATAGATTGAGTCTTTTGCTTACCTACAAACTTTTGAGATTGCATGCAAGCTTTTACCTGAGTATAAAAATTTGTAAACAAGGTAGGCTAGTAATAACCTGCTCTTAAGATCTTGAATGTTGTTGCTTTCCAATATTTGTGACCTCCACATGCACCTTCATGTAACTCTCTAGTAATTGAATCAACTTCAGTCCTATCCAAACATTTAAGTAGTGTTCCACTAGGGTCTCTCCAATACAAAATTTGATCAATTAAAACATACTTCATAGCCTTAAGTTTTAATGATCTACATTCATTTTTGTTCAAATCTGAGGGACATTGTAAATATAACAAAAAAAAACTATATCACCATACCATGGGAATCAACATATCTGTCATGAATCTATTTCTTACTTTTTTTGTTGGCACTCCTTGTACTGATTGACTTCCTACCAAATGAAGACCCAAAGCTTGACAATTTGAATATACAATAAGTCTACCCAAACCTTGTCCTTTTACCATTTTTGTAGGTTTCATTTCAACATCATATTCCATGATATTGGATATCCAACGCCCTCTCTTTCCTTCACTATTAGGATGCACCAAAATTTCCTTGACCACTACACTAGGCACATAAGATATGATTTTGGAATGCAAAATGTAAATCCTAAAGAACTTCAAAACTTTAAACAATGCATATGCATGTTTCTCCATTGTACTATACTTAATCTCTAAGTCTCTTAATGTTTTAATAAAGAATGACACAGGCTATTCTAAATTTTCAGAATTCTTTTGCAATAATACTGCAGCTATAGTATCTTCTGATGCAAAAGAAAAGATAAAAAAATCTTTAGTAAAATCTAGACTTAGCAGCATTGATGCTTCCATAAGCGCTTGTTTTATCCTTTCAAATGATAATCTAGCTTAAGATGAGCATTTTACTTCTCTGTCTTTCTTGAGCATGTCTGTAATCTATTTAATAATCTCTGCAAAATTAGGAATAAACCATCTCGAAAAATTTGTTTTTCCAACAAAAGATTGAATCTCCTTATTCCTAGGAATACTAATTTTTAAGATGGATTTGACACGTACAGGATCTATCCTAATTCTTTCAGCATAAACTATATGACCCAGGAGCTTACCTTCTGTCATGGCGAAATGAGATTTCTTTGGATTCAAAGACCATCCAAATTTTTTGCATTTAAGAAAGGTTTGTCTCATATGCTTTAGGTGTTCATCATCAAACTAGGAGAATATTTTAATATCATCCAAATGAATAACTACAAACTTCTATTTCTCACCAACAAAGGATATATCCATAACCCTTTGAAATGAGGCACCAACATTCATGAGTCCAAATGGCATTTTATCATACATGAGCGTGCCCCAAGGAGTTGTAAAGGTTGTTTTTTCTTTATCTTCCATATGTACAACAATCTGATTCCACCCAGAGAATCCATTAATCATTGATTTTCTCTAAGAACCAACCACCCTCTGCAAAATTTGATCAATTTTGGGCAATGGATAGTTGTCTTGAGGGAGCATCTGTTTGGGTTACAAAAATATACGCAAATCCTTATTTCCCCATTCTTCTTACGGATAGGCACCAAGTTTGTTACCCAAGAAGAATATATAAGAGGTAGGATCATTTTTGCATCTAAAATATTTTTTACCTCTTTTTCAATGATTGGTAACAACACAGATTCATATGTCTTAACTTCTGTTGGATTTAATGGAATCTTGTGTTGAATTATATTATGTCATAAGTCTTCAGATCTTCATAGAACCATGTAAAGATATATGCAAATTATTTCATCGGCTTAATATATCTCCTTCTTTGTTCATCTGAAAGTGCTTTAGAAAACTTAATTATATTGGGATTATATGTAGTTCCAATATTACAGCTCAAAACATTTTCTTTAGTTGATTGCATAGTAGGCTTCAATAAGGTGTCATTATTAGAAAACAATATCTCCAAAGGGACAATACCTTTGGGAATTAAATTTCCCTTCAATTCAATTATATTGTGACTACTAATTGAGTTTTAAAACAAGAAGCATTTTCATTTATCTCAACATCTTCATTCTGGTCAATTAATGAGGTAGAAAATTCACCTATCAGTTCCAAGAATTTCTGGATCTCTTGATCATCATGAAATATCCTCCAATATTTGATATTATCGGGAATTGAAGGTCTGTATCTAACTTCAATCATATATTTGAGCTAAGTTTGTTTTGAAACTTTAAAGTAGGATGCTGCTGAAGACAAAAAAAATTAGTTGTTTGTTTGTGATCTCGCAAAATAAAAGATATATTAAATGCTAAGAATAAATAGTCCACAATACACCATACCTTAATTCTGTAAACTTTTAACAACTGTTGTTTTACCTTATAAACTTTATTAACCTATTGAACCACTAATTCAGAGTCGCCAAAAACAACCAGATAGTGAATATTTAAATCTTTTGCAGCCCTTAGACCAAGTTCTAATGCCTCATATTCAACAACATTATTTTTTGTTTGAAAATCCAATTTATACGTCAAATAAATAATCCCACCTCCTGGAGAAATAAGTACAATACCTACTCTTACACCCTCTTTACATGATGAACCGTTGAAATACATTTGCCACAAACTATCTTGAATTTCCATTCTATGTTGAATTGGATATTCTTTTTCAACTTACAAACACATGTGCTATCATCATTCATATGTAACATACAAGAACCCATGACTTCTTGAATTACATAAATAGGGTGATTTGTGGGATTTTGATGATCACTTACCAAATAAGTGAGTTGTGCCTCCCTGTAAAATATTCTATACTCCCCTCCAAATCCCAAAATCACAGCATAAGGAAGATCCATCTGTAAAGTTCATCCTACCCTTTTTGCCCATGATCTTGACAATATAATACCAAATTTAGGTGCGATGTCAGTTATAACAACATCCATTAGCACACTTTTCTTTGGTAATTGTGTAAGACTAACAACAAGATCCTTGATAACCCTAATACATTTAAATTCTCTGGAATCAAAAGCATATAATTCATGGTAAGGCTTGGTGACACTAAGCCCTAAAGATTTGGCATAACTTCCTTAGGCATGAGATTGTGTGAAGCACAATGTAGTGCCGAAAATCTAAAAAAAGTGTTCAATTTTTAGATTTTCGGCACTACATTGTGCTTTATGTTACGACACATCGGTGCATTTTAAAAACATAAAGCACAATGTAGTAACATAAAGCACAATGTAGTGCCGAAAATCTAAAAAAAGTGCTCAATTTTTAGATTTTCGGCACTACATTGTGCTTTATGTTACGACACAACGGTGCGTTTTAAAAACATATGCACATGGAACACATAATTTTTTTTCTAAAAATGGATTCACGGGGCCTCTGTATGATTTTATAGCACCAATCGGATACACTTTTTAGAGCGTACCGTGTAGGAAAAATACTTGTGAAACAATTTTGTAATTCATTTTCTACTTAACGATGTGGAAGAGATAAAACTTATCCTAGTGAGATGTATGATTATAAGCACATTGACTTCAATATTATTAAAAAATGCATATAAAAATGTTTATTATCCAATATAGCGGAGTTTCTAGTTAATGGATATTTTAGTGGAAGTTTGATACTTGTGCGTTTGATAATTACATGCACTGTGCACTTGTTTATTAATAGCGCACCGATGCGTATTATGTTTTAAAGTGAACTAATGTGCTAAAAAAATATCTTATTTATTTATTTATCATAAAATGGTGTATTCCAATCAAATTATCTTTTAGGATACAACTGCATAAATTACAATATTTCATGGTATACATATGTTGCTTAAACTCACATATTGATTGTTGATTTTGCTCAAATGCAGGGAGTAGAGGTTATTATACCAAATAACCAATTCTTCATATTCCAACTTGTTTCATATTTCTCAAATCCCGTCGTGGAGTTCTTCCTATTCATGTCCATTAAGCTCATATCTTATTTATATTTCGATTACCTAGTTGAATTTGTTTATATTTATCCATGTGAATTTGAATAACAATGTATCTAAATTTGTAGGATCTTGATTCAAAATCGATTTCGGATGCAAAAAATATTCCACCTGTTCCAAAATGTCGAAAGATCTTATCAATAGAAACACACCTCAAGTAGTTATTAGATCAAAATGGACAACCACTTTACCTTGCCAATCATCACATGCCATCTTCTAGTCGTTATCATGGGTCATCGACGGTAATTCGTCGTGAACAGGATCTCTTTTATGATGCCCCAATAGCATGTGGTTTATTCTAAATGTCAAGGGTTGAAGGAGAACCCTCGGTGTGTCACCCTTACCCATTATCTTAATGATCGACCACCTAATGTTGATGGTCTAATACCTCCTACTGAAGTAAAAATTCCAATATGTGATATAGAAAATTCATGTAGGAACACTTCCTTATGCTCATTTTTTGAAAATTTTGAAGCCAAAACAACTAGGTGTCAACTTAAATTGACCAACCCCTCAACCTTTTGTTCAGTCAACTAAAAGTTCTAGTGATCCAAAGTATTATATCAATGCCACCAAAAACATTTGTGCTGGGAGATACAAAAATTTGTATGAGTTGAGAGAAAAAATGTCAAGTGCACACCAAACTCAGTCCAATTGTTGGAGGGTAGCGATGAATTCTCTCTTACCATGCATTTGCAAAGTAAATACCAAACTTGTTACAACCACGCTATGTATGGCATTTGGACGTCTTTCCTACATGTGTCTAATGTAGGAACCAACTAATAGTTTTATGATTGCCAAGTCAAATATAGATGCTACAAATATTAGGTTGTTTATCCTTTCTCATGTACTCATTCCTCCCAAACAATCAGTAGCATTTATTCGATTTTGCAGTCCTATTTATTCTTGTTCTGATTACTTGAATATTGTTAAATACAAACATAGCATTTCCATGTATAGTATGTGCATGAATGGTTATGCTTCAATAAACTTTAACAATAATAACTTTGTATACATCAATGGGTGTCCACGCACTCATGGAAACATTGCAGGGTTCATAAATAGTTCTAGGTGATCTTTATTTTCTGCAAATTGTGCATTTGAGGAACACTTCCATCACTAGTAGAAAAAGCGAGATAAATGACTAAAAAAACTACTAAAAATTGCATATAAATGACTAAATTTAATCACGTGACTAATAGTCATTTATTGCTAGTTACTTATAACGCGAATAAATACGTGACTAAAAATATTTAGTCATTTATTGGTTGTTTTGATTGGTCAATTTGATCGTATATTTAATCATTGATTGATGTTTTTTTTGTAAGCAGCAATAGAAATTTATATTAATTAGAGGCAAAAAAAACAGAGTACAAAGTTTCATAGTCTTGTTACGGGGGCCTAAGATTGTTTGGTCACCCGCCCAGTCTGTCAAAAAAATTAAAGTTATTTTTGGGTTTTTTCAGAAAAGAAAAGTGTCTTCTCTTCCCAGATCTATGCACATCGACCGGCATATTACAAACAATAAAAAAGAGACTGTGTACTGACATGAAAACTAAACATTTGTAAAACTGATATATCCAAAAAAACTGAGAGTCGCAGAGGGAACCGATGATGGTGGTGGAGAGTTTAGGGTGTAGCATCTTTGTCCATTGTATCCAGCGTCTCCTCTAGGATTGGGCATGGTCCATACTCATCCTCGCGATTTGGCTGACCGATGGGTTGCAGCTCCTGAAGCAGTTGTGCAGCAATGGAGGTGTTTGAAGCCTTACGGATGCATTTTACCGACATTGACATCCTAGTGTTTTTCAGGTGCCCCTATACCAGTGCGGTGGATTTTTCTATGGCTGCTGATGTCTCCCCGCCTGTGCCACGATGTTCCATGTTTATTCCACCCGTAGTGTCATCCTTGTTGTGAAAAACGGTATAATGCATCCAATTAAAATTTGTTTCCAAAGTTCTAAGGTACTCTTCGGTTCGGTTGAGACAGGTCTGCATGCCGCTGCACCATGTCCCTAGCTCCATTCCACTTTTTCATCAAGTCTTCCATTAACATGCCCGTCATGTTTTTTATCATCTAGTAGTGGTTAATTCTACCTCAATTTCTTCCTGAGGCCAAATGCAGAAACAACCCTAGACTCCCATTCATCTATCATGCATATAATCAGGATGGAAACTTGTGACACATATCTATCCGTAGCTCCTAGTTTAACATTACGTCTTCCACCGCCCCGACCAGCACTACCTCTCCTCGGAGTGTCACGTTGTCATGGCATTTTCACACACAATACGCCTGGCAGGTTGGCAGAGGAGAAGAAGATTAACAGCATGCGAGGGAGAAAATCAGGCCCGAAGTATGGAGATTAACAGTCTCCACCATACGAATTTTTGGCTTCATAGAACTATGAACCAACACGTGCAGGTAATAAATCCTTTGTTCTACAGTCAAAGTTCAACTAGAAGTCCCTACTGCCCACTGGGTTGGATGACAACTCACCACCCTGGGCATTTAAGACCTTCACTCCTCCATCCGCTCTATTTCCCACGTTAGAGCCATGCGTCCCTTGCAACAAGTGGCCCATGTGATTCGCGCGTGTGTCACCCACATCCAAGGATTCATTGATTGTTTTTAATTGGTCATTTGTTTCGGCATTGGTTGTTGTTAACTGGTAATGTATTTAGTCATTAATTGTTGTTAGTTGGCCATTTATTTAGTCATTCATTGTGGTTAGTCGGTTATTTGGTTAGTCATTAAGTGTAGTTAATTGGTCATTTATTATTCATTGATTGTTATTAACTGGTCATTTAATTAGTCATTGATTTTTATAGATAGGGCACGAAGGAATCGAACCACCAGCCTCCTACCTTTAAGGCAAGTGATCTTCCATTGAGCTAGCACCCCTAAATAGAAGAATCAAAGTTCACACTAAAAAATTAGTTTAGTTAAATATAACCTATACATGCATCAAGTTAGGGGGGAATTATTTATTTATCTTACCACCAAACAAGGTGGGTTTTAAATAAATGGGTTCTGATGGATGAGGAATTTATCCTGGTCATTATAATGGAGCTAGGGAGTGGTGTACCACTTTGCAGGTCCCGAGGGGCTAAGATAGCTCACTAAAACCTGCAATAATTAACACACATACCATAGTAGTGACACGTTGGTTTAGAGATCTAATAGTTTTGTCGAGTTAGCGAGCGATTTACCTTGCAATCATTTGACTGCTAGGTTGTGCAACAACAAGACCTTGCATGTTAGGAGAGCATCATCAAGGTGTATTTGGATTCCCCTAGGATATTCCAAAACGATCTCTTTTCCCAAGTCATTATTCAAATGATATTCTCAAAGTCTACATTGGGCCATTACTATGAATGACAAGGTTGTGTAATCTCCCTCGTATTCCAATGCATATTAGTATCCCCTTCTAGTTTTCCATGTGATCCAATAAATATTCTAACGATGGGAATGCTTGTTCTTCCCAATCGTCTTAGATAAGATGAGTTCTTACTTCAACTTGAAGGATTACCTACTTTGGTTTACCCCTATCGATTGTTGTTTCCTTTTTTTGGTCCTTTTACTAGTGTATTCCTTTGTCCTTTAGGAGATACATTAGACACTCCTACTTTCCATTGTTACTTGATGTACATCATAGTCTCATTGACATATTTTGGTCATTTGTGGACAGTAATAATATTTCTTTCTTTAATTCTATTTAAAGAAAAACACACGGCCTAAAGGAAAAAAACCTGAAAAAGTAAACTAAGGGAGTGCAATAGCAGCTATGATATATGCTTATGGGAAAAATATTTTCACTATACGCATCACGTTTCTTTACACCAATCATAATATTTCACTATTTTCAAGTAGGTTTTGTGGAATGTTAATCTTGAATATGAACACCCATATGTTTAGCTAGGTAAATTGCCATTAAGCATTAAAAGCTTATCTGAAGTACTAGCTTATGTGGAGGATGAGAACTCTGTCATTGATCATTGCTATGTAGTTCTAATTCTTATTCTACAAATGTATATGCTACCAGTTGTTATAGTCAAATTGGACTTGACTTACAAAATGTTGAATTGGATGATGCCCAAGGTAGGGAGTATGATGAGGACTACTGAGCATTGGAGCAAAAATTTTGCAATTGAATATTGAGAATAGACCTGTGTGTCCACAAGCATGCCAAAATCAATTTCCTTCAGAGCCATTATTAAAAATTCATGACAAAATGTGGCCCACAATTATTATTACATAATTATTTGGCTAGTGGAATTTAGCCACGAGTCAACTAATTCTATTTAAAAGCATTCTTCCATCATATTGTTACATCATCCTCATTTTTCTGTTATTTTGAGCATATGCACAATAACCATTTTTAGTGGCTTGATACTCAATATATCTTATACAACAAATTGTAATTTAGGAATTGTGATCTACAGTCTCCTAATTTCCATTTAGATCATGACCAGACAATGTACATATGGCAATCATAAAATCAAGATGAATTGGCAACAAATTTAATCATCATCCCAAGTGTTTGAAATTTCTTTGTCCCAAAAGACACTGACGTTTGTCAAATTACAAGTTAACCAAGAGGCACAAGTGATTGCACAAAACGAAACCCCTACTGATAGCAACAATGGTACTATTGAAAATGAGAATCCAATCCATAATTCTTAACTACAAAAAGAATCATAAAAACCACTAATCTATAGAGTAATAAAATTTTATGCTACATGGTGCATTTGATAAATATTATAATGATGACATTAGTAGCACAAACTGTTGATGGCATGGAGAGATTCATATGCCATGGATATATGGAGAGAAGGATTCTAGACAAGATATGAAAGAGTACAATTACAACTATGTGAAACATGGATAAATAGAAAATATCAGACTAACACATAATGCAAACGAAATGTAGGCTTAAAAGGTCCATGGACTTGTGAGCATCCAATCAAATTCCCATAAAACAAAAATAATATAATCATATTTATGATAACTAATATAAAACATAATTTCAAGTTTAAAATATTGTCAACTTGAACTAACTATAACTTTCTACAAGCTCCTATAAAACAACAAATGCAACTGGTCATAAAATAAAAATAATATAATCATATTTATGATAACTAATATAAAACATGATTTAAAATATTGTCAACTTGAACTAACTATAACTTTCTACAAGCTCCTATAAAACAAATGCAACAACCACTGTAAAAGAAAAATATCAAAATGTTGCCAATGAATGATATTCCCATAGTTCAAAATAATTTTTTCCTTTGCTCTAATAGGATATGTTGTAAATGAAGTGATGATTGAGAACAATCATATGACAATTTTGTGATTGTTAGAATTGGAAGAAAATTTAATATTGTCGAATTTTTGTCCATATATTCAACTTAAAAGTCTCTAAGGTGGTAAACCTGTAGCATTTTCCTATATATTGAGCTTTGTTAACAAGGATCTATTTTTTTTTATTGTTCCTCTTAAAACCAATCAACACTTCTCCATGCTAAAATGGTTGAAAATATATTAGAACATCATCTTAATAAAAAAGTGAGGTATACCTTGATGATGTCTTTCCAAAAGTCCACAAAATCTCTGACATAGCTGAAATATGATTTTTCCAAGTCAATGCTAATTCAATTTCCATGTCTAAAATATTTAATCCAAAAGGCAACTTGCATAATAATAGAAACATCAAAGGACCACCATTTCCAATATAAAAACCAATATATGTAATGTCGGATAAACTATCATGAGAAAATCATAAGGAGTTTGGACTTCAAGCAGACCCAACAGTGCAAAGTAAGAAGCATGACTAATACAATGATTATAAATAGCAAAAGACTTGGTAATATAGTGGTAGGTAACTTTGATTGCACATCCCAAGAAACTTTCTAGTAGTAATTGAACAAGATATAAAAATTAAAAGTGGGAAGGAATATAAAACTATTCACATATTTACATAGCTTCTAGTGAGAATATGTACATATTTATCCTTTTCCATTAATTGAAATAACTTTAATAACTTTTAGTGAGAATATGACGCCATAATAATGTTCATAAAAGAAATAGTGAGAATGTGCAACGAAAATAATGTTCATTATAACCAGCAACAATTTAAAAAAATTATAGGAAAAAAATAGTAAGTGCCTTACATTATACATATCGATGCATATCTGGCAACTAGTAAAGTTTTACACAGAAGTTGGAGAAAAGAACATCCTAGCAAGGAAGCAAGTTGCCCCCTTATACTTGAACTTCATTCACATTGATTCTATGTTAGTTCTTAGAAAAGCCTGGAAAAAAGAGAACACAAAGGAGTTGATTATTCTTCACTTCTCAAATATGATGTCCTTTAACTAAAAGCAGGGTGATATACCATCGAACTAAAGATTTGAATGGAAAAAAGAGAACACAAAGGAGTTGATTATTCTTCACTTCTCAAATATGATGTCCTTTAACTAAAGGCAGGGGATATACCATCGAGGCAGGGGATATACCATCGAACTAAAGTTTTGAATGGGTAATGTGGATTATGCAGTTACTAACATACAACTGAATATTGCAATGGATCATATAGTTACTAACAAACAAACAAGAATGGATAATGTAGTTACTAACAAACAATCAATTCATACAATTTTGACATATATGCCAAGCAAAAGCTGACACGGATTCCATGACATGATATGGTAGCAACCAGACAAAATTTCCAAGTACTTTTTTCAAAAGAAAATCCTTACATCCAAATAAAACAAAGAAAAGAATGACTTCCAAACAATTTAGCAAAACTATTTGGCTAATCCCATGGCCAAAACAAAAAATTACATTTGGATAGTTGAAAAGGTTACTTTTCGTAGACCTGCAATTGAGAAGTGATGCCTTCAAAGTTCAGATAGAAAACAATTCATGGAGCATCAGCAAATGAGGACATGGCTGCCAAAATACCAAATAAAGCACACCTAACGTAAATATGAAGACTTGCAAGGTGTTGATCAAGGCACACCAATGTAGATATAATAACTTCCATAATTGGTTGATCCACCAAAAGAGCCACCACAACACAGACGATAGAACATAGTCTACGTAAATATGAAGACTGGCAAGGTGTTGATCAAGGCACACCAATGTAGATATAATAACTTCCATAATTGGTTGATCCACCAAAAGAGCCACCACCACACAGACGATAGAACATTGTCTGATAGATATATATAAATGAGGTCTTGACAAAGATGATGGGTTGCATTCAACACCATAGGCTGATCGATAGAGACCTTGGCTTGGCCTGTCGTATACACCCTGACTAGGTAAACTATTAGATGGAATACTAGTCAGCAGCAGTGCAAATTGATAGAAGTCAAAAGAATTAGAATGGGAAAAGGCAATGCCAGGGATATGTGTATAGAGAAGTGCACCAATACCAACACCACTACCAACAGTAGCACCAACACCAACACTCTGAGGGGAAGGTGTGGAGAGAAATGCACTAACACCAACACTACGAGGGGCAGGGGCAGGGAGAAGTGTACCAACCCCAACACCAGTACCTATAGCAAAACCAACACCAACTCTGGAAGGGGGAGGCGAAGACATAAATGCACTAGCACCAGCACCAACATCAACACCACCATCACTATTAACATGAAGTCGCTTATTCTGAGACTTACTGCAATTTACAGATCCTGTCTTGTCTGCATTGGGTTTACTGGCACTTGTAGATATTTTCTTGTTTGTATTGCCTTTACTGGCATCTATGTCTACATTGTCTGATCGTCGACAAGCTTCATTGTTCTGTTGATTGAATAACATGAGGCCCAATTCATACTTTTATTAGGAGTCAGGGTAACCATCTGAGTTTTCTCCATGTTGATGCATGATCATCCTCACATTCTCCTATACTGCAAAACTTGCACTACAACTACCACAGTAATTCGTACTCTGATCCTTTCTAACAGAATGGTGATGGATATTGTTTCAAATCCATGTAATATTTTTTCATTTTATTATATAAACGTCAACCTTGTTTCTAAAAGATATTACAAATTAATAGTTTATAGTTGGCTCTACAAGATTACATGCAATTTTTCTCTTCCACTGCAGAACGATGTAGTATCTATTAGTTTGTCTTCCAAAATGTGTGGTAATAGTAAAGAGCAAAGATAAGTGGTTACCAAAAAAAACTATTTAGAAATCTCTAAATCATAAAAATAAGTGGTTAGCAAATGTTAATATTAATTGGCACTTAAAGCTTGAATCTTCATTTTGTACAACATTTATGAACTTATTATAACAAACAAAATTGGTGAATTTTAAAATTCCTATATAACAACAAAAATACATGTTTCTTTTGAGTTGTTGAAGTAAATGGAAAGTGCTTGCAAATATATTAAACAAAATAGATCGACTCTACTCCAGCTTCGTTTGCCGGGTTTAAACTTGATTGGCAACAACCCAGTTGTTTAAAGTCTTTTCTTCTCCCTCTTCTGCTACGAGTCTATAAATGCTTCGATGCTCCAGCGAGATACCATGTCATCGCCATCAAGAC
>LPNX010949534.1:55826-159861 GCA_001517045.1 Pseudotsuga menziesii | reverse complement strand
ATCCGCCGAGCAACTTTGCTCAGTGGAATCACCCTCGCCCGTTGATGTGATCCGCCGTCACTACTACACCGTCAGATCAAGTGCCGCGTACCAGATTCCGCCGGGTAATTCGGAATTATCTTCTGCGCTAGTTCTTCCTCTGGAATTCTTCTAGGCCGTCGATGGGATGCCAGGCGTTCAACAACCGTCTGATCTTGCGTCACGTACCATATTCCACCGGGTGCTGGGGGTTTATCGGGTGCGCAAGTCTCCATTCCGGAATCATTTTCCGTCGTCGATCCACCATCCTGCAATCTCCAACCGTCGGATCGAGCAGCACGTATCCATTTCCGCTGGGTGGTCTAAAGGTTATCGCGCGTGCACGTTACCTTTCCGGAGACCAACACGCCCGTCGATCAATGCTGTCTTCAATCCTCGTCCGTAGGATTAGGAGGATTATATGCGATTCCGCTGGCCCTTCATTTCCTTATCCACCTTGCACTTTCAGCCAGCGAATTTGACATGGGCCGTAGATCAGCTCTGAGCAATGTTAAAACCTTTGATGTGTGCAGGCTGTTAGAGGCCCGAAATTCCCCTATCTTGCTCGTATGTTCTGGATGGCGGAAAGGGTATAAACCATTGATTTGCTTCTCCTTTCGACCATGGTTCAAGATCTTTTCCGACTCGGCTGCTCTTTAGATTATCAAGCCCCCTTTGTACTATATCCTTAGCCCAAAGTATTTAATCAACAAAATCTCACCTCCCATTGGTCTTGCATCTTTTTTGTAAAATACAGGTGTTAACAAAGACAATGCAATTGGCCTCTTAAGTGCCAAGGGCCGTTTTATGCTTACGATTTTATATTCTTTCAGATGGACCCTCAGGTGCAATACTTAAATTTAAATGGACAGATAACATAATCATGTGTGAAGCTTGTCGCCACTCAGCGATTCTTTATGAGCAGTGGGAGTGAAAGTGGCTGCAATTTTAATTACTCGGGTACTTTGATCGATTACTTAGCCACAAATTCTGTAACATCCTTAGGATTGATTAACAAATAATTTAGTAAAAGCAGAAAAACGGTATATGTTTTTCAATTTAAATTTATTTTCTATAAAAATGCTTCTTGAAACCAACACTTGTTCAGAAAATCTTATCAATTATAAAACTTATAAACACTATACTCTGGTTCACAGCTCAAAACCCATAGATTTATCATCGAAACTATTGATTAAAGAATCACCCAGACTGCTCGACAGCTATATAGTCACAGCCCGGATCGTCCAAATAATGTTCCAAGAAGTTATTTCATAATGTTATTTGTGGTCTTGTTGTTTATTATGTCTCCTTAATGGTGCCATTCACACGTGTTTAAAATATATCCTGGAGCTTCCGAGATTTGATCCTAGATTTTATCGTCATTGGAAAAAATGGTTTTAGAGACTTGCCTGAAGTTTCTAGTTGTAGTGTCAGATTTGATTATTCTTTGTTTGCGCAAAAATATTAAGTGAAATGAGTTTCCGTTGAATATTTCACAAATGTTGTGTATATTAGTCTTTCGTCATTATTGCAAGCATAAATATATAGGTAGAATTGTCTTATTACACATTGCATAAATCTTAAAAATTGGAGGTCCTGCCTTCATCTCTCACATTCACAAGCTTTTCAATCAAGCACTCAACTTCAAGGGTTTCATAAACCTTGGACTCAGAGCCTCATTATCCCTATTTTTAAAAGTGGGGATACAAATAACCCCTCTAATTATCGGACAATTATAATTAGCCCCCTCTTAGCCAAGTTATATGATATTATTTTGGAAAAGAAGATCAACAAATGGCTTGAAAGTGAAGGTAAGTGGGCTAAAGGCCAAGCGGGTTTTACAAGGCAGCACTCAACAACGGACCACCTCGTTACTCTTAGGATCATTGTGGAGGAGTGCCGTAATGATAAATCCAATCTCTTTTGCTGCTTTGTGGACTTTAGAAAGGTTTTCGATACAGTACCTAGAAATAACCTTTGGAGTAGATTAGAAGAGATACAAGTTTCTTTCGAGTTGAGAGCTCCTGCAATAAGATTATACGAGAATGTAATTGCCAAGTTTAAGAGAAACAAGGGGTGGTCGAGAGATATTAAGTGCAATATGGGAGTTAAACAAGGTTGCCCCCTCTCCCCTACCCTATTTGGCATTGACATCGATAAGCTAGAAGGTTGTTTAGAAAAAGCAGGTTGTGATGGCATGTTCTTAGCTGGGATAGTCATCATCCTTCTTCACTATGCTGATGATATTGTTCTTCTAGCAAGGGATCCATCTGATCTTGATAAGCAACTTCGACTTCTTAAGGATTTTTGCTCTACAATGGGTATCACTGTCAAGACTGACAAAACAAAAGTTATGATTATCAAATCCAAAAAGGACACTTATGCGAATTTTGTGTATGACAATAACAACTTGGAGGAATTGTCTTCTTACAAATACCTAGGAATTGATATTCATCACAAACTCAATTGGAACTATAGCATTGAGAAAAGGATTAATGGAGGGTGGAAAGCTTATTTCGGTCTTGAAAATAATTGTAAAGCAGCAAACCTTGTGATGTGGGATAAAAAAAACCTCCTCTTTGAAACTTTAGTCACTCCTGGTATCTTGTATGGTTGTGAGGTTTGGGGTTGCAGCATCTCTAGAGAATCCTAGAGGAATNTATAACGTATAACCTCAAAATTAAAAGCAATACACCATATCCTATTCTCCTTATAGAAGTGGGTCTTTCCCCTATCGAGAGCCTAGCTATGACTAGGCTCATGTTGTACAAACACAAAATCAATAACATGGGGAACCATAGACTTCCAAAGCTAGCTTTTAATTCTAGCCAAAACCAACTAAGGCTAAAGCGAGGTTGGTATAAAGATTCCAGGGCTTGGTTAAACCATTGGGAGATCGATGAAAATGTTGCATTGCAAAATATTAATAACAATAAAAATATTGTTACTTCTAAGTTTAAAGAGAAATTGTGGTGTAAGAAAGATTATAGGCTAAAAGAAAACTAAGATATTATAAGGAGGTCATCAACCATACTCTAGAAGATAAAAAATACCTCTTTGTATTAACCAGTTCAAAGAAAAAAATTAATATAGCCAAGATAAAAACAAACTCTCATTAGCTCCATAGTGAAACTGGTCGTTGGACAGTTCCCGAAACACCATGGATGGAAAAGATTTGTTGTCTCTGTGAGAATAGGAACATTGAAGATGAAAACCACTTCCTCTTAGAGTGCACTGCGTACACCCACATTAGATCTCATTTTCATAATCTTTATTGCAATACAGACCTTCCTAGCCTTTTAACTTGTCAAAATTATAGTGAGCTCGAGACGCTTCTCACCAAGCTCTTTGAGCATAAGAATACAATTTTAAAGCAAATTAATTAATTTGTTTCTTTAGGTCCGATAGACCAAAGTTTGGTCTTAGTGGACGTTAATCATCATCATCATCATCATCAAATTGAATTAGTTTATAAAATATCTCTTAATCTGGTTTTTTCTCCAGCACTCTTTTGTGGAAAGCATTCTAATGTTAGTATTTTAACTTTCCTTTATTATGTCCTGATTATATAGTGTGAAATTATTTTGAGTGTGTTTCTTGTCAAACCTGTTATATGAGGAAAATGTATAAATAGAATTTGACTCTCAAGGCAATTAGAATTTTAATTTATTCAGCTGGAAAAATACCTATAATTTTTACATTCTTTATTCCTGAAGGTTGTTCTTGCTTCACCTACTTTTTGTGGAAGCTATTATGATGGGAGTCATGATTTTTTTTCTTTTGGCTCTATCATCAAATGCAAAATCATTTTTAGTGAGTTCCTGTGGATTTCTAAAATCATGTCATGAAACTTGTTTCCCATGACAGGTTTCGAAAGCTGGTGAAGCCTTGAACTCGTGATCATAGGTTAAGAGAGGAGGTAGTCATTTGAGTGTATGGTGCTTACCATGGTGTTGTTCGACACTTAAAGGATCTTTCAGGGCTCGCTCCAGTGCCAAGAGGTAGTTGTTGAGATGTTGGAAAAGATAGAAATGTTATTTTCGTTTTGTACAATAGAAAATGGAGTCCAAATCTATGGTTTTCGTAGAAGAGGACGTACCAAGTATCTCCTTGTATTAGAAGAAATGATTGTAAAATTGATTGTTAATATGTTTGAGTATCAACTCTGCACTTAAAGTTTATCTTGGTGTTACCTTTAGGGAAAGCGATCCCACTGCTACAAAATGTGTCCTGACATGGAACACAAACATTGCTTGAGTGTTAAAAAAAAATATTGCCCGAGTGTTAAAAATAAACGTTGCCTAATTTTTTGAGAAAACGATTTCTTGTCTGA
This sequence comes from Pseudotsuga menziesii, assembly GCA_001517045.1. Lineage (NCBI taxonomy): Eukaryota > Viridiplantae > Streptophyta > Pinopsida > Pinales > Pinaceae > Pseudotsuga > Pseudotsuga menziesii. The sequence goes on along the minus strand of LPNX010949534.1, from coordinate 155,510 downwards.
GGAAAACGTCTTGTGCCTAAGTTTTTTGTTTAGGAAAACAGTTGACTGTATTTTACTATTTAAACTTTGCATGCTTTTAAAGGACTAGGTGTCTCCCTTCCAAAGATGATTGGTTTTAGCCTTTATACGTTAACTCTTGCATGCCTGGAATTATGAAAAGCAAATTACATGAACACATGGATCTGAGATTTCCAAATAATTTACTTTAAAATCATGCACATGTTATGCATCTCACTTCCAAATATGATGGGTTGAGTCTTTTCTTGGGAAAGACGATTGCTTCAATGGTAGGCTTGAGTTACCGCACAAACATAAAATTTCTTGCGACGGAATTACTGCGACAGAGTTACTGTGACAGAATTTTCACTGGACTCAATTTTACCTCGACAGACTCACTTGGCTTCAACCGAATTTTACTGCAGTAGGATTAAGGTTGCGACCAACTTTTGTCCAACTTTATAAAAGGATATTTCTTAGTCTAAAGACTCATGTTATGAAAAACATTTTTCACCGACGGTTACTTGGGATAAAGTGCGACACAACTATATTGCAACTCACTCACAATATCATATAACCAAATATTAAATAAAACTTGTGTCGAGCACTTATGAGGATAAAAACTAGAACTTTTACACGGTGAAATAAGTATAGATTCTTTGTGTCTTTCACTAAATGGTAAATGTAAACAACATTCACTCAGGTAAATCTGGAGAAGATGTGTGACTAAATGAAACTTGCATTAAACCATAAACTATGGATTTCTTTTATCTTGTGATGGCATAACAGAACTATAGTCGTAAATACAAACTTGGAAATTTACTAGTATGTTTCACCTTTTACAGAGCTTCAACTCTCGGTACATTCACAAAACACAGAAGCTTGAGCCTCAAACTCTTCACAAAGTTTTTTCTTCTTCTTCTCCACACTTCTCTTCTATGTATTCTTTGTCAGTGTGTTTGCTCTTTTCTATCTCTGTCTGTTCTCAATCTATTTTGAGTTACAATCTTCTTCTTCTTTTATAAAAAAACTTCTACTGACTTACATTAAAGACTGTAATAACAATCTACATAGAAACTTAGGTTCAACAATTTAATTTGACTAGCTTATATACGAGAGACATGAACTCTTCATCCTGTCAGACTGTCTGACAGAAACTGACCCGCTACAGACTCTGACAGAGTCGGTTGATGTGCTATTTAGATCAACGAGTAATTAATATTTCCAACACTCCCCCTTAATTATGAGCAGATTAGAATTTTAAAACAAAATAAGACAAAATGTTTCAGAGCTAAAACCTGCTATGTTCATGAAAAAATTCATTGAGCAGAACTTGTCATTCCTAAATAACTTCGCAAATACTAGAATGTATCCCTTGCCAATGGTTTTGTAAAGATGCACGCAAGCTGATCTTCAGACCTGCAAAATTCTAAACAAATTTCTTTGTTCTTCACCAGTTCTCTTATAAAATGATACCTTATGTTGATGTGTTTGGTTTTCTCATGAAACACATGATTCTTCGCCAAAGCAATGGTTGAATTGTTGTCACAGAAAATGGTTGTTGGTTCTTGCTGGTTCTACGACAGGTCTTTTAACATTCTTTGTATCCAAACAACTTGACATGAAACGCCTGTTGCCGTGACCTACTCTGCTTCTGCTGAAGACAAAGTTACTATGGGTTGTTTCTTTGAAGCCCATTAACAACACCTGTACGAAAATGAAATGTGTACCCAAATGTGTTTTTCCTGTCATCTGTGTTGCCTCCATTGTCACTGTCAGTGTATCCAATGAGCTTAAAAATTTCTAAGGTCGAATACATTCAAGCCAAGGTATTTAGTGCCACTTACATACCTCTAAATTCTTTTACTTGCTTGCCAATAAGTATCTTTTGGTGACTCCATGAATTTTGAGATCAGACTTAATCCATACATGATTTCTAGTCTCGTCGTTGTTAAATACATAAGGATGCCAATGAGCCTTTTAAATAGCGTAGGATATACAGTTGATCCATCATCATCCTTGCTCATTTTTAAACCTATTATTACTGGTGTTGGGGATGCCTTGCAATTAGACATATTGAATCTTTTTAAAATTGTACTTGCATACTTTGACTGTGATATAAAAAAAACCACTTTCAGAATGTTGGACTTCAATGCCCAGAAAAAACTTCATAAGCTCCAAATCAATCATTTCAAATTCAATTTCCATGATTGTTCTAAATTATTTTATGCAAAAATCACTAGTAAATATTAAATCATCTACATACAGGGAGGAAATTAACATGTTACCTTGCTCATTGACTTTGGTGTATAACGTCAGTTCACTTTCACTTCTGTGAAATCCATTCTCGGTGAGATAGGAATCAATGTGACTGTACCAAGCTATCGGAGCTTGCTTCAAACCATAGAGTGCATTTTTTAGCCTGTACACTTTGTTCTCTTGTCCTATAATTTCATAGCCTTGTGGTTGTTCCACGTATACTTCTTTATCTATATAGCCATTCAAAAATGCTAACTTAACATCCATTTGATAAACATGCCATTTGTTTTGTGTAGCGATGACCAAAATAGTTCTCACTGTATCCATGCGTGCGAATGGTGCAAAGGTTTCACTGAAATATATGTCAGACTGTTGTGTGAATCCTCTTGTGACCATTCTTTCCTTATTCTTTTGCACATTCCCATCAGAATCATGCTTGGTCTTGTAAATCCATTTAACATTGATTACATCTTTATCTTTTGGTACATCTACCAGTTCCCATGTCTGTTTTTTTTTAATGCATTCTATTTCTTCATCCATGGCTTGTGCCCATACTTCCTCTTCGACAAATTCCTCAACTGTTAGTGGATCATCTATTTGAGAAAATAATGCAAAGAGAGAGAAGGAATTTAGTGTACCATCTTCATATATCTCACGCAGACTTCTTGTCTTCACTAGATCTGTGGATGTCATCCTCGACAAACTGCTTGATGGAGTCTGTTGTCCTCTTGGTGTGCTTGCCGACGTAGCTTGAGTTGTGAATTGTGTTTATGTTCCTTGTGTTGAACCATGTCGTGGTGTCATGGTAGTCGATGGTGTTGTGACCGATTGACTTACATGTGGTATTTGAACCACTTCCTCCATCATGTCATCATGTTCAACATTCGACACAATCTTGAAATTATTCTCGATGGTTGCATCCCATGATTCACTCTCGACGAATTCAATGTCACGACTAATGATTACTTTCCTTATGACCTAAATCATACAACTTATATGATTTTGTGTCTTCAAAAAAACCAACAAAAATACATTTCAGTCCCTTCTTGTCTAATTTATTTCTTAGCTCATCTGGAACATGAGCATATGCAACACAACCAAAAACTTTTAAATGAGAAACACTGTGATTCATACATCTCCATTCTTCTTAAGGAACTTTGTTCTTCACTCTCTTTGTCCGACACTAGTTCATAATATATACAGCAGTTGCGACTGCTTCAGCCTAATATTCATTTTCCAAATGCTTGGTTTCCATCATGTTGCGCACCATCTCCATAATGGTTCTGTTATTTCTCTCGGTGATAATGTTTTGCTGAGGTGTATATTGCGTAGTGAGTTTCTTCTGTATGCCATGGGTTTTACAAAAAATTAGAAATTCATTTGAAACATATTCACCACCTTTGTCCGTCCTTAGTATTTTTTTGCGGTGTCCACTCTGGTTCTCCACGAGTGCCTTGCACTACTGAAAACAACTAAATGCATCATATTTATGTTTAAGAAAATATACTCATGTTTTTCTTGAGTAGTCATCAATAAAAGTAAGAAAATAATTGCATCCTCCAATGGATAATATCTGCATTCGACCACAAATATCAGAGTGCAAAATCTCAAGTGGTGTGCATGCTCTATATGACTTTCCAACTGGAACAGTCTCTCTATGTTGCTTTCCAAACATGTAGCCTTCACAAAATCCGTCTTGTTTGTAGATCAATGGCAATCCTTTCACCATATTCTTGTTTGCAATAGGTTCATCCCACCAAAATTCATATGTCCAAATCTAAAATGCCACAGCCAGAAATCATCCTGAACTTTTGTTTGAAACGCTGCTTGAATTTCAGCATCGTCATTTTCTTTCTTATTGCAATTTACGACTTCTTCTTCGCTTTCTGCCTTGAATGCAACTCTTGTATTTGTCTTTCCTTTCATGTCTGGAACTATCCTCAATGGAAACAAGCAATTGTTTTTCATTGACACATTTTCTATCAGTCAGTTGCTTGGAAGTATGTATTTAATCACACAACATTGATTTTCCTCCATGTAGACTTTGTAACCTTTTTGTATCAACTTCCCAATACTAAGAAAATTGTATTTCATACCTTTAACATGATAGACATCAAGCATAAACTTATGTTCCCCCTGTTTGGTTAGAATACCAACAGTATCTTTTCCCAAAACAATGACTTGGACATTATTTCCAAGTGTAACATCAGTTTGAACTAGATTATCTAGACTGGAAAACAAATTTAAATTATCAGTCATGTGATTGTTGCATCTTGAATCTAAATACCATATGTCATGTGGACTTTCTTGGACAATATTGCATTCGAATGGGGATGCGCATGCCATCAACATTGTGCTTGACGAAGTGCTCGTGTTCGTCGACTGGTTCTGGAATTGTCTTCCTTTATCATATTGCTTCTTCCTGCATTCATATTCATAATGACCAAATTTATTACAATAATGACATTGAATTTTTTATTTATCAAACCTGTGATCACTTGACTAACTTGGGTTCTAATTCTGTCCTCTAACAGCGACATTCGCGAGACTTTTATTGCATCCTCCTCTTGAGAATTTTATTCCTCTACCTCTAGAATCGTTTCTCCCCTTGCCTCTACCACGGCTTATGGATGACTGTGCTGCACATGCACCTTCCATTGATGTATTGGATCTATTGATTCTGTGTTTGTGATTGATGAGTGAAGCTTGCAACTCATTAATGGTAAACACCGACATGTCTTTGTTTTCTTCCAAGATCACAACTAAGGATTCAAATCTTAGGGGAAGACTTCTGAGAATTTTTTCAACCACCCTTTGGTCTTCTATGGTTTCTCCATGAGATTTCAGTTGATTTGTCAAACCAACAACTCTAGTGTAAAATGAGTTTATTGACTCTATTTCTTTCATTGATAGAGATTCAAAATATCTTCTCAAAATTTGCAACTTGGAAGTTTTTACCTTGTTCAAGCCTTGATATGCGATCTCCAATGTGTCACATGCCTGCTTAGCAATAATTTCTACTGCTACTTTTGGGAGTATGCTTTCATGCATGGCTTGGTGTATGTAGAGCATATATTTTCCATCTTTTTCCTTTTTTCCCTTAGGGCATATTTTTCAGCTCGTGTGAAATTGTTATATGCTGCTTGATCTATTGGTTCTCTATAACCATTTTGAACTATCTCCAAAACATATTGACCTCTGAACAAATCCTTCATTGTTAGAGACCAATACTCATAATTATTTCCTATAAATATTGGATTATGCAAACTCGACATGTGTGAACCAGAAGTGGAAGCCATTTTTAATTTACCTGAGGAAATTGCTTTTCCCCTTATAAGCCATGATTTTTTTTACTAAACCTGCTTTGATACTGAATCTCGGGAAAGGCGGTTGCTTCAGGGGTAGACTTGAGTTACCGTGCAGACATAAAATTTCTTTCCCTTTTTACTTTAACGAAAAGTCTTGCGACCAAAAAACTTGCAATGAAATTACTGCGATAGAGTTACTGCGACAAACTTTTCACTGGACTCACTTTTACCTCGACAAACTCACTTGGCTTCGACTGACTTTTACTGCAACAAGATTTAGGTTGCAACCAAATTTTGTCCAACTTTATAAAAAATATATTTCTTAGTCTAAAGACTCATGTTATGAAAAACACTTTTCACTAACGGTTACTTGGGTTAAACTGCGACACAACTATATTGCAACTCACTCACAATATCATATAACCAAATATTAAATAAGACTTGTGTCCAACACTTCTGCGGATAAAAAATAGAAATTTTACACAGTGAAATAAATATAGATTCTTTGTGTCTTTCACTGAATAGTAAATGTAAATAACATTCACTCAAGTAAATTTGGAGAAGATGTGCGGCTAAATGAAACTTGCATTAAACCATAAACTATGGATTTATATTATCTTGTGGCAGCATAACAAAGAACTACAGCCATAAATACAAGCTTGGAAATTTACAGGATGTTTCACCTCTTATAGAGCTTCAGATCTCAATATTTTCACAAAACACGGAAGCTTGAGCTTCAAATTCTTCACAAAGTTTTTAATTCTTCTTCTCCACACTTCTCTTCTTTGTATCTCTCTGTCTGTGTGTCTGCTCTTTTCTATCTCTGTCTATTCTCAATCTATTCTAATTTACAATCTTCTTCTTCTTTTATAAAAAAACTTCTACCGACTTAGATTAAATACTGTAATAACTATCTACCTAGAAACTTGGCTTCATCAATTTAATTAGACCGACTTATATACGAGAGACGTGAACTATTCATACTGTCATACTGTCTGATAGAAATTGACCTGCTATAGACTCTGACAGAGTCGGATGATGTGCTATTCGGATCAGTGAGTAATTAATATTTTCAATGCTCCCCCTTAATTATGAGCAGATTGGAATTTTAAAACAAAAAATTACAAAATGTTTCAGAGCTAAAACTTGCTATGTTCATGACAGAGTTCATTGAGCAGAACTTGTCATTCCTAAATAACTTCGTAGATACTGGAATGTATCCCTTTCCAATGGCTTTGTAAAGATGTCTGCAAGCTGATCTTCAGACCTGCAAAATTCTAAACAAATTTCTTTCTCGTTCATTAATTCTCTTATAAAATGATAGCTTGTGTCGATGTGTTTGGTTTTCTTGTAAAACACATGATTCTTCGACAAAGCAATGGCTGAATTGTTGTCCCAGAAAATGGTTGTTGGTTCTTGTTGGTTCTGTGATAGACCTTTTAACATTCTCCGCAGCCAAACAGCTTGACATGCAACGTCTGTAGCTGCGACATACTCTACTTCTATTGAAGACAAAGTCACTATGGGTTGTTTCTTCGAAACCCACGAAACAACACCTGTGCCAAAATAAAATGTGTACCTAGATGTGCTTTTTTTGTCATCTATGTTGCCTCCATTGTCACTGTCAGTGTATCCAAAGAGCTTAAAACATTTTGAGGTTGAATACATTATACCAAGGAGCTTAAAACATTTTGAGGTTGAATACATTATACCAAGGTCTTTTGTACCACTTACATACCTCATAATTCTTTTACCTGCTTGCCAACGAGTGTCTTTTGGTGACTCCATGAATCTTGAGATAAGACTTACTCCATACATGATGTCTGGTTTTATCGTTGTTAAATACATAAGGCTACTAGCGAGTCTTTTAAACAGCGTAGGATCTACAGTTGATCCATCATTATCCTTGCTCAATTTTAAACCCGCTATTACTAGTGTTGGGACTACCTTGTAATTAGACATATTGAATCTTTTTAAAATTGTACTTGCATACTTTGACTATGATATAAAAATACCATAAAAATACCACTTCCAGACTGCTGGACTTCAATGCCCAGAAAAACTTCATAAGCCCCAAGTCAGTCATTTCAAATTCACTTTCCATGACTATTCTAAATTCTTTTATGCCAAAATCACCACTAAATATTAAATCATCTACATAGAGGAAGACAATTAACATGCTATATTGCTCACTGACATTGGTGTACAGCATCGGTTCACTTTCACTTCTAGGAAATCCATTCTCGGTGAGATGAGAATGATAGGAAAAAGGTTTTAAAGGCATGATTGGTGCGGCATTCTTGCTGGCTAGGCGTGATGCTTTATAAGAGCTGCAAAGTATGGAAACATTGATATATTAAGGAGTGTTTAGCACACCAAAACCCCAATGCGAGTCTTCTCTTTGGCTCGGTTTCAGATCTGCAGCTAATTATGTGTCAACCATATATTGAGGTTTGGTGATTTTTCTTTGTTTTATGTTATTTTGTTTTTATTGTTATTAGGCAATTACATGCTACTGCACATTAATTTTAACCTGCCAATAGAGGTTTTAATTTTCTTAAAATTTATTGGATGTGAGATTTGAGTGAATGTTCCCTTTTATATATGTCAATACCTGGACATTGATGTCCTCAGGGTTATTCTATTAAGGATGCATGGCCATTGTAATCACTGAAGTATAGTCTATCCTATCATATTCGGGTGATAGCAAAGCTTTATGGTGCTTACCTTTCTATCAGGTGATAACAGAGCTTTATGGTGTTTCTATTTTGTCCACTTAGGACCGTGATTCAGTCGATCAGAAGTTACAAGTACAAAATGTACACGGTATCATTTCGAGCACAGCTAAAGACCATTCAGGAATGCAACCCAGGAATTATTGTCAAAATAGAAAAATAAAAGATGGAATGATTTCTGAACGCACGTTATGGAGTTTTGTGTGGTTCACACAAATACATGTTGAAATCTCTTTTTTTTAATAAACTGGTAAATCATTGCCCCATTCAACTAAACATATGTAGTTTGGAACTGTTCTTAGACCCGTTGCAATCAAATTAAGCAATCATACCTCACTATCGAGTCAGGATATGGAAAGGTAGTCAAGCAACATTAGATGTCCAAGAGATGTATAGAGTCTTAATTACATACCCATAGTAGGACTTGCTACCCTTCTGGTAGATGAGATAAACTTCCTGAAAGTATGGAGAAAAAGAGTCAACCACCAAATCTAGTGGACAAGACGACCTGTTTTTTCCATGCTTAACGATCCACACATACCGTAAGGTTTCCTTAATTAACAGCCTTGCAATTCCACTTGACGGTATCGAATTATTTTCTAGATCTACTGCGATTAAGAATGACTCCAAGCTAAAAGTTTGAGCCCATGCCTTCTTGACTGAACGTCCCCACTATGACGAATCAACTAGAGATACCTCGAGTACACTACCTAAGCTTTAACCACCAGTTAGGATTTGATATGATTCGCCATCTCACAGTAAGAGAGGCCTTGACTATCAATTTTCCTACCAATATCAAAGGATGATCAATCAAGTTCTAGTAATCATTAGAGTGGAACAATCAGTAGATCGATATTTTTAGTGACACAATGTGTTGTGAAGGGGTATCCCAACTATTTTGTCCGAGAAAAATCTTAAAGTTAAAATCTAACAATCAAAATGAACAATTGACAGAGCACTCCTTTTCTAATTTTACATTTTGCAAAAATCAAGCACGGTGGTTGCAGTTAAATGTGCACCAAATTAAAATGTTGTGTTGAGGAGGGGATTTACAAAAGAAAAGAGATAGGGTTTTCAATAAGAAATATTTATTCACAACAAATTAGTAACAAGGTCACCCCAAAAATTTCGGGACTATTTCGCCTAACCCATATCGGCAAATTTATAGTCCATTCCAGGAATAAAAAGAGAGAAATCAACAACTACGAATAGAAATCAATAGAATGACAAGAAAAATAAATCAATAGATAGATAAATTAAATTAAATTCAAATAAAACCCCATCAATGGAGAAAACTACATTTGATATTTGGATGATCCTGTGTTTTAGAATGCTGCGGAAGATCAAACTTCCTTTCAGCCATTCTTACGCCTCAAACAAAAACCAAATCCAAAGGGGTATTTAACAACTTCCTGGGGTTAGCAACTCCTGTTGATTGTGCCCTGAAAATCAAATGCGCGCGGAGAGATTACCAAAAAACATGCAGGGAGAGATGCAAATTCAAACCATATGGGGTTTCAGAAAAAAGGAAACCATGGTTCGTAAAGGAGGACGAGGGTACGAAAGGGATTTGTAGTTGAAGCAGTGGCGACAATGAGGGAAAATGCTAAATGAGTGCCAGACCAGTCTAATTCTAGTTCCACCAGTCCATTTTATAGCCATGGAGTGATCGTGGTAGCAAGAAGGGCATGCATGGCGTGATCGTGGCAACAAGAAGGGCATGCAAGGCGTGATCGTGGCAACAAGAAGGACATGCAGAACCCTCACCTTATCGCCACCTTAACATTGTCTGCAGAGCCGTCGCCCAAGATGATTGCAAAGTCGAGGATGTCAGCAATCAGAGCATGTCAGAGGATGTTAGTTGCAGGAAATAAAAGTTGTCGGGCAATAAAAGGTTGTGGTGTAAAAACCTTATGCAAAGTTGGAAAGACTATAGCATAAAATACTGAAAATTTGAGTGCACAGTTTACTAAACCCTGTGGATTACATAATTCCCTGCTTGTAGAGAATAATAAGAAAAGGTATACATTATTCACTCAAATGAGGATTGGTTACTGAAAGTGAAAATACATGATCACTTGAAATATAATTGGTGATAGTACACACAATTACTTGAAGAAGGATTAATGCAAGTACATGATCACTCAAAACCTGTAAGGTGAGTCAATCAATCAAGGGAAGGGTAGATATTTCCTTGCCTGCATTAACTTTACTATCATCTGCTGATATTTCCTTGTCTACATTGGCTTTACTAGCTTTGGCAGATTTTCTCCTTTTTGCATTACCTTCCTCTAACTAAGCCACGTGATTTTTAATATTTTTAGAAGACATCTGTGACTCAAGTGTGTGATCTTCAATTCTCTCCATTATAGATTTCAACAAAGCAATTCCTTTTGAGGCTTTCATGCTAATACTTTGTATATCTCTTTCATTGCATCACTCACAAATTCCTTCAACAAAGGTGCAAGTGAAAATTTGTCCACAAGTCCAAATCCATAGAAAAATTATACAACCTCAAGTTGCATTGCTCTACTAATCTATTTTTACGTTGAAGGCGTATATATCTTAGAATTTTGGGGTGGACTACCGTCTATGTTTTTTCATCTACGGACAAGAATGAGACAAGTGTATTGTCCAGATTGATTCTATGGGTGTCGTCCAAGATTACACGCGAATGAGACAAGTGTGTTACCAACTAAGTTGCACTAAGTTGAATTTCTAAACGAGCCGCCAAAGATGAACAATCACTTGTTCAAATTTTCAAGTTCAAAAGTCCTTGCAGGCCTTCCTAGGCCCTTTTTTTAAATTTTTTAACATGCTCATACCCCATGGGGGATTGTAATAAAATGAGTTAGCATAATGAATTTATGTAAAAAATTTGGCTTCTTAGGACTTATTTATTAATGTATTATTCTAGGGTGTTTTTCCTTGTTAATTATTTTTGTTTTTAAGCGATAAATAATTTTTGAGTTTTTCACCTAAACCTCCAAAGCTTGAATAATCACCTTATTAATTAAGCCTTATGAAGTTATTAAAACCTATGTGTCGATATATATTACCATGTTAATCACTATTTTGAGTCATTATTAACATGTCCTAAGTCCCCAATAGGTTTGTTTTTTTAATTTCTGGAAAAAAAAATATTTTTCCATTTTTACAAGCTTATTTTTAATAAGTTAATTATAAAAAAGTAAAAAGTCATAAAAGTGTGGCTAGGAGGTTTTTTTTTCCACGAGGGTGCTCATTTTCTAAATCAGAGCACCCACTTAACCCCTTGACCCACTTTCCTAAGTTTTTGAGTAATTATTCAACCCCAAAATTAATAATTACTCGAAAAACCCAAAAACCCAAGAAAAAATGAAATATTAAAAAATTCGACAATTAGAAAATAAAAGATAATTGCCAAAAGAGAGATGGGTGACTTGGAAAATCATTTTAGCAAGTACCCGAGCAAGGGAGACAAGCCGGATGCTGCCATTTCGGTGAAATCTCAAAGCTTTGGAGCTTTCCTCTCTCAAGAGGGGTGCATTTCTCTAGGTGGGGACGCAAGCTAGGTGGCAAAGCTTAATAGTTTTGGAAAAAACATGGGTTTGGGCAAGTACATCCTCAAGGGAGTGATGTTGCCACTTCCCTTTGTCTTTTCCAACCCTCATCCCACTCATTTCCTACTCACTGGGAACTAGCGCGTCCTTGAGGAGATGCGCCCCCCCTCTCCTTGCCAATTTTTCTATTTAAGCATGCAATCGCTCTTCATTCCAAACGGATGATTTGGGCATTGAACCTCTGCTCCTGTATTATGTAATTTTGTTATTGTGGAATAAAAGTGAAGTATTTGGAGGCGTACTTGTGTCAGGCATCAATGTGTGGTGATTTCTTTTGTTATATGAGGTATAACTGTATCGGTTTCTTGCTTCATTCTTAATTGTTCTAACTGGTTTTTTGAAGGATAAATAAGTAGTTTTTTATTTTTTTATTGAGTTATTTATGTGAGTAGATCTTAGATTTGTATGTTTTACTTGTTTGTATGCATATTATCTATTCTTTTGCTTAAATACTCCCAAAAAAAACGCTTTTGTGTAGTATTGCTCAAACTCTGCAGGGATATCTAGCGTAAGGGAATGTTGGTTCTTGTTTGATTACATCATACTTTTACGATTCTTTTTGAAGAAGATCTGAATCCCTCTACTCTCCACTTGATGACTCCATTACCCAAGCTTTCAAGCTTTGGGGCATTTTTCTTCTCCTTTATCTCCGTCACACAAAACTTCAAACATTTTTTTGGTTACTAGTTTTTACTTGCATATTTAAATCTGATTTACATATTGGAAAATATATTATCTTTCTAATTTATATATGCACATTTAAAGATTCAGATCTGTTTATTAAAGTAGCATTTTACAAGATCTAATCACAAGCAAGTACTAGTTTAATATCTAGAATTTTTCTCTCTTTAAAGTACTTGAAATTTTAGTCAAAATTTGTATGTTTAAATCTAATTATGTAGTATATTTGATCAAAGTTTTTTTGTTGTTTTGAAGCAGAGACTGACCGAACAAAGAGGCACTCTGCGAAATTTTGAAGATCCAATTCAAACCGAAGATCCCTCTTCTCATACTTCTCTCATTGGTCATTTCTTTAAGGCCCTAAATTGTAAAAACTTGTGTTTCATATTCTAAAAAGGAGCACAAGTATTCTTTATTTCTAAAACATTGTAAAAACAAGAATCAAGTGGGCAACCAATTGCCCACACCCCATCCCCCTAGGGGGAATTCGCACTGTTTCACTTTTTTTATTTTTTCAATTTTCTTTAATTTTTTTCAGTTTCTTTTAAGCTCTTAAAGTAAAATTAATCAATCCGTCTATGTTCTCAGTAACGAGAGTATCAACATTGATATTTAAAAAACTCACACTTGATTCTTAAAAAGCTTAAAATATCCAAGACCTCATTCCTCGTATGCTCGTGTGACCACTGCAGGCCTTTGGCTGGATCGGTGGGACAATTAGAAAGGGATTGAAGTGACTAGTAATTAGTAAAACACATCAATTAATCCCTACAAGTGAAAATACGACACTTCATATGATTTTACCAGATTGTGGGGAAATTCTGCAAGTGAAGCGAGAACCACTAGAAAGTGACCGCAGGATACCGTTAGGCTACATCCTTGTTTGGTGTAGTGTTGAACAAAACCCTGCGATTCCATCTACCCCACATGTCACTGTGAGAGCCACTCCTTGGTAAATCTGTACATATTCCTCGTACCCCCAGGTATATCTGGAATACCATCTCCCCGTAATAATAAAGATCATTACCACATTCATAATAAAATTTACCAAGAATTTACCCACTCCCTAATTACTCATTTAATAAGTTAAAGCTGACCAACCGAGACAACTACAATACTTCTCAAAACTTCACTAGCAACCCTTTTACACAAAGCACTCCATTAGCACTGGTCTATCTGGCATTCTTATTTATTTTATGCTTAAGTTAATCAATGTGTTGTGTGGAATGTTATTTATGCTAGTCATTTAAAGTATATGCAATTATCTTAGTTTCAAGGTTCTATTTTATCTCATCTCCTAGACTAATTGTTTTATTTATAGATTAAACACCATAGTTTATTTTACTAGGGACCACCCCCCTTGGCTTCACTAGGAGAGAGCCTAGACGGAGGAGTCAAGATCAAGTGACAACACTTGACTCTTATTTTCCCCCAAAGTTGCACCCAGATTTTTACCTTTACGTACATTCACCTCCTCTATTACATTGAACTATAACACCCCTCTCCTTTTAGTAGAGACCTCCTTCCGTCGGACCTCGTTACTTCCTTCTTTAAGGAGTACCTTCCTTCCTTTAGTGAGAGAGGATATTGAAAACCCTATGGGAATTGCAAGGCCGGGAAAAGAAGATGGGCTGGAGACAGTCATTGCCAATCATTGATTGGGGTTCTCTATCCTCTTCCCTGGGATTCACTTCCTTCCCCGCCACGTTATACCACTCCCTAGAACTTTTGTAGTATTTATCCTCTTAATAACTCATACTTCTAGTCTATGTCTTATACGATAAGTAGATTGCCTAGTTCTTCAAGGTGTTTATTGCCATGTGACTCGAGGTGCGAATTAAGCGGCAACAAAGTGTATTGTCTAGGTTGATTCTATGGTTATCGTCCAAAATTAATAATTAATAATTTAAAAAAAATAAAAAATAACTTAATTAACATGTGATAAGTATAGTTAGTGATAGTTGTAAAAATTAAAATTAATCTTTAACTATTCGATTATTAAATACAACTACTAGCTTAACTCCATCGATTATTAGATACAATTATTAGCTTAACTCCAATGATTCTAAAACTATTAGCTTAACTTCAACTCTATTCACAGTTATATGGGATAACTATTAACTTAACTATTAGTTTAACTCCAATGATTCTACAACTATTAGCTTAACTTCAACTCTAATCACTTAAGGCTTAGTCCAACTGCATTTGGCATCTAGGAGTCTAGCTAATGTGCAGTCATGTAAGAGTCGAACTCCTAATAAAATAGTTGGAACTCATAACATACTCCTCCAAACACCTAATAAAATCCTGCATCTCGTAGTTTGGCATCTAGCTAATATACAGTTCGTATTACATGTTTAGGTTTTCCATGTAGATATAGTTAGGTTTTTTATTCTTTTTAAAGGAGGTTAGTCTAACTCATAATTAACAATTTCAAAAAAATTAATAATAACTTAGTTAACATCTTATAAGTACAATTCGTGACAGTCAGAAAAAGCAAACTTCAGCTTCAACTATTTGATTATTAGATACAACTATTCAATTATTAGCTTAAATACATTGATGATACAACTATTAGCTTAACTTCAACTCCAATGATGACTTTTACTTGAATTGCAATTGTCAATATATTAACTTGTAATATAACTATTAGATACAACTATTAGCTTAACTACAATGATTCTACAATTATTAGTTTAACTTCAACTCTAATCACTGTTATATTGGATAAATATTAGATTAACTCCAATTATTCTACAACTATCAGCTTCACTTCAACTCTAATCACAGTTATATTGGATAACTATTAGATTATTCCAATAGTGATACAACTATTAAATTAAATTTAAATGAACTCCATCTCTCAGCATGAGAAGTTTATCTTGATTGCAGTGAAACCATGCACCAAGAACAATCACTTAGGTTAGGCAATGTGCAACTTATGTGACAGTTGAACTCCATCTGGCAGCTAGGAGCTAAGTTAATGTGCATAAGGCTTAGTCCAAGCTTTATATTAACTTTTAAATTAACTATTAAAAGCAACTATTAGCTTAACTCCAATGATGATACCACTATGAGCCTAACTTCAACTATGAGATTAACAACCATAAATTAAGTGGTTGTTATATTAGCTTAACTATTAGATACAAGTAATTGACACATTCTTTAGTAAATTTTTTTTATCAATATGTCAAATATATACCTCTCAGCTTATTTCAAACATATTAATCTTAATAATATGGTTGTTGCTAGTTCCACAACATCGCTACACAATCATGGGTAAAAACATTTAAAAGACCTTGGAAATCACCATTTTGAGGAGATTTATCTCCACTTAACCCCCAATAGGATATTTATATGCAGATCATCAAAGACGTAGCACAATTTCTCACTATCAACAGACATAGGCATCATTCACTTCTGGTTCAAAGAGAAGCACTAATACATTTGGGCGGATTTTTCCACGAAATACTTCCACGTTTTGAACATTCGTGGATTAATACTTCATTTTTTTTATCATGGCGGAAAAACCGTGGCAATATCGACACTTTTAATTTTCAACGAACTTTCGTCTCTATATCGACGATATATGGCTATCTTTGCACACCCGCGAAACCAATTCCAGCTTTCAAAGGCTGTTTACGCGTGGGTCAAGCTGTAATTAATGGCATTAATATCTCTTGGCTATCTACGCGCGGGTCAAGTTGTAATGGCTTTAATAATTATCCTTGATGAGTTAGAGAAGGCTTGTCTTTTTGCTGAAGCTTCACAACTCTACTCAGATTTAAAATTTTATTTTGTCTTACAAATCTATTGGGTCTGGATGAAGGGGTACCTGTCTGAAAGAAGTCTTTTATTTATAAAAACGATCAAAAAGCTGCATCAGCTGCCTCCCAATCCCTCTCTGACAAGAACACAAAGTGTCTCTAGAGTCTCTAGACTAAAACCTCAATCCTTCCATAATTGAAAGCGTAATGTGAGAATGTGCATGGAATCATTCGTCTGTTGTACTGCCTGACTCATGCATTTTCGACACATTTGCTATAGTTGCGATTGATTGAGCGCGGATTGAGCCTGGAATTCTTTATCAACCATATCCAAAACTAGAGAGATCAGTCATACTCTACAACAATCATCTGGTCGTAAATTCATAAAAGGTAAGCATGCATCCTTTTTTGGGGGATACAAACTAACATTGAGGCTCAAAATAACAGTTGTATTCTTCGGGTCATGTACCTAACGAACGAATTTAACAACCCTGCAACTCCCTTCTTTTATTTAAACTAGAGTAATTGCAACAAGAGGGTCCAGTCAACAATGATTTTAGCCAATTCATTTTTTTTATAGACCCGATGCTCCACTAAGCTATTGTTCGTTGAAATAGTGTTAATCACTTTCCACAGTAGAAGGACAACTTTCATTTGGACCATTTGGGCCACCTAGTGTTCCAATGCCCAAACTATCACGGTCTCCTTGTGATTAAATCAAAGGCCACTGCACAACACTTGTTGGAATCAATGAAAAATTAAGTCCGTTAGACACAATGCTCATTGAGGGTGGGGGGGGGGTGAATCAGTGAGCTAAGGGTTCAACTCAACTTCAACTTTTTCTACCAATCTTATATCATTATTTCACAATTGCTTCAACAACATATTTATCAAAGAACAATATCAACTAGGCACATGTCATTAATTAATTAAACATCACTATCAAGAAATTGCACAAGGGACACAAGATATAGTTTTGTAATCTTTATATAAGTGGACACTTCAATCTCCAATATGGACTACAACCCATAAGATGGCACCAACCACCAGAATGGTTCAACCAGCTACAATTGACTGGGATGCTACAACATCCAAACAAGCTTCAACTTGTCAAAAGACCAATAATTCTTTCCCCATCTCCACCCAACCTCCCTATACAAATTTTAGATTACAAATTACAATTGATACATCACACTCTTCCAAAGTTTGCCACATGCACACACATCAAAAATATCAATCAGCAAGTCTTCATTCTGTACTCAGCAAGTCATTCAACATACATAATATTGCAGCCCTGTCTCAACTCTGTCCATACACCATTAGTATCTTGTCTTCAGTACTGTCCACATTAGCATATAGGCTTCCAAATTGTTTAATTCAACACTTAGACAAAATTGTTTTTAACTTGTAAAAACAATTTTTCTTCTACTTTGGCAGATTGATTTATCCCTCTTGTGATCACCATAAGGAAACCTACAAGCATGGCTAGATAGTCATTTCAACAATGAACAAGACCATATCACAAGATAAATATGTTGACACACACACAACCTCTGGCAAGCATTTCAAAATAGCTTCTCAACCTCTTTTGAACATCAAAACATATTTCTTCCCATTTTGGCAGACTCTTATTTCACACGTGTGAACACTCTATGGAGACCCGAATTCATGAGAAAATGGAAAACTTACCAAAGAATGGATCCATGACATTTGATAAATTTACTTGCACAAAGACAACCCTTGGAAAGCATTTCCAACTGACCTCTCAAACTCCTGTTTTTAACACTTGGCCAAATTTCTTTTGTTCACTATGCAAAATATTATTTTTCCTATTTTTGGCAGATTGAGATTTTGCATATGAGACCATGATAAGACAACCTGAAGGTGTGGATGGATAGTCCATTCACCAAGGAACATGCCTATGCTACCTGATGAATTTTATCATCAAAAGAACCCCTCCTTGCAGGCATTTCAAAATGCCTTTTCAATTTCCTGAATCTAACAACCAATTTTCTTGTGTTTTTAAAATGCAAAATAATTTTTTTCTTACATTTGGCAGATTTATATCTTTGTCGTAAAACACTCCACGAGATAATTGAGACCATGGTTAGATGCACCCATCCACAAGCTATATCCTAACACTTTCATACTATTATTTTCATCATCCTATGAGATAGGGGGGGCATTTCCCTGAGGCCACTGAGGCAGTTTTTCCAGTACTTGAATAGTGCAAAACAGGCTGAAACTCTATTTTGGAAGACCATTATCTTTGTCATAAAACATCTTCTCTGATAACTGAGACCATGGTGAGATATCTTCTTCAACAAGCTGTAGGATGATAGATTTAGATAATTTTTATCATACACCTATAAGGTACGGCGGGAATTCTCCCAAGGCCACATGAGCCAGTTTTTCCAACAGACATTTTTCTTAGTCTGGTCCAATCTGCCTAAAACACTATTATGCAGGTTCATAAATTCTTCCTCATATACTTCCAAGACAATCTGAAGACATGGTCAGGTAGGCCAAATATCAATCTACAAGACCCCCATATGGTGCGGGTATTTTCTTCAACACACAATTTGTGGCGGGAATTTTCTTAAGGATACCTGAGCCAATTTTCCAACACTTGGTCATTTTCCTGCTCTTCACCAAATTACCATATTTTTCCAAAATGATTGTCATTAATGTTGTCACCAATGAAAATCCTATTCAGCACAGTATTCATGTTTTTCTTTATAGAAATTGGTATATAATATACTGCATTTAGAAATATACTTATATCTAATGTATTTGAAAAGTTACTGTTTGGTATGGTTTAGGTAAGACAATTACTTGTCACTACAAGGATTTTTCACTATGAATGAAAATGCAAGGAAGCTTGCTCAGTTTAGAGCGGCATTAGAGGTGAGGGGAGATGGAAAATGTTATTGCACTTGCTATGATTGTAGGGGCTTGCAAAGAAGAAGAATTTTAAGAACAACAGTTGAAAGACATTGTAGGGAGAAGGGGCACGCCAAAGGGGGTTATGAATATCGTCCCTTGGTAAGAGGTTATTCAATTTTTAATGTATTCTCTGTAATGGTCACCATGTCATGAATTTCAGTAAAATGTCTTATCATTTTATTATATGATCTATACACACTAATTTTACTACATTGTTTGTAAATATATAGACAATGCCCCCAAAATGTCCCCTTCCAGAGAGTTATTTGCCAAGTACTAGCAGAAATACTCATTTACAGGGTGAAGAACATCTAGATCAGAATATTGAAGCTGATCAAGTTCTTAATGATGATATGGATGGAGATAACGTTATTGATTCAAATCAGGAAGATGAGATACATAGATTGATCCAAGACACATTTGCTCCAATGGATGAGGAGAACCAGGATGATAGTCATGATGTTGATTTTCTACTCGAGAAGGCACTTCAACCTCTTTATGAAGGCTCAAAAACAAATCTTTTATCTGCTATATTATTGTTAGTGAACTTGAAGGTTTTGAATGGTTTATCAAACACCTATCTCACACAGATACTAAGGTATGTAATTTGCTAATTATTTATGTCTACATGTTCACATGTACATAAAGGGTTTCCTTTTTTCCTATATTGCTATTGTTATCTAATTTGTAAAGTATGGATGCGATATTGATGATTAATATTGTTTACATTGACTTATTCTTTTGAATTTTGTAGATTGTTAGGTGAATTTCTATTACCAACGTCAAATATTTTACCACGCACATATCGAGAGATATATGTGATTATGAAAGAATTTGGAATGGAGTATCAAGCTATTGATGCATGTCCTAATGATCATATCATATACTATGGACAATATCCATTAGAAAATGAATGCCCACAATGTCAAACAAGTAGCTATCGAATCGATAAAGTGACAAAAAAGGTGCCTCACAAAGTTCTTCGTTATATTCCGATAATTCCACGTCTCCAGCGGTTGTTCAGGTGTCAAAGTAAAGCACAGTTTATGGATTTCCATGTAAAGAAAAGAAGTCAAGACGATGTTCTTCGAATTCCTGTAGATGGGTCTGCATTTAGGTGCATCGAAGAAAAGTGGCCAATTTTGAAAGAAGAACCTCGTAATGTTAAACTTTTGTTGGTAGCTGATGGTGCCAATCCATTTGGAGAGCTTCGTTCTACCTACTCAGTGTAGCTTCGTTCTACCTACTCAATGTGGCCTGTTTTTGTTATAAACAATAACCTTCCTCCTTGGATGTTGATCAAGAGAGAGCACACAATGTTGGAAATGATTATTCCAGGTATTTAATTAATTTGTATTTTTTTACTTGAAAGTATGATCACTAAATATTTCATTTCTTTGTTTCGTGCATGATACTTATGTCTTTTATATATAACGACATATAGCTAAATATAATTAATCATGTATGTTGGACCAATTAGGTAAGTACCAGATTAAAGATATGAACGTATATATTGAGCCTCTTATCGATGAGTTGTTGAAGTTATGGGATGGCGTCACTATGTATGACATCTCTAAACCAATAGGGAAAAGACTATTTCAATTCCATGGAATACTTGGATGGACAATTCATGATGCTCCCGGGTGAACACATTTTTGTGGTATATTGTTACTTTCTTTTGTTCTTTAATATTATATATATATCTATTGAAAATATCATGCATTATTTTAAATGGTAATTCTAATTCGCTACACTAATTCATATATCTTATAGGTCTTCAAACAAAGGGTAAATTTGTATGTCTAGCTTGCGGTCCCAAGATAAAATCTCGTCGTTCAAGGAGTTTAGCAAAGGAAGTGTTTGATGAGTATAGGCACTTTCTGCCGAAGAACCATAGTTATCGAACTACAGACAAAGAAAAAATCAATGGTAAAGAAGAGAATGGAAAAAAACCATGAAGAATGACACCTCACCTATGGAATTTGGAATATAATAGAAATCGTCAAGGTATGCCAAATTATTTATGTATTGTTGGACAGTGTTGAGTATGGTTGCCATTGATGTCAAAGGAGGTCATTAATGACAAAAGAAGTGTTGATATTACATGTGTGATGAGTTTGAAAAAAACATGTTGGTGTCCTAATGTCTCATGATGTCATTGTTACATTCTGGTAGTAGTTGGTAATGGTATGATAATTTGGCGATTTTGACTAAGTGTCAGAAAACTGCCCTAAAGCAACTGCCTTATGAAAACGAACACCATAATTCATAAGAAGAATAAAATGTCCGCCATGCACTGCCATCCCATAGTTTGTTGAAATATCTATCTGACCATGGCCCCAGTTTTCAGAAAAAAAACTCGTTGAAGAAGAAGATACAAGTCTCCCAAAAGAAGGATTTTTGGTCAAACTAGTCAAAATTGCTCTAGGGAAATGCCTGCCTAATTTGTGGGTTGAAGACAATGACCGCACCACCTGGTCAACCTGTAGGTGTATGTTTTTTCTACCTGACCATGTTCTCACATTGGTTTGATAATACTTGAGGAAGAAGATATCGATCTGCCAAAACAGGGTTTCAGGTCATCTTACACCAAAGTTCAGTAAACTGCCTTCCTAGGGAAAATGAAGATGAGGCTGGGAGTGAAAACAGAATAGGTGTGCTCAATAAGGTGTAATACATCATCTAGTAGCATTAGTTCAGGTTTTGGGTGAAATGAAAAATCCACCTTAGGTTTTGGACAATTTGTCTAAGTATGGAATTATTGGTAAAATCTGCGTAAGTGGCCTCAAGGAAATGCATGTCACCTCTCATAAGATGATGAGAAAAATTATCAGAAAGTGATAGGCTATGTTATGTTTGTTGGTGCATCCAACCGTGGTTTCATATTTCCCAAAGAGACTCTGAGGAGGAAGATATCAATTTGCCAAAAGTGCCTCTCACCTTCATTTGCACTATCCCAATAAAATGCCCGCCAAGGTTAGATGATGAGGTTGCAAGAGATAATATTGGCATGGTTGAGTTAGTATGATGTTCCTCACATTTTGGATGTCTCACTCTCCAAGTTTTATGAAAAAAATAAAATCACCTTGGTGACTTAGGGTTTGAAGAGATTTGTCTAAGTGTCAATAAGCAGTTTGGAAGACCACTTTGAAATGCCTGCCAAATGTTGGGTGTATGTCAATAGGTTCATAAATTGGCATGGATTTTCTCTTTGTTGAAATGACTATCCAACCATACTTTCAGGATGACTTACAATGGTCACATATGCAAAATATCAATCTGCCAAAAGTAGGAAAAATACTATTTTGACTATTTTTTCATACTCGGTCAATTTCCAAAGTTTCACAAAGTTGCCATATTTTTCCAGAATGATGTCATATTAAAACACTGACTTCCTGATAGCACCAGAACACCATTATGTGTATTTATAGCCTCACCATACATGCCACATCATCATACTTACCATGTCATTACTTCCTTTATCATTCCTTTGTCTTTCACTGAGTTTACCCTGCCATCATGTCTTTGGTTATCCTTTTGTCATTCACTGAACTCCTTTGACATCAATGACAATCACATTCAACTTGTATCATATATTATATAAATCTTTGTTTTTTTAGTGAATTATGTTCAGCGCAATATGTACCTATATTGATTAATTAGTGTTAATTTGATTTTGTTGATGTTTCATGAATTGCGTTAAGGCACGAATGTGCTTCCACAAGGAATGAAAATTTACCCGATGCAATTTAGTAGGTTGTCATACTACAATCACCTAAAAATAGTTCATTTGTTTGATACAATGCATATCGGGAAGAACACACCAGAATTGTTATGGAGAATATTAGATGGAAGGACTGACAAAGAAAGAATTGGAAAGATTTGTAGTGACATCCAAGAAGCTAATCACGCATTGCAAAGTGTGATCATTAATTCTAATGGTGATGGTCGTCAACAGAATATTAGTCTTCCTTGGTGCTTGACGGAGCAACAGAGCAATATTGTAAAAGAGGTTATCAGAAAAATCAGGTTTTCGATGGGGTTTTCGTCTAACATAAAGAATATCTTAACAAAAAAAGGTGATTTTGGTGGGGTTAAAATACATGACTGGCATACATTCATTAAGGTAATTATGAGTTTTTAATATATTTCCTTATTGGTATGCACTATTTTATTAATTTTATTCTCTTTTGGAAATAAATAATAATTATGTGTTTTTTGATACAGTATGTTCTACCTTTATCTCTCCCATACGACTTTGACAACAACATAAAACAAATTATTTATGTTCTTGGAAAATAGATGAGGTAAGTAATTAATGTTTTCTATGGAAAATGTACTTGGTCTGTGATTTGCCACGGAACTTATTGACATATTATGTTTTTCCTACAAATTTTATATATGGCTTCATATTATTTTATTGCATCATTTGTAGGTGGCTTTCCTCAAAAGAAATCCATAAAGAAGATATAAGGTATGGGAAGAGAGAAATTCCCCGACTAATGTGTGAAATGCAACAGTATCTACCTCCAACATTTTTCAAATCAAAAGAACACTACCTCATACACCAAGTTGAGGAGATTGAATTATGTGGACCGGTACACACAAGGTCGATGTGGATGGTAGAGAGGCAGTTGAAGTCGTTGAAGGATCTTGTTAGACAAAGAGCACATCTTGAGGGTTCTATGGTCGAGGGATATATGGTATATCAATGCATGGTGTATATTAGTGAATATCTACCTAACTTAGCAGAAAATATGAATGTGCCTCGCACTTGGAATCTCAACTCCATCAACAAATTTGAAGGGGAGGTCCTATTGGGGAAAGGTACAATGCGGACCGTGAAAGGTAATTATTAGATTTTGTGGAATTAATATATCATGCATTTTTTCAATTTTATTTTATCATACTTATTTGTTATTTTTTTATTAATCCTCCATATTCAACTGTATTAAACTATGCATGTAATGATATCTAATTAATGATAGTGAATTGTTATTTTTTCATATAGTTGCTCGAGTGTGGGAAAATTTACATTTATACATTGCAAACAACCTTGATTGGATGGAGCATTGGATAGAATATTATGAAGAATGCTTCAGTAGGTTATCATGGGAAGGGGTCAGTGAGATGATTAAAACAGCTCATCGTCATCGACATCAATTTCCCAATCTTACGTCGTAAAGGGAAGTTGATTTAGCCTATGGTTTAAAAGATAAAAGGGCAAGTAAATTGTTTACCCGCATTTTTATAGTTAATTCCCATTTTTTCAATGTATTTGGTTTGTTTAAGTCTTCAAATATATTTCTAAGTTCTATATGACGTTTATTAATTCACAATGTATTTTTTACTTGTTGTTAATGTTGCAGTTGAAACATCACAAGGCTATGTCGTGTAATGGTTGTAAATTTCATATCAAAGTGTTGGATGATAAGATGAAAACCTCGGATTTTGGGATAATTGTAGTGTTTAAGGTGACCAATGTTTCCTCTAGAAGTGACAGACATCTAGAAGAAACTAAGAATAGGTACTATGGGCATTTGGAGGACATAATTGAGTGTGATTTTGAATCCTTTAAAATAGTTTTATTTGAGGTGAAGTGCTACAGGTTACAGATGCATGAACGTGATCCTGAAAGAACTGTTATTGAACATGCTAATGGATTTACCATGGTTAATACAAGGGCATTTGAACTGGGTACAGAGCCTTTATCTTCCAAGTCAATGTGAGCAAGTCTTTTACTCGGAGGTACTAGGTAAAGCATGTTGGTCATACGTTGTTAGATACAATCCAAGAGGAAGACCACTAAAGTATAATCATGTAGATGATGAAGATAATCACAAAGAAGAAGATGCTGATGATGATTCAGATCAGGAGTATGTGGCTGCAGTCAATGTGTTCGATGAAGAAGTTGAAGAGGTTGATCATCCAAATCTAGTAGACTGTGATCTCATTGATGATGTAGATGACTATATTAGCGAATATGCCATTAATGATGATGTCGATGTGAATGAGCCTTTCATGAATATGTATTCTGAACCAGATCCTGATACAAATGTTGAGTTGGATGAAGAAGAAGATCATGAATGATATTTAATTGTTGAAGAGTAGAGGCACATGCTTATATCTTTTATGTCATGATGATCTTTATATGTTTTTATTTCCAAATGCCTTTTTTATATGTTTTTATTTCCAAAGTGCATACCCAAGCAAAGCATTGATTTATTGTTGAAAATCTCTTTACGAACATAATTTGTGAGCCTGAAAATCAGTCACAGGGAGAATTTGTGAGCCTGAAATACAGCATGCGTGCATCACCTCACCTTTGCTTCGAACCTGGATAACCATGGTCGAACTTCAAATAGGGGCGTTCAGCATGATGAGCGCAACTAAATGTGGGAATCCTCCTCTGCAACCCCAGTTGAAACACAAACGTCCACATATGATAGGGTAACAGTAAAAAAATTCCAAGAGAAATATGATGCATGGAGAGATGCAAATATGTGGCCACCAGGTATGGAAACTATCCTAAGGAAAGTAGAAGTTTTCAACTTTTTGTGGGTAATGTTTAGTTATGTTGATGAGGAGATAGATGAGGAAATTTTCAAATATGATGCTAGGAATACGAAACTCGTT
Source organism: Pseudotsuga menziesii (assembly GCA_001517045.1). Lineage (NCBI taxonomy): Eukaryota > Viridiplantae > Streptophyta > Pinopsida > Pinales > Pinaceae > Pseudotsuga > Pseudotsuga menziesii. Next base: position 129,579 of record LPNX010949534.1, on the reverse strand, counting down.
ATTTTTGGGAAGCAAGTATACCTCGACCCTGATTTGGTTGTCCGAGCTACAAATATTCCACGCATAGGGGGAGGGATTTTAAGCTCAAGGAAAACCCCCGGATAGGAGAAGAACCAGATGGCCAGTAAAATTTGTGGGCGAGAAGTAAATGTTTCGAGGAATGGTTTAAAAATGCGTCCCTCCCAGAATATACAAAACTTTGATTCAAATTGTCCTTAGGAAAATTATGAATCATCACAGGGATGACATTTTGAGTGAATTTATGCGGGTAGTGATACATTGGGTGGAAGATATACCTGTAGATATTCCTTATCTACTAGCTAATAAATTCCACTCTGCCTTGCAAGAGAGCCAATTAAGGAAGGTTAAATTTAGTTTCTCGAGCACACTTCAAAAAATTATTGATTTATGTCGACCCCATGCTACTAAAACAGAAATCGTTGATATCAACCAGCATAGAAAAATATCTTTGCCAAAACCACCTGTTCATAAAACAAATGTTAAGAAACGTAAAAGCAGGGAACATAATGAGGAATTGCCAATACAGTCTCCTCACCAGAACGAGGAATTAGTACAATATCCTGATCACCATGGGGAATTACCATTACACCCTACTGAATAGAACGACGAATCGCCAGTACAAAGTCTTGAGCACCATGGCGAATTATGAGTATAGTATCCTGATTTGGTCACAAATGATGAAATTCATGCTGCCATAACTTTGAAAGAGTTTAAGGGGCATGTAGATAGAGGTCATTAGGAGGAGGTGACATGCAACGAAATGGAACAAACTACTGCTCACTTTTCCATTCCTCAAGACATTCTTGATAGAATTCCTCATAAACAGTTGGCAATTGAGTATGATTGTTCTTCCAAATCAGAATCAGGGGATTCCGCTATGCATTTAGACATTGCATCATATAAGTTTGATAGTAGGTACGTGTTCATCCTATATGATAAAATGGAGCATTTCAAGGAACAAGATTCCTATATATGCAATTGGGCAGAATAGTGCTTGAGAAAAGATGATAATATTTTACAATGCCTAAAACAGATAGCAGCGTTGCAGAAGACAGTTGTGAATAATCATTTCAAAGCAGACAGAATTATAAAAGGGAAAGAAGAAATGCTTAAATTATTATTCGAAGAAGTAGATAAACACACTGATATTGCTCAAAAAGCAATTCAGTCCGTGAGGGTTGCGTATGAAGAGGATTTGGAAAAAGCTAATGCTGAAGCAAGTGAACTCAAAGAAGAGTTGAAAAAAAGACCACATGTTCTTAGTGTACCACCAGTGAGGATATAAATGGGTCCTTTACAGGTAATGGAGAAGAAAATTAAAGAATATGAATAGGTAGTACAAGAATATCAGTTGATGTTGAAAGAGTGGGAGGGAAGCCATGGAAACAAAGTTGGAGAATTAGAATCAATAATTTTTCGATTTGAGAAAAAACATTTCTAGGCAAGCTGATAAGTCGAAAGGAACAAGGTTAGCAAGGATCTCTAAAAATTTAAAACTTAAAAAACAAAGTAGAGGAAAAAAATTTCCAGTGAAGAAGGTGGTGAGGGTGTAGGTAAGGGTACCAAAGGAGACGATGGTAAGGGTAAGGACAGAAGGAAAAATACACCTAGAGGTACAATGTCCTTAGAAGAGAGAGAGAAGTCCTTAGCAAGACGAGAGAAGATGCTACAAGAAAAATTCTCAGCGAGCCTTGCACTAGGTGATTTGTATGGCTCATCACCGTTACATAAAGAAATGAAAGAGAAGATGGTCGGGAAAGATGCAAAAATAAGGGCGCTGGAATCAAAACTCTTAGAAGGTAGAAAAGTTCAGCATTTGGGATGTGATATGGAAATTCAAACACTTAAATCCAAAATTGCTGATTTGGAGAAGGAATTAAAAGTGCCAGCTGCTGCGATGAGTGCAATTCCTGTCCTTCCCAACGAGACAAAGTTGAGGGAAAAAGAGCAGGAGAAAGAAATACATAATTTGAAACGTGAATTGACTGAAGTTAAAAACTAGTTGAAACATACCAGAGACAAATTGGAGGTCAAGGAAGAATAGGAATCAACGAAGTATAAGAAAAATGTGGAAATGTTGAACAAACAGATGGTGGAAAAAAAATTTGCTTGAAAATTAAAAAAAAGTTTCACAGAGAGTTAAAGCGCTTGAAAATAAATCGCAATAAGTGCATTGTCCAACTCCAGTACAATTACAGTCTTCTACGAAAGGCAAGAGAGACAATTCAGATTTGTCTTCTGCTCAAGAGGATGGATTGCAGCTATCTATGAAACATGCTAGACATGTATAAATCAATGTATATATGTATTTATCGACAGTTAATGAAAAAAATATTTGTATGATGGAGTTTTGTATTTATCGGCATATAATGAAAAATGCTTTTTAGTTGGCATATCACTGTATACATGTATTTATCGAAAGTTAATGATTTTTTTTTGTATGGTGGAGTTTTGTATTTATCGACATATAAGATAACATTATAGAGAATTCATCTCCGAATCCAATGTTTTTAGTAATCAATACGAGACTACTTGTAGGTTGTGAAAGAAAGCATCAATCTCTTCGAAATAAATTAAATTTATGTATGTTAATTAAATAATAAACTCTGTTTTGTTTATGTCTCTTATTTATTTCATCTTTTTTTAATTAACTGGCTAAGCAATCTCTATTTAAATCTCTGGCTTGTGCGGGCATCTGGAAAAAAAAAATTATTATATATTTTTAAGCTATGTGCAGGAAAACTCATACACTGTGTGAACATGATTGTTTTTCAACATGGAAGGTTAATTTTTCACTGATGTGACCTCCATAGGGAAAACTGAAACCATGACTGGATAAACACTTCAACAAGGAACAAATACATGTAATTTGTTGAATTAATTGACACACACACATCATCTGGTGGGCATTTGAAAATAGCATTTTAAACTACATATTTACCACTTGGACAAAATTATAAAACCCTAATTCAACATGAGGGATTTTTAATTTCACCAACTCCTGAACCAATTATACCAGATGATGTAGTACATCCCATTCAGCACAACCAAACTGATTTCCCCAGGTCAATGTGATGAGATTTTTATTTTCATCCAATTAGAGGTGTGAGACACCCAATCGATAGAGGCCAACATGGTGATTCCATCAGGACCACTTTCATCCTCTGAAGCTTCTTTGTCTCTCCTCGGCAAGCATTTTCTTCTTCTAATGAATTATTGTGGACATTTTCATAACGCAACTGCTTTAGGGCAGTTTTTCATCACTTAGTCAAATTCCCAAAATTATCATACTCTTGCAAACCACTATCAGAAAGTAACAAAGACATCATGAGACATTAGGACACCATCATGTGTCTTTCCAACCTCATCACATCATGAGACTCATATTTTTGTCATATGTCCATCACTAAACAAACTGAAGGTATGGTTGGATAGCCAGTCCACTAGGAAACAAGACCATGTCACCCTTAGAATTTACTGAGACAACCTGATCCTTTGGCGGGCATATCAAAATAGCTTCTTAACTTCTTTTGAGCATCAAAACATATTTCTTCCTATTTTGGCAAACTCCTATTTCACATGTGTGAACACCCTATGGAGACCTGAAGTCATGAGCAGATGGAAAACTTACCAAAGAATGGATCGATTACATTCGATGAATTTACTTGAACAAAGACAACCCTTCGAGGCCATTTCCAACTGACCTCTCAAACTCCTGTTCTTAACACTTAGTCAAATTTTTCATACTTTTGAATATACAAAAAAAATATATTCTTTTTTGGCAGATTGTTATTTTCTTCTTGTCGTCACCATAAAAAAAACTAAGAGCATGGAAAGATAATCACTTCATCAAAGAACAACCCCATACCCTCAGATAAATTTATCATCATCAAGACAATCTCTGGCAGGAATTTCCGTGAAGCCACTTAGGTAGTTTTTCCAGTACTGGAATAGTGCAAATATGGCTTGGAGGCACTTTTGGCAGGTTGACATCTTCCTCCTTAGAGACTTTCTAGTGAGGCAAGTGAGATGGTTGTATGCTCCATACAACACTCTAGAGACTCACATTCTCAATACATTTTTTACATCAACCTATGAGGCATGGCAGGCATTTCCTTAAGGCCACTTGGGCAGATTTAACACCAATTCCATGACAAACTTCTCAATTTGGTCTAATATGCCTAAAACACCCTTTTGGCAGGTCCATAACTGTTTCTTCATCCACTTCCAAGCCAATCTGAAGACATGGTCAGGTAGGCCGAAGACCAATCTATAAGACCCCCATGCACTGCGGGCATTTACTCTAACCCATAATTTAGGATGGACATCTTTCTGAGGCTACTTAGCCATTTTTGCATCCACCGGTGAAACACCCTGTTTTAGCAGGCATGTATCTTTCTCCTCAAGAAAAATTAAATCAAACTCAAATCATGAATAGGTATCCAAACCAACTAGCCATAGGACAGTACCATGGTGCGGGCATTATTCTCAAACCATGAATTGTGGTGAGCATTCTCTTAAGGTTGTTGGGACCAATTTTGACTAAGGCTGCTGGGACCAATTCTTCCTTAAATATATGTTGTAGTTTGGTGAGGCAAGTGATATGGTTGTATGCTCCATACAACACTCTAAAGACTCACATTCTCAATACATTTTTCACGCCATCTATGAGGCATGGCGGGCATTTCCTTAAGGCCACTTGGGCATATTTAACACCAATTCCATACTTCGACAAATTTCTCAATTTGGTCTAATATGCCTAAAACACCCTTTTGGCAGGTCCATAACTGTTTCGTCATCCACTTCCAAGCCAATTTGAAGACATGGTCAGGTAGGCCGGAGACCAATCTACAAGACCCCCATGTGCTACGGGCATTTACTCTAACCCATAATTTAGGGCGGGCATCTTTCTGAGGCTACTTAGCCATTTTTGCATCCACCAGTGAAACACCCTGTTTTGGCAGGCCTGTATCTTTCTCCTCAAAAAAATTAAAGCAAACTCAAATCATGAATAGGTATCCAATGCAATTATCCATTGGACAGTACCATGGTGCTGGCATTATTCTCAAATCATGAATTGTGGTGGGCATTCTCTTAAGGCTGTTGGGACCAATTTTGACTAAGGCTATTAGGACCAATTCTTCCTTAAATATATGTTGTAGTTTGGTGAGGCAAGTGAGATGGTTGTATGCTCCATACAACACTCTAGAGACTCACATTCTCAATACATTTTTCACACCATCCTATGAGGCATGGCGGGCATTTCCTTAAGGCCACTTGGGTAGATTTAACGCCAATTCCATATTTAAACAAATTTCCAAAATTTGGTCTAATCTCCCTAAAACACCCTTTTGGCAGGTCCATAATTGTTTCTTCATCCACTTCCAAACCAATATGAAGACATGGTCAGGTAGGCTGAAGACCAATCTACAAGACCCCCATGTGCTAAAGGCATTTACTCTAACCCATAATTTAGGGCAGGAATCTTTCTGAGGCTGCTTAGCCAATTTTGCATCCACTGGTGAAACACCCTGTTTTGGCAGGCCTGCATCTTTCTCCTCAAGAAAAATTAAAGCAAACTCAAATCATGAATAGGTATCCAAACCAACTAGCCATAGGACGGTACCATGGTATAGGCATTCTTCTCAAACCATGAATTGTGGCGAGCATTCTCTTAAGGTTGCTAGGACCAATTTTGACTAAGGCTGCTCAGACCAATTCTTCCTTAAATATATGTTGTAGTTTGGTGAGGAAAGTGAGATGGTTGTATGCTCCATACAACACTCTAGAGACTCACATTCTCAATACGTTTTTCACACCATCCTATGAGGCATGGCGGGCATTTCCTTAAGGCCACTTGGGCAAATTTAACACCAATTCCATACTTAGACAAATTTCTCAATTTGGTCTAATCTACCTAAAACACCCTTTTGGAAGGTCCATAATTGTTTCTTCATCCACTTCCAATCCAATCTGAAGACATGTTCAGGCAGGCCGAAGACCAATCTACAAGACCCCCATGTGTTGCGGGCATTTACTCTAACCCATAATTTAGGGCAGGCATCTTTCTAAGGCTACTTAGCCATTTTTGCATCCACCGGTGAAACACCTTGTTTTGGCAGGCCTGTATCTTTCTCCTCAAGAAAAATTAAAGAAAACTCAAATCATGAATAGGTATCTAAACCAACTAGCCATAGGATGGTACCATGGTGCGGGCATTCTTCTCAAACCATGAATTGTGGCAGGCATTCTCTTAAGGCTGGTGGGACCAATTTTGACTAAGGCTGCTTAGACCAAATCTTCCTTACTTATATGTTGTAGTTTGGTGAGGCAAGTGACATAGTTGTATGCTCCATACAACACTCTAGAGACTCACATTCTCAATACATTTTTCACACCATCCTATGAGGCATGGTGAGCATTTCCTTAAAGTCACTTGGGCAAATTTAACACCAATTCCATACTTAGACAAATTTCTCAATTTGGTCTAATCTGCCTAAAACACCCTTTTGGCAGGTCCATAACCATTTCTTCATCCACTTCTAAGCCAATTTGAAGACATGGTCAGGTAGGACGAAGACCAATCTACACGACCCCCATGTGCTGCGGGAATTTACTCTAACCCATAATTTAGGGTGGGCATCTTTTTTAGGCTACTTAGCCATTTTTGCACACACCGGTGAAATACCTTGTTTTGGAAGGCCTGTATCTTTCTCCTCAAGAAAAATTAAAGCAAAGTCAAATCATGAATAGGTATCCAAACCAACTAGACTTAGGACGATACCATGGTGCGCGAATTCTTCTCAAACCATGAATTGTGGTGGGCATTCTCTTAAGGCCGCTGGGACCAATTTTGACTAAGGCTGCTCATTAGAGGAATTTTGGGGTCTAAAATGGGCCTCCTAAGGAAAATAATAAAATAATAGTTAAAATAATAAAATAATATTGATTAATTTTGGAGGAAGAAAGAAAAAAACTACTTTTTGTGTTCGTATTTTCAACATATCTCCCTGTGTTTTTACTCAAATTTCGATCAGGACAGCTCGTTGGATGTGAAATTTGATTCCGCATCCAATGAGTACCCACACTGCATACTTTTGATGGACCCCGCTACCCCAAAAACAAGAAATACCTGAAAAAATGTGATGATGACATCATCATCACGTTTTTTCAGGTATTTCTTGTTTTTGGGGTAGCAGGGTCCATCAAAAGTATGCAGTGTGGGTACTCATTGGATGTGGAATCAATTTCCGCATCCAACGAGCTCTCTCGATCGAAATTTGAGTAAAAACACAGGGAGATATGTCGAAAATACGAACAAAAAAGTAGTTTTTTTTAATGACAAATATGTGAATTCAACCATTATGGTTGACTTATTTTATTGAAATTCTATTGGTTCTTGAATTCCAACTCACAAAAACTTATTTTGGCACATTTTCTTATAAGGCCCATTTTAGACCCCAAATTTCCTCTAATGTAGACCAATTCTTCCTTAAATATATGTTGTAGTTTGGTGAGGCAAGTGAGATGTTTTTATGCTCGATACAACACTCTAGAGACTCACATTCTCAATAAATTTTCACACCATCCTATGAGGCATGGCGGGCATTTCCTTAAGGCCACTTGGGCAGATTTAACACCAATTCCATACTCAGACAAATTTCTCAATTTGGTCTAATCTGCCTAAAACACCCTTTTGGCAGGTCCATAACTATTTCTTCATACACTTCCAAGACAATCTAAAGACATGTTTAGTTAGGCCAAAGACCAATCCACAAGACCCCCATGTGCTACGATCATTTACTCTAACCCATAATTTAAGGCGAGCACCTTTCTGAGGCTAGTTAGCCATTTTTGCATCCACTAGTGATACACCTTGTTTTGGCAGGCCTGTATCTTTCTCCTCAAGAAAAATTAAATCAAACTCAAATCATGAATAGGTATCCAAACCAACTAGCCATAGGATTATACCATGGTGCAAGCATTCTTCTCAAACCATTAATTGTGGTGGGCATTCTCTTAAGGCTACTAGGACCAATTTTGAGTAAGGTTGTTGGGACCAATTCTTCCTTAAATATATGTTGTAGTTTTGTGAGGCAAGTGATATGGTTGTATGCTCCATACAACACTCTAGAGACTCAGATTCTCAATACAATTTTCACACCATCCTATGAGGCATGGAGATCATTTCCTTACGGCCACTTGGGTAGATTTAACACCAATTCCATACTTAGACAAATTTCTCAATTTGGTCTAATCTGCCTAAAATACCCTTTTGGCAGGTCCATAACTGTTTCATCATCCACTTCCAAGCCAATCTGAAGACTTGGTCAGGTAGGCCGAAGACCAATCTACAAGACCCCCATGGGCCGCAGGCATTTACTCTAACCCATAATTTAGGGCGGGCATCTTTCTGAGGCTACTTGCCATTTTTGCATCCACCAGTGAAACACCTATTTTGGCAGGCCTATATCTTTCTCCTCAAGAAAATTTAAAGAAAAATCAAATCATGAATAGGTATACAAACCAACTAGCCATAGGACGGTCCCATGGTGCGGGTATTCTTCTCAAACCATGAATTGTGGTGGGCATTCTCTTAAGGCTGCTGGGACCAATTTCGACTAAGGCTGTTGGGACCAATTCTTCCTTAGATATATGTTGTAGTTTTGTGAGGCAAGTGATATGGTTGTATGCTCCATACAACACCCTAGAGACTCACATTCTCAATACAATTTTCACACCATCCTATGAGGCATGGCGGGAATTTCCTTAATGCCACTTGGGCAGATTTAACACCAATTCCATACTTAGACAAATTTCCCAATTTGGTCCAATCTACCTAAAATACCCTTTTGGCAGGTCCATAATTATTTCATCATCCACTTCCAAGCCAATCTGAATACATGATTAGGTAGGCCGAAGACCAATCTACAAGACCCCCATGTGCTGCGGGCATTTACTCTAACCCATAATTTAGGGCGGGCATCTTTCTGAGGCTACTTAGCCATTTTGCATCCACCGGTGAAAAACCTTGTTTTTGCATCCACTAGTGAAAAACCATGTTTTTGCATCCATGGTTCATTCTTGTTCACGAGGTGGTGTCTACGCTATCTTTCTTCCACAACTACAGTTGGCTCAAGTAAGTGATTTTCTTTTCCTTATGACAATTGTAAATTGTAATGTGTAACCCTGATATATTTTCTTTGGCTTTCGGCTATTATGAATTTATCTATGAATATGAGTTTTGTTGTTATGCATCCCCAAGTTCTATTTTTTATCCTTACATCCATGTGATATACAATTGGTAATGCTAATTGAATATATACATATCATTAACAACCACAAGCCCCATTATCATGATAAATATGTGGGAAACTCAATGTATGAAAATGGAAACCACGTGTAAATTAATAGGCATGCAGTAAGCTAATTGGTGGCTAATTCGAAGAGGGTTGTCTCACTATTTACAGAGTTTTTATACGCAAGATATTCAATCAAAGATAAGTCAGAAAGATAGATTTCTGAATAGAACAAGTTTGTTTTTATAAAGTCTAGTGGGACGATCATGGAGGGGACCATTAGGCAAAGGAGTCAACAATCCAGTCTGAAACATGTTGTAGGAGGTAAGGAATCATGAAAGTTTACGGACAGAGGAACTATGATCATCCATCCTTCAATCTGGAGATATTTAGCAGGTGATTAGCAGATAGGAGAAAACAATCCATCACGCAGAGCACCTAACCAGGGTGAATTCTACATGACTTTAGAAGAAAATGCTTGAACAATGTGCCGAGAGCATACAACACAAATTCTGGAATATATACACTAATTGTCAAACATGAAAAGCAAATACAAACTGGAATGAAAAACATGATAAACATTCACGTAAAGAAGTTATTTATTGAATAAAAAGACGACACATGAGGGTTCTCTGCCATGAAAGGATTATCATTCCTATGCAATTTTATTCATTTCTAGAAAGCTTGAAACACGTTACAGTGGAGATCCTCTGCTCTTGAAAATTCCCAACCCTTCTCTCCTCTATGGGGAGCAATTTATACTATCTTTGTCCCCGAGGATAATCCTCGAAACAGGGCATGAAACTGTTTACACTAGTCATAATCAACTACTAACAACTTAGAGCGTGGCACTACTACCACGGTTTACATATATTAAAATAGACATTATATATGGACTACTGGGCTCGACCACTCGTCTGTCTATCGAATCAGCAAAGTGTCCTTCCTTGGGTGTTTGTTTCGTGCTCAAAGGCACCTTTCTACATGGTTTTCGGATAGGCAAAGGAGTTTATATCCTTTCCATGATTTTCCTTTTATACAACCCCCCTCTGTACTGGTAATACTGTTGTATGAGGAGACTTGGAGAAGGGCAGCTTTGTACTCCCCACCTCCCATGGCGTAGTTTCTCCTATAGGTCATACAGTGGGGGGTGTCTTCCACCTCCTCACCACCTCAAATAAAGTTGGCAAGTGGAATTCACAAACGACGCGATGAATACTTTGGACACCCTCCACCCCAACACGAGAATTAGCTCCGATTGGTTGCCGCTAAACACGGTCACCATGTACTGGGAATTTGGAATCCGTGACCTCTTACGGGGTTTCTGGGGAGACACCCCTGGGACAGGAAAACCCAAGCACCGCGTAGCCCGAGGTACAGATATCCATAAATATTCAAAGTGCTTCACATCTAGGCCCCGATGGTTTCCACTTTCCTGGTGTGAAAAACCAGGGCAATAGATGAGCGTGGAATCAAGCTCACCAACCATCAACACCCTGAAACTGACAAGCTTCTCAAAGCATGTTTCCATTTCAACTTTTTCAGAATTCTCAAAATCTCTTAGCAGAATAACACTTCGAGCATTGTCTCTAATTACTTATTCATATTATACATCTTAATCAGCCTGGGAAGGTGGTGTTTATATAGGGTGATGAAGATGAAGATGGATACATAGATGACTGGTCATCATAATGGCAGCACGAGTGGACATGTGGGTAGGGATCTCTATTTTCTACTGAGAATCCAGTCATGTCGCCTCCTTTGATGCTGCATTGTTGTCCACATGGATCGCGGTGTTTGGACGTGACATTCTTTGCCTTTTCACTTACGCTAACGGTGGTGTTCGGAACAGTCTCGACTAGCCACATCCCTTTGCTTCGTGTAGAGGCCAGGTTCGTCGCTTCAAAGATCTAAACTTCATGATCTCCCGATGTTTTCTACGCAAGCCACATGTCGGATCTCTGGAGTCGGGAAGGCTGGTGAATCAATGATGCTTTGGACATGATATTCACCTAAGGCGTGTCACAAATGGCATCGAGGGATATGATTATTGGTCAGCTAGTAAGTGACGACATCCTTTTTGTACCAGAACTGACCAGGACACCACCTTTACCAGGATGAACGGCTCCAGAGTCACCAGGGATCAAATTTGAAGGGCAGGTCTCATTTTACTTTGAAGGGCTGTGAGGAATCGAACCCTTCAATGTTGACATTTAAAAATAAATCATTCTTTTCATTTGAAAATTTAAGTGTTAAAAAATTTTTATTATTTATTAAAAACATTATATAGAAAAAAAATGACTATAAGAAGAAATCCCAAGTGATTCAACATTTACATGGAATTAGTGAGGTAAACCATGTGCATATGATTTATCACTTCCAGATTCTTTTTTATGGGGATTACTCAAGAGTTAGTATAGAGGAGGAGAGACTAAAATACAGGTTGAGAATGAAGAACATGTAACGGTGATGGAAGATGAGATTGGGAAAAAGCCCATTTAGAAAGAGATTGATGCACTTGTTTTGTTAATGTGAACATAGCCATAACCATTAGGAGTATTGGTTTTTTGTATTGCATGTTCTTTGGCCTATTTATTTTTTGAAGGGAAATGTTTTTTTTTCCTATCATGCTAAAGTGATTAGAGTAGTTGAGAACTACTCGCAACCTTATCTGAATGCATAATATGAAATTAAGGGTGAAAGTAGGCTCATGGGGTACTAAAGTTTATTTCTGTCTAGAATTGTTTTGAGAAGAGCTCCACTATTAGAACTACTATGTTACAAGGCCAAAAGAGATCAGGCATCAAATCCCTAACATTAATAACAAAAACTAAAAATATGATCTTTGTCCAGTGCCAACATGTCCACCTAAAACTAGTGTACTTCTAACATTATACATCCCTGGGAGATTTAAAATTGTTGATCCTTGTTAAGACCACTTGATCATTGCCATAACCAATGGTTTAAATAAATAACATAAAAGTAAAAAAACTAGAAGAATCACATTTCCATGACATTTTACCTTACCTATTTTGAAATGAACTTTTCTACATGCTATTAAAAGCATTGTATTATTATCTTTCCAGCTAAATAAGTTTTTTAGCATCCACATTTCCATTAATGGAAAAAAAAATTACAAATACCATCACAAAGCTAATTGATATGGTTGTCCATATGGACACAGTTAATGAGTAACTAGCCATTCAATTTCAAATTCCACCTAATCCCTAAGCATCGTCTTCACCATAATAAATTTAAGTATTAGAAGACTTGAAAATTTATCTTTCAAACTTTGGTCTTGAGTCTACTAACATCTAGATGTCAAATGAGAGGGATTGATAGGGATTCTCATTTCTCTTTTCAAAACTGGGTGCATATAATTATTATTCAAACACATTGAAAAAAGTATCCTTCAAACTTCAATGTGGATCTTACTAGTATTTGGATCTCACATGAGAAGAAGTTTGAGAGGGATTCCACACTTATCTTTTCAAATTTTCATCTTATATTTATGTGAAAAGGTTAGACAAAAAACAAGGACTATTATATACTATAAACTCTCTGTGAACCTTACAAATTCAAAAATGTTATTTTGACAAAAAACATATTTACAATCTCTTCTCTTAAATTCTGGGTTGATAGGTTTGAGGAGTGGTATCCAAGGTAATTGTAGACTCCATTTGATATCTCGACATTACGAACCTTTATCAAGGTTCATCATCAAGACAATGAGTCGATTTGAGTAACGGATAAAGATTTATTAATATATCTTTAACAACAAATTTCAAGAGAAAATTAGGAAATTGATAATGTTGACTATATATCTAAGACCAAACCCATACCCTAAAAATGTTAAGCTAGATAATAAGGAAGTCTAAGTTGTGATTTAAAAAAACACCCTAAATGTAGAGACACGCGCAATTACATCATTATTATTATTCTAGCTAATGAAATTCCATACATATATAAAGCGGTCTCTTATCTCCCAGTCCATGGAGAATATAGTTTATTGAACTTAGATAAGGGACAACTCTGTTGAGTCATTGAGAAAGTCAGTAATTAAGTCATTGATAAAATAAGCCATTGGAATTTGGAAGGACCTTTGAATGGACGATTGATTCCGCTCGATGGCGTCTCTTTTGTTCAAGTGTGGTTGCGCCTGCCTAAAAGAAAACCCCCAGAATGTAAACCTAATGCTTTCAGGCAGCAACTTTTTTTATCAACCCTAAATTCAACAACTATTTTTAGAATTGAATCATTTCCTCCCCAGACTCTCAATTCAACGTGACCAAACAAAATCCCCATGTTTAGGTGGATTATGGCTAGTCTCTGACGTGTCCAAAGACTTTCAGAGATCATTCTTTGTTTCGAGGGCGCTTAGGGAACAAATCAGAGAGCCCATGGAAGGAAGGGGAGGAAGAAGAAGAGGACTCAAGTCAAAAGGTGAGGCGAGTGAGGAGGGGAGACATAATAGGGTAGATCAACACTATCAACCTGCACAGCTTGATTTGGGGATATCAATATCAACCGTCAATCTCTAAACTACCTTCATTGGGACCACTCAACCTTGAGAACTTTAACATTCTGCTAACCCTTTTTCATCTGAACAAGTGAGAAAATTCTTATCGCGGAATGCTTCTCACCCATTGATCTATCCAACATCTTGTTCCGATCGTAGATCTTCGCAGCCCCTACCACTTTCCGTGGATCGACCGTAGATGTTGATTAGGAAGAGGGAGATGACGATGATGATGGTGATGATGATGATGATGATGATGATGTTGATTAAGATGATGATGATGATCAATGATGTTGGTGGTGATGACGACGACAGCAATGATGATGATGATGATGAGGGCGAGGATGAGGACGATGATGATGAGGATGAGGATGATAAGGATGATGATGATGTCTAGGATGAGGATGATGAAGATGATGATCATGATTATCATGATGATGATTAGGATGAGGATGATGATGATGATGATGATGGTGATGATGATGAAGATGATGATTATGGTGATGGTGATGATGATGAATATGCTGATGAAGATGATGATGATGATGAAGATGTGATGACAAGATTTTTACCTTGGTCTTCACTAAATTGTTCTGAGCTTCGCCAACATTATAATAGAATGGTTATGAGTGATTATTCACTCCTATAAAGAATGCACTTTATGGAACAACCAAACTACTCAGTTTGGATCTTCCTCTTTTAAGACACCGGACTAGGTCCATAAGTCTTGATTCTTCATGTGCACAAATCTAAGAACAGGAGGCTTCACAGGGCCCAAAAAGTTGTATTTTTTTTTACTACATCTTCGGATCATTTTGAATTGTCAGATTAGTCCTTGGAATGGGTGTTAGGAGCAATCCTTAATTTTTCACTCAACTGGCTGCTCCCCCTATCATGTAGACGTATTCATTCACTGAGCTCCCCCTAAAATTGCGATGATGAAGATGATGATGATGATGACGAATATGATGATGATGATGAAGATGATGATGAACATGACGATGATAATGAAAATGATCATGATCATGATAATGAAGATGCTGATGAATTGGACGACGATGATGTTGATGACGAATATGATGATGAAGATGAAGATGTTGATGATGATGATGACGAATATGATGATGATAGTGATAACGAAGATGTTAAGTGATGATGAAGATGATGATTATGTCGATGATGATGATAAGGAAGATGACGATGATGAAGAAGATCATGATGACGACGACGACGACGACGACGATGATGATGATGATATTGATGAAGATGACGAAGGCGATGGTGATGATGATGACAAAGATGATGATGAGGATGATGATGATGAAGATCATCGTCATTGTTTTCATCATCACCATCATCTTCTCCGTCTTCATCGTCATCATGATCATCATCATCATCATCATCATCATCATCGTCATCATCATCCTGTTCGTCCTTTAAGGGACTTATGTATAGGATCTATAAGCAATGCAACCAATACAAATTATGACAAAATCCTAGTTAAATTAAATTAAATTAAATTGAACTACACTAAATTAAAAACATAGAGTTGTTTAACTATAATTAATTTAAAATGCAACAAAATATAAAATATGCAAATAAAAAAAACCGAAAACAAACTAAACAAAAGATAAATATGCAAAATAAAAAACAAAACAAAACACAAAATATAAAATATGCAAATAATCAAACAAAAAATGTAGAATTCAAAAACACCCGCACACTAGCTCATTAGCATTAAAAAACGGAGACACGTGCAGGGTCTACTCTGGCTCCCATTTGGGGTTTTTCAATTTCTAACCTTCACTGAAGGATTTGGAACAGGCCATGATGTTTTTTTTACAGGAAGCGTGGGTGAAGGAATTTTCCTATTAGTGCATCATCCACTCCCTTCACATGTGAGCCCATGCTTCTAGAACCACCTGCCCCACCTCCAGAATGGCATCAATGTTTAGACCTTTAGGTTTGTTTCCTTCTATGTTTTTCTTGATTACCTATTGTGTTTTTATTTTATTCATGGTTTTTTTCGTTGTTGTGGATGTGGTGTAGATGAAATGGCTCAAATATCCTTGCAAGAATGAAGCACGAATTGTCCAGGTGAACTTGGGAAATTCAATGTGAGAAATAAAAGCAACAGTTATCTAGGAAAAGGAGGAAGGGAATGAGATATTTTAATGCTGCCATGCCTGTGTTTACTTGTTGTGAGATATTTTGACAATATGCCTAAATGGAATGTGGTGGTTTTGTGGAGCTATATGATTGCAGGGTATGCTCTGAATGGGAAAGATGAAGAGGCTCTCAAGATGCGTTGGCAAGCATTGATGATGGGGATGACGCCGAATGATTTTACTTTCTCGAGGATGCTTCTGATTTGTGCAAACATCACGACTTATGATCGGGGTAAGCAAGTTCATATCCTCAACATAAAATATGGATTTGATTCATATGATTTTTTGGGTATTTATCTAGTTGGCATGTCTACAAAATGTGGGTTTGTTTCTAGTTTTGTTCATTCCTTTTGGGCATCATGTCAAAATTCCCATGAATTGACAGTTCAAAGCTAAACTGTGAATGTTTTTAATAGGATATGTAAGTGGCTATTATGTTAATTATAATACAATAACTGGTGCTTGGTGGACTCGAAAACCCAATTCGCTTAGGTGCTAAGATAACTCCATGCCATGTTTTTCCTTTAAAGGGCCACCAAGTATTCTATTTGAGAGGAATCTATGTTGGTTGTTACCATTTCAGCAACCATTTCGAAAACAAGGCTATAACAGCCCTATATCAACACACTTACACCTGCTGCCTAAAGTCTGCAATAAACTGGAAACTGTCAAACTTTGATAGCCCTCCCTACCTACAACCACAATAAACACCGAACTGAATCAAAGGTTAACTATTAGTTGGATGGTGATATTGTTTAAGAGAGGTAAATAAAGTCAAAAAATTTAAATTATTTGCATAGCTACAAGTCTGGAACATACATTTGGTGGCTATCCTATATTGCTAAGAATAGTGTTCAAGGTTTGGAGTGGTGTGGTTTACATTGAATGCAAAACTAAAACTCTTATACACCTTACATTGGTAATCTTCACTGCTGCTATAAAATTGTCATAATTCGAACTATCATAATGTATTATTGCTCCTATATTTATATGAGTCCTCATACTTGAATGGAAGGTTATTGGTTGGTTAAATACTACAATTGAATTGTATATGGTTACATGGCTAATGATCTCTTGTATGCTAAAGTGCTACTGGATTACCTTGCTACTAATTCCATATATCTTGAATTGAATACATTGACTTGATATCATTTAAATTTGCATCTATAAGCACTAAATCAACTTAGTATGTCTTCTTCATTCATAAAAGTGATTGATTGAAAGGCACTGGTCACTAACACAATTGTGTAGAATATATAGTTGTTTGTCCTTGTAATTAAATAGAAAGAAGGTTCCCTGCAACCAAATTCATTTTCCATGGCACCAGAGTCCATGGCTAAGTTGCCAGAAAGACCAGAATAGGTGTCATGCCATCAAATTTTTGGTACAGAAATGTGTGGTAGAGATTAGAAATGTGTTACCAGTTACCACTACCAGCCATAAAGACAGGTCCCATGTAAACATGTTTCTACAGTTGGAAAATAATTTCCATGCCATACCAATGTCCATACAACATGTTTTCTTCTCTACATCCACCTATTTTGACTTGGTTTGACTCAGTTTTTTACTAGACTTGACCAAAAATGCTGGTAAAAGTTGACATTTCCTCTATCTTTCCTTTTCTATCCTTTTACTTAAATTTTTAAGATTACCACTAATTGTTCCAGTATGTTTGAGAAAGTTTCCAACCTAATCAGACTTCATATGGAGAAAGTAGAATTTCATACTCCATTCAAAATTCAATAGACTTAACAGTTTAAAGGATTTCAAGATTGGCAAGATTACAGTCGTTTGATTGGATTCTATCATGTATCAAGGAATGGGATTGGCATTTAATCAAGAGCACCAAGCCCTTTATGTAACCCGATGTTGGTGCCATTGATTGTTGAATTCCTCTATCATGGCCTTAGCAAAATTGTACCCTTCACTCAATCCAAAATCCTTTCTTTCGCATTAGCTTTTTCTATGATATTTTAAGGCTTGTATTAGGTAGTTTCATCCGAAATTGAATGGTGTTAATCGATGTCCCTGTAGGATTGAGGTAGAGCCAAAGGCAGAGGGTGATACTAATGGTGAGGATCCCAATATAAGAGATGGTGGAACTTTTCTTGTCATTTAAATGTTCTTTCTCATTTATTCATAATCCTTTCTTTCAAAGTTCCAATATAATGTGCTATTTATAAATGAGTGGCCATGTTTCCAGTGTGTTTCAGTTTTGGAAGCACATACCAATTTCCCAGTATCGTGTAACTTAGGTCCACAACCATAAATGGAATTGATTCAACTTCATTGCAATTAAATTTGTGGCATTGCTATGAACTTCCCTAGCCATTATTTGACTAGAATTCAATAAACCCTTTTTCAAAGATAATATTAAATTTCAAACTGGAAGCAAGGCAATACTCATTGTAAAGGGAAATGTGCAGTAATAGGAAGAAGATAGAGATTACCAACAAAGGACAGACCAAGGAATATTATAGTCAAACAAAAAAGATGTTGAGAGAGATACCAACCTTAGTGAGTTCTGCTAGTGGGTGATCAACTGCAGGAGATGTACATCCAGTAGGGGCAACGTGACCATTTACAGCATTATTGATAGCTGCATCTGCAAAAGGATCGGGTGTGTTTCCATCCTTATTTTTTTCATTTTCCATAAGCTCCACCTCCTCCTCTTCTATCAACTGAACCATAAGAGGTTAGCATACACAGATATGCCTACAAATTCATACATCTCGAATGAAGTGGCTTACTAATATAAATTCCTTCATAACAACCAACCGAAATATCTAATTGTGGTAAAAAACAAGCAGGAGTTGTGAAGAGAATTATTATACTACTGTTTAGTACTCTTATTTGATGCTTATGGATGGTTGATTGGATGTATTTGATACTTGATGCTTGGTCAATGGATATCATCTTCAATTGTCTCTTGATAATAAATTATAATCAGGTAAGACCTTTTTCTATTATATTGGATGCTTGTCATTGAAAAGTTTAATAGTGTGCATGTTTCTGAAATTTGGTTGTGTTGCTCTTAACCCTTGTAACAGCCGAGTTTGTAAGGACTGTTAGGAGAAAAGATGAGAAATAAATAATAGAAAAGGGGTCAAGAAAGATTCATTGCGGTCCCCAAGTCTATGTGGAAGATGCAATGGGAGAACGAATAATGATGGAAACATCATATGCAATGATTCTCACAACAAGACCATGCTCGTAGCTCTGTAGGTTCATCCCTAAACTTCCTCCCCTAAACTGTTTCTTTAGTTTTTTTTATAAGTAAAAAAAATGTATTAATATGTGTGCTACAAAAACATTCCAGATTATTTAGTGACATTTTATTCATATAGTAAGACAACATGACTCTTTCCTCTGTTTTTTGTTTTATATTGTTTGACATGATGGTGGTATTAATAGTGTCCACACATTTCTAGAAAAAACCTATTTATATGTGTATTTAATATATTTGTCTTAAACTTTAAAATTTGTGTGTTTTTTTCATTTAATACAATGGTTAAAGAAATCTTGTTGAATACAAACACAAGTTTCCACATCAGTGAGGCAACGATATTGTAATATAGCATTTAAATACGAGTTGATATTCTGGTGGAAAATGTGTGCTGGATAGAATTATTGTTGATTTCCTTCGTAGGACATGTGGAATGTGACTCCAGAACCACATATCTTGGTGGAATTACCCCAAGAACACACTTTCCAGACAACATTAGCTGATTTAATTGTGTGCCCATTTTTTATTTCATAGAGTATTTTGATATTTTCCATGCCTAGCAAACTGACCACTTGTGTATAGGTCTAGGAATGGATTATTTATTTAATTTATAAATTTAATTGCCAGCCAACACCGTGGTTTTATGTTTATTAGGACAACTCTTTGCAAGCGGTATGGGCCAATGGACCTGGCAAAAGACAATTGATAAGGTAAGGGTTCTTGCATTGCCTACATTCTCCCTAGGCATTAATATTTTATATGACTTGCTTGTACCTGTCGTATAATATAAATTTGCCATTTTCATTTCTAGCCTCTTCATCATGCTTCCTATCCAATGTTTGTATAGAAACATAAGAATATTAGACTTAATTTCCTATGTTGTGTTCTTTCTTTACCATTCCCTGTTTTTATCACTCTTATGTTCTCTCTGTGCATTGCCCACCTTTGTTTTTTAACCACTTTCCCTCTATCAAAACTGTTTGTTTTCAGGTTTTGGCTTCATTTCTTCATCGTTTCTTTAAATTACTATTCAAAATTGTGTTTTATTTTTCATTTTCTACCAAAAGCTTGGAAGTTTTTGTTCCTGTTTCTTTTCTACCAAATCAAAATATTGCACGAGAAGCCTTTTTTGGGTGGAAATGGAGGTGCTTTTCCTGTCGTCCAAGCTACTTCCAACCTTCTCATGGGGAAGATGAGTCTTGAGTTTTAAAACCTAGTAAGAGAAATTATCCTTTTTCTCCATCTCTGAAGCTACCATATGTAGTTATATTACAAGTGTATTATGATAGATTTCTTGGTTTGGCATGGGAAGCTTTGTTGGGGTTGAAACAGAGGTATATTACCATTCTATAGCATTTGTCTTGTAGTAATAATTTTTAGGAATTGCGGTGACATTGCCACCTTGTGGCTCTTGTTTGAGAAATATCTAATGTCTAGCTTAGGATTTTCCTATTGAAGATTTCTGAAGTGGATCTAGTTATTAAAGAGCAGATTGGGTTTGAACCATTCAACCCTATCTACTCTTTAATCAATAAAGCCTCCATGAGATCCTCAATTGACCCCAGCTTCCTAACTTGGATTTGTTAGGCACTAATCACAACTTTTATGCCATTTTAAATCTTAATTCATCTTTCATTTTCTGTTTTATAAGATCTTAAAATTTCTGTCATTTACATGTATTAAAATCATCCCTAAAACATCAAATCACATGGTAGGTTTGCCCCAGTTTGTGGCTCGAAATTACCTTCTAGAAATATGCTATGTAACGTTGATTAAATATGGTCCAAAACAGAATTAAAAGGTCCATGACACTGTACATCAATCACAAGCACTTATTGAAGATCCAAAACCGTGGAAAGGAATGTGCCTTTCCATGGTTTTTTAATTTTTTTAAATCTCCTGGTTTCGTTGCAATATCGATGATCTTTCGTCGCAGGTATTACAAAATCGTCGAAACCCCGGGTGGCTTTCCACGATCACCGTATCTATAACGACGCAGTTTCGTGGAAAAATTACTGTTCAACTTACAGATTTCGTGGATAGAGATTGGTTTTCCACGGTTTTGCGTGGAAAAAATTTCTGTTCAAATTCCAGAATTCGTGGATAGAGAGACAAATGTTCGTCGAAACTATTTCACGGTTTTGAGTGGAACCAAAATTTCACTCAACAATTTTTGGCCATATTTTCTTCGTTATAGGGATGATACTTTCGTCGATAGAGCAACAAAACATAGAAAATGAATTAAAAAAAATCAATTTCAAGGCCACCATATAGAAGACACGTGGCGCCTAGTTTTCGTCTCTATATCGACGGCTTATAAAGTTCATCATTATAGAGAAGAAAGAAGTGCCACGAAACATCGCGGTCGTTATTGTCGATGATCAAACATGGAAATAGCAACAAAACACCATCGCAAATTTCATCGATAAAGATTGGTTTTCCACGTTTTTGCGTGGAAGAAATTTCTGTTCAAATTCCAGAATTCGTCGATAGAGAGACAAACGTTTGTCGAAACTGTTCCACGGTTTTGCGTGGAAACTAGATTTTGTCTAGCAATTTTTTGCAATATTTTCGTTGTTATAGGGACGAAACTTTGTCAGTAGAGCAACGAAACGTAGAAAATGAATTCTTAAAAATCAATTTCAAGGCCACCGTATAGAAGACACGTGGCGACCATTTTTTGTCTCTATGTCGACGGCTTGTAAAGTTCATTGTTAGATCCATGAAATAAGTGGCACGAAACGTCATGACCGTTATCGTCACAATTGAGATGACAAAACGTGGAAATAGAAACGAAAAACTATCGCAATTTTGATATTATGTATTAGTGAAGGAAAAACCCAAGGTAACCATAGTGAGTAGCTTCTTGAACTTGGGCTTGCAAAAGGATCCTCATTTCCACATGTATTAGCCCTTGGGTGGTATTGGCACCCATTATAGGACTATAACATTGTAGGAGATCCTTCCAAGGCCATCGCGGTGGGTAAAAACACTGGGCAAGTAATGAGATATTTCCAAACCACATACATCCATGGAAAAAGGGAGGGTGGGGTTGGGGTTACAATAGTGCAAATTATCAAAATGATGCAACTGAGAAAACGACATTGACCAAGAATAAGAACAACTTATATTGGGTGACTTACCTATTTGATTATTGAAGAAACCATGCTTGATGGTGAGGGTAGAGGGAAGGGCCTCCTGTAGATCTCATACCACACTAAATGGAGACTGCATGATGGATGGAAATGCATTTAAATTATGTTGTATCTAAGTAACACAACTTGCACATGGGGAGAGAGATGTGCGGCGTGGTTTCTTCTCTTGTTGAGGTCGATATTGAAGTTTGCATCTACAACAATATTTGAATTGTGATTAGCTCTTCATAGAAAAGGAAAGACAGGATGCTAACACTAGAAATTTCATCTCAGACATAAATACTCACTGAAAATAGCTAGGCTTATTTTGCGGCACTCCCATACTCCATTGGATATGATTTAGTGTCTGGTAGTTCAAATTTTCATTCCAATGGTGGCATTGGTTGGTAAAAATGAAAAGAGTTGCTTGGCCAAATTCTCTCAAAACCTCTCCTACCGAACTGGGAAGGCATAAGCCACGTGCTTCTGCATTGACAAGAAACCAATCTTAGTAATCAAACGGTTCCTGGTAACTAAAACATCATAGGCTATCCTTTCAAAGAGATGATACAATTTGCAAGCTAATTTGTAATCAAGTTGAGTCTTAGCATTGGAAAAAATGAAGTAGTTGTGGAAAATATAAAGTGCGCAGTATGTGGCCAGACTTACAGATAGGGGTTTTAAGTAGGTTAAATTTCACCTTATCATAAAATTTATCATCAATAAATGCCCAAAAATCAAACAATTAGTTTTCATCCTCAAATTCATTTTCGTTAAACCCCAAAAAAACAAACAATCGAATACTCTAACAAACAAAAATTTCAAAAATTTCGAGAACATGCAGAAATCAAGAAATTAATAATAAGCTTCTATTTGGTTTCAAAGGCCACTTATATCAAAACTTTTGATTAATCGAATACTCTAAAAATCAAAATTTTCAAGAACATGCAGAAATCAAGCAATTAATAGTAAGCTTCTATTTGGTTTCGGAGGCCACTTATATCAGAACTTTGGATTACAAAAGATTCGCTTGATATCTCATGAATATTTTGATACTATTAACATCATACACCAACACTTTCATAGAAACAATTTTTGGCAGAAGATGGCATTAAAATATCACAAGTTTGATTTTGTTACTCATAAAACACTTTAGAATACCGCAATAAATTATAAAAAAACACAATATTCATGGTAAAACCCTAGAAACTAGTATTACATAACAAAACTAAAATCATTCAATTTTCAAAACTAATTGAATGTCAATTCAAATTTAAAATGGCTTTCCAATAAAATCGAGTTTCTTATTTCTTATTGTCCAGATTGATAAGAGATCCAGGAGGGACACGCTTTGGCCACATGTACTCCCCAAAAGTGCGTAAAGCTTGACCTAAAATCCAAAATTACAACCAAAGTTGGTTGAGAAGAGATCAAATCAGGGCATCAAAATACCAAATAAAAACATCTAAATGTATATATGAGTCAGCAAACCTTACCATCAATAAAACAAATAACAATGACATCAAATTGACAATTGAAATAAGAAAAATTTGCCACATGCAAGTTATGCAAACTTGAACAATCACAAGCACGTGTTGAAAGCTTTCTCAGAAACACATACAACGTCCTCCACCAACCACTTCAATATGGAGTAATTGAAAGAGGATGGAGACCCTCAAGAAGTTAAGACCGAGGTATGGTCCTATCCCGTCCTATGGCAAAGCGTACATAGAGGGAAAGCAAAAATAGTTGCCTCGACCCCTGCAAATGAAAACCCTCAAATATTGTGAAATTGATCCGTAGAGGAAGCCATGATGGATAGCCCATAATAGTTTTTGCGGCTGAACTGGTAGTCTATTTTATTTGTCATTTGACAATAAATTGAAATTCGACGTGACCTAGATAAAAAATTACATACCTCTTCAGAATGTTTTTCATTGAGTTCTTTTTCCTAGGTGTCAACAACATTGTAGAGAAGCCCTTCTTCAATCAATAATGGATTCCAAATCGTTTCCATTACACCTACACAAGATATTCCCCGAAGAATGCCCTTATAGAAGTGCCATTTTTTTAATTTTCCCTTATTTTTCCTCTCAATTTATTTTTCCTATTTTCCCTCTCTTTTCTCTAGTTTTTTTTTCTGAATAAATGAAAAAAATGTCTTTTTAAAGTCATTTTTAGTTGTGTCACGTATTATTTAATCCTATTTTTTTATCACGTGACTAAATTAGTCATTAATTTAGTTATTTTTAACTTAAAAACAATCTTGTGACTAACGTTTTTAGTCACATAGTCATTTATCTCACTTTTCTACTAGTGCATATTCGCTCCAAAACACCATATATACAGTTCGATCAATAACAATATCCTCACATGGTTTTCTGCGAAGAATGAACATCTTATGTTGGCTCTTATAGTCCCTGGTAGGAGACAAGTGAAGAGTATGAATGTTTATCTACAACCATTGGTCGATGAATTGAAGGAATCATGGGAAGTGATACATGTATATGACATATTAAAACCCATCCCAACAGAGATAAGTTTTACGTTGTACGGTATATGCGTGTAAACCACACATGATTATCTAGGATTAGGAGTTTGTTGGTAAACATGTTATTGATTTGTTTATATTCGTAACAATATTATTTTGCATATTTATTTCAGTATGAATGTTTTAATCTTCAACGTGTTGTCGCCTAATTCCCACCTTGAGTAACGTGGCATAAATATTCAAGCCACTAGGTGCAACCTTGGGGAAAAGATCGAGCCAAGTGCTGCCACCTAATACTTGGCTCTTTTGTCTAAGCCAACTCCTAGCAAAGCCAAGGGGGGCGGTCCCTATGATAAGTAAAATTTAAGGTTTTTACTCTACGAAAGAAATGATTGATTATAGGAGTTGATGCTAAATGAATTAAAACCTTAACAATGAGTTACTGTAAATGAATGATAATAACAACAACATTGATAAAACACCATTCATGACAATATGCGGAAGTTTATTTAACCATAAAAATATGGAAGACCAATGTCAATTGAAAATGGAAGGCTTATGTATAAGGGTTGTTGTTATGGTCTCAGTGAGAGTATTGCATTGTCTCGTTGTTAAGTTTTAAGATTGATTAGATGAGTTGATTAAAGAGTGGGTTAGTTGTTGGTCGGTTTTATTAATCTGGTAATTATCTGGATTATTAACAATGAGGGAGATTCCCGATATACCACGAAGGTACAGGGAATATGTCCAGACTCACAAAGTGTGGTAGCACACAAGGAAATGTGAGCTGAATGGAGTCACAGGAGGATGTTCAACACTACACCAACAAGGATGTAGCCTAACGGGGGCCCGTAGTCGCTTTTCACTAGTTCTCGCTTCCTCTGTATAATTTCCCCACACAAAGCAAAACACAATGCTAGATTTTCGTTGTTTGGGAGATTGATTAAAAGTGAGACTAATTACTAGTCACCTAAATCATTTTTTGATACACCCAACTGATTAGACAAAACTAAAGTGGAAGTAGAGCATACGAAGATGAAGACATTGTTAATTTTAAATATTTGTGAACAAGGTTTTCCGATTAAAAGATGTAAATCCCAAGAACCTATTTCCAGGTTCAGTACTCGGGAAAGACCTTATCCATGAACCGTACTCGGGAGAGTAATGAGGTTTATTTCAAACATAAGAGTGCAAAAATAAAAGTTTTCTAATTACTACATTGCTCAAATATTTTTCCTTTCGATACTTTGGTATAGCACAGTGGGTTAATATTTGTATTACTTTGCAATAAGATTGAAATATAAACTTAAAATAGCAAAGTAGTGAAACAAACTACACTAGCAGAGGAAAAAGCATGAAAATGGACACCGACGCGAATCCCCCCAAGGGGGATGGGGAGTGGGCTCTTAGGATCCTACTCAAAAATTTATTAATCATTTTACAACACCGAAGAAATGTACTTTGGTCCTTATATTTTGATCCAAATGCTTACAATTTACTAAAAAAAAATATTTTTTGCAAGGGGGATCTCTGTGGGCCTTCCTTTTGCTCAATTTTGCTAAAATTCGCCAAAGTTTCCTCCTCTTTTATCGTAAACCTGCAAAACAAAACAATGAAAAGAATGGAGTTTCTCTTCTAAAGGCTCTTTAGGCAATGACTATGGAGTTTCTCTTCTAAAGGCTCTTTAATGGACTCACAAATGGAAGGCTCAACTATGGATTCTTCTTGATGGTGATTGTTAGGTTCCCTTCCACGGATTAAATCCAAAATTTGCTCTGTGACTGCTTCAGGTAATAATAACAGAGTATCTCGTATGATTTGATTGATATCCCTCTTAGTTTCAGCATGAGGTTTTGAAACATTATTCTCAAAGTACTATGTAACATTCCTATGGATTACATGCACGCTCATAATTTGGAACATTTCAGGAGAGGAATGATCCAATTGAGAAATAAAATTGTCAATATATTGATTATCAATGGCACAATCATTGCTAGATTGACACTCTAAAGAATTTTCAGTGTTTCTACCCCACTTATCTATTAACAGACCTATGAACATGTCACACCCAGTGATGGATTCTGGTGCTAAATGATCAAGCCATAGTCAAACATCCCCTCGCAAGGATTCTCCTAAGGCTTGCATATAAACATCTTCATTGTCCGCACCTCTAATTTCCATGTAATCCCAAAGAATATCCAAATGAATTTCAATAGATGTATCCTTATTTCCATTAAACTGGGGAAACCTCCTAGTGAAATCGTTTGGCATAGGATGAGGTGCCCTCGGTATTCTAGAAAAGTCAAAAGGAGACCGTTTGTCTTGTTTTTTAACAGCTCTGGTTACTAGGCTATAAGGCTTTGATTGAGACCGACTTCTAGGTTCATGCTGATTTACAAGTTTATCATGGGTAGTCACGACAAAACTTGTATTACATTGATGAAGAGGATTACAAGGACCACTCACTTGATGTTGGCTTACTAGTCCACTCGGGATGGTTGGGAAATTTTTATTGCGTGGGTAAGGAAATTGGTGGGTATCATAAAGATTGTGATAACTAGATTCATGCCCATAATCATGCTCGAGATCGTCCTCATACCCATAGTCTAATTTCCTTCCAAGTTCATTTATGCTTTTATTTAATTCCTTCATGCATCTGATAAATATATCTGAATTCATTATCATTGATGGGTTCTTTTCTCAGTGGAGTCGCATTGTGGAGTCGCCAGGTGAACGAATTTCCATGTTCACCAACGGATAATGTCGTAGGAGAGGTGAGGTATGTCGAACCAAGGTAGGCCTCTACCTCCCCGACAACAACACCAAGATGTTATCACCAACCTTGTAGTTGCCTATGTGAGATGGATCCGGGATGGACGGTAGAGGGACAAGCAACTAAGGAGGTGGAACCAAGATTTCCTTGACTCCCAAATGGATGGTTGTCATGCCAATCGAGGTAGTATTCACTTTATGTTGTCTTATCCCAAGACAACAATGGTAGAGACCTAGATCTGCTCCCGACAGGAGAGATCAGAGCTAGATACCAGATCAGATCAAATGGACTTGAGGTACGTAAGGCGTAAGGTGATGGAAACCCTAGATCTATGGATGACATCACTAGGTGAACCAAGGCTTTGGATCATGGTTTAGGAGATATAAGATTTGATCCAAGCTAGGACACAAGTGACCTATGAGAAAAATACTAGATATAGGGTTACGGTACTAGCAAGAAGTGAAGATATCCACTGCCTTGGGAAACGTGACCAATGCAGAACAGGTGAGAAAAGGATTGGGCTACCTAGTACCAAGGGGTAGACTTGAATGAAGGTATGACAGTATCAAAGTACCCGAGTTAGCAGCAGAAGATCAAAACACAAGGGAAAAGGGTAAAAGAAGGGGTGCACTTGGGTTGGAGATCAGTGCCTTTCAGATCTAGGGAAATGGAGTCAGTTTCTGCCCAGCGTTGAAGGAGACCCACCTGGGTATATACCTGATCTACAAACCCAAAAAGTGGTTTTGTCAGAAAAGTCAAATCACAGGTAAAAATGGTAGCATGGAGGATAACGCTAGGGTTTGAGAATTAGTTTTTCAGATCTAGGGCAGTAGAGTCACTTCTAGATCAACGTTAGAGAAGACCCACTTGGGGCATGACCTGATCTACAAAACCTAGAAATGGTTTGTCGAGAACTCAAGCGGATTGAGCCATAATATTTTTTGGTTTTTATTATTTATGGTTTTTAAGGTAAAAATGGAAATACAGATGTCAATGGATTGAGATCTGGGAGAGAAGCACTAACTTGTAGATCTTACCTGGAAAACCTTATAGATGGCTTAATGATGATGATGCTTGCTATCCCGATCAATTTGAGAATATTTGAGTGAGTTCTAAGTCCAACATTTTTTGCCAAGAAGCCAATGTGCCCTCTCTCCTGCACAACAAACATCAACCATATCAGATTTGTTGCATCATGAGAAAAAAAGCAAATGCTACAGAAAAATAGCAAGATGAAATCATAGATTGCATTGATGCTAATGAAAACCCCCTGATACAAAATACATCCAAGCCAAGCGAGATGAGGAAACCTTGCAAAAACGCCCAAGTTGAAGTCGCCCTCCTATAGATAAGACAATGTTTACCGAAAAAATATATAGATCTCACAACAAATACCCAAATTCTAGGAAGCAAAAGATTTTCCAATCACCATTGAAGAACACCATATGCAAAGGAGATCCAAAAACATCCACTAGAAAAGTTTTTCTATTATCCAGATCCAAGAGCCAAAGACCCCTTACAAATGAGTAGTTCTGTCCTTTAAATAAGAATGAGAGAACCAAAATCCTAACCACTTTTCAAATGGGTGGCTAAGATTAAAAGATACAAATGTTATAATCAATGGTTGAGATGAGCTCAACATACAATACATGGATCAATCCAATAATACAATATAAAAGTGGACTTAATCACCCTAGGAGAGGGATCCCACTTAACAAAAAATAAATGAAACACATGGTGGGTCCATGGAGTGTTAACTAAATCCCTTTAGGTGTCCCCATGGTACAATAAAAATAATATAATTTTTAAATTGTGAAATTGTGCCACCTTGAGGAAATCGTGAGCCTCCAAAAGCTTCAGAAAAAAATAAAATATGCTCAGAAAAAATATGCGGGCCCATCCAAGTGCTACAACTGCTGGAGAAGGAGTGGAAGACATTACACACATCATCTGAACTCATCCCATGCCATTTCCTTTCCTCAGTAGCCCAAATCGAATTCTTTAGTAGCCATTTTAATTATTTTGTATCTGCCTCGAGAAATGTGAAGTGCCAAAAACTGCCTCCTAGGGTGCCTGTGTTATCCAACTGAGCCCACTAGGCTCTCTGGGAGGGGGGTAATATGGTACAAACGAGTGGCTGGACCCCCCATGCCCCATACAATGCCCTAGGAGATCTAAGAAAAATATCTCCTTGCTCAGACAGACCATCACGTATGTCAAAGCTGCACCTAAGCCAAATCATCTCTACAAGTGCTCGGAACTGAAAACAAGTTGTCTCACTGGACTCAGAGAGTACAAATCCATCTAAGGTGTATACTCATACCCCCTCTAGGTCTCTGTATGATCATCTACAACATCCATATAGACAGAATAATAACCTGTGAATGACCATATAACCAGTAATATAACTCAGAATAGCATACAACTGCTGCAAGTGTTCATAGGTCAAGACATGCTCTACAAATCATTCAAATAACACTTATGACAAGCAATAATCATTTCACCAGCGATCTATCAACCACATGTATCGGATTTCATTTATTAACTATAACTCAGACCAGACTTTCAAGACCATACTCACTTCATAGTTGTAATTAATTTGCTAGTGAAGGGTGAGGGCTAAAATTTATAAGGCTAGGCCAAAGGGTGACTACCAACTTAACATTGTGATACTTGGGATATGGAAGGGGATACTCACTCTAGCATATGATAGAAAAGTAACAACACAGGGGATGGCCGTGTCTCACAAATGGGTGAGTTACTTTAGAGGTGCTTATTCACCTTGACAAATGCTCACAATCCAACTAATACAAGTAAGGCCAGCAATCCTTAGATATAACTCTAGGAACCATTGCTTTTTTGGGCCTTTGATTTTCCATAGCCTTGGTCCATATTTTTATTACACATATTTTTATTATTTTAGACTTTATGCATTCATGTATGTTGAAAACACTATTTTTCATGAATGTTTTCAAGATATTATTTTCATTGTACTTCAAAGCCAAATTCATTAGGCTAGCCTTGCATTCACGTATGTTTAAAAACACTACATTTCATGAATGGGATTTTTCATAAGATATTCATTTTATTTCCAAATACATTTCATTGATGGCAACCCTACTTGTTTCAGGTTAGCCAACACAACCTTGGCAACTCAGAGCCGAGACATAAATAATAGGGAGGCTTGTCCAACAAAAGCTCTAGTGGGGAAAGGTCCTCCATGCCACAAGTCAAGTAGTAGGTCGTGTTAGAAACATATTTGGAAGGTAATGGATGGGTGGAGATAGTGAATGATGAAACCAACACTACCAAGCCAAAGTATGGTGGGAATGACTACCTCTCTTCTCCCCAAGGAGGGTAAAACCAATTAGTATAGATCAAGAACTTCCAGCTCTGAGTAGGAACATCAATACATAATGTAAATACATCCAAGTCCATATATCTCTATATGACCGCCATATCATGACACTAAATGCTAATATATGTCACAAGAATGAGTATAAGAGCAATGATAACCATAACACAAGATAATATAAGCTGAGTCATAACATGTAAATAATCTATCTGAAACAACATTTGTCCAATGAGAAAACACTAATGCAAATCTGGGCACCACTAACTGCTCTGCAAATGGCTAAATGACTACATCAGTCCTCAAATATGAGTGTCTTGAAACTCAGTCATGGCATGGGAGAGTACTATAGTCCATCAATCAAATAATGATCCATCATAAATGCTCATCTCAACATCTCATATGTGGGGGAGCTGGCTGAAAAATGTACTGGAATATGAAAAATAGAATATGGTAGCTCGACTACTATATATGTGATAACACATATAATCAAACATATGGTATCACACTCCCTTCCTCATGATCCCGTGTTAAGGAGAATTATGACAAGGATCTTCAATAATCTCCAATCCTTTGACAAATTTCACTTCTGTCAAATAATTAGAGGCCTAAACTCATAATGGGCAACTTAGCTTGCCACAATTCCTATGGTATATGGGAAAAAAAGGGTTGCAGGATATATTGTTTTATACCCTAAGTTTTGCATCCAACAAAACTTAATGAGTCGAATAAAAGTCTTGGACAAGTGACCCTTCAAATGCATGAACTACAATGTAAAGGTAGTCTCAATCCGCTCCTCCTCCCATTAGTTCACACACGTTTGAGTCAATGAATGGTATAGTGATGGGAGCCACCAAGAAGTGTAGTTTTAATCCTCCCACATTCCAACCTAGTGCTAATATTTTCTTTCTGACTGTAATGAAGGTCTAGAATTATTGTGTTCTTCATTCTAGGAATGGTGGTAATGAATTGGGCTTAGGTCCTCATAGGAAATTTGCACACTTAGGAGAAGACCCTTGGCTCATGTTGATTGGGAGATCCACATGCAAAATTTCATAATGAATTTGATAACACTCATAATTCATTGAACTCTAACAAGTTGGTTCAGTGCAAACTCTAGGAAATTCATCCACATCTACAATATTTGTGTAGCATTCATATCGGGAAAGGATGCACGACCATTCATGTAGGAAATGATGCATGATTCATGTAGGGGATTAATCCTACTTTTTAGTGAATATGTCTCTATACTCCT
Source organism: Pseudotsuga menziesii (assembly GCA_001517045.1). NCBI lineage: Eukaryota > Viridiplantae > Streptophyta > Pinopsida > Pinales > Pinaceae > Pseudotsuga > Pseudotsuga menziesii. The sequence continues at coordinate 97,341 of LPNX010949534.1, read as the reverse complement.
ACAAAGCTCAGAATATGAAAATGCACAACCAATTAACACATAAACCACAAGGTGACAAGAATATCAAGTTGTAAAGAAGCAAGTTGAAAGAAAATGAATTAAATAATTATGATGCCCATTGCACAAAAATTTAAGGGCATAAAGAAATTTTCTATCATTACAGTGCATACATTCATATTCTCTACCCAAAACCCGCAAAATAATTTCTAACCAGTGAAAAAATATTTCAAAAGGAGAAACCGACCTCTGGACAGATTGTAGGCCCCAAGGAATGTTGAAAAATTGCAGAATAATGTTGAAAGCTTATTTTCCACTCAACCACAATTAAATTGCAACTGAAATAAAGCTAAAGCTTCATGCAAACCCTTATACTGAATATCGGATTGCTGGGTGAAACACACTCTTGAGTCATGAGGCAATATATAGGATGAAATTGTTCCCCTCGTTCCCTATTATCCCCAAATATGAACCTTTTCTTAATTAAAAAATAGTTCACATAACAAATTGGGGCCAAATTCAAAATCATCGAATTCCCCATTTCATGGAGGTAAAAAATACGAAATCACTAAAGGAAGCATTAATTAATGAAAATTGACCTGCTATTCGATAAAGATAACTACCGTTAATGAAAATTGAGGGGCTATTTGGGAAAAAATACCTCCATTTATGAAAATCAAAGGGCGATTTAATCATGACCCATAACCTTGACTTAAACGGGTGAAATAACAATTGGGCATCTACCTTTACTAAAAATCCAGGGCGATGGAATGATTGAACACCAATTTTCCTATAAATTCAGGGCGATGGAAGGATTGAACAATTTTTTTCGGTAAATCCGACGACGAACTCAAGATTTCACATATAGTTGTGCGGGCTAATTTGTTTCTTCCCCCAATTCCACTTTGGCGATTTTTCTTGGGATTATTACTCCTTAAATAAATATGGGATTAATTTATTAAAATTAAAAAAACCTTTTCTATATTAAAAATTTGCCCACCTTTTGTCATGAACCTCTTAAATTTCGCCCATGGGCTAAATTTTGCCCCTATAATTTTCCCTGCTCTTGGTTAACATCTGGCCCCGTATGTGCATACACACATCAATCATATACCTAGGAGATTGGTGTTCAATTGATGACAGAGTCACCAAAAACCTCTAAAAAATAAACAAAATAACTTTGAAGAAAGGGGAAGAGTTGTCTCCCCTTTGAAACACTACCACATCTATCTAGAGTAACACAAAATTGTTGTAGAAGAGCAACATACAACTTGATCAATCCAAGTTGCTAATAAATTATATCCACATAATACATCATAGGGAAACCAATCCATTACCCATTAATGGTATGGCAAGCTAGTGTCATGATCATAACGCATAAGCACCTAAGCTATTCAAGTTGGAAATAATGTAACCGTAACTAGCCCCTTAGATCTTGGAAGTGATTGGGGTTAGTAATTTCTACATTGACATATCTCTATACATTTTCTATTTGGTTCTATCGTACAACTCCAAGTGGTACATCAGGGAAATGTGGTAAATCCCCTTCCCCCTTTCCTAGATAGCTTGGTGATGAAATAAATGTCCTCCTTTGTGGGTTGGGAACATACATTAGGACGAAACCTAAAGGCATGTTTTCTACAGTCCTAATGACATATTAAATGGCACAATTAGGATGTAACAAAGGTTTTACTTGGTGGTATCTCCATCGAGGGGACATGGTCACCATGGAAATAAAAAGAATTCCATTCAAGGGGTTTTGACAAATTTAGAAACAAACTGGAATCCATTGTGGATGAAATTGTTGATGAAATCTAGCAATGTGAAAGCATGTACAAATGGGAAGCTTGCATGGAACAAAGAACACTAATGCTTAAAGGTGTTGGAAGCATTAGTGGATAATAAAAATGAAAAAAATGTTTGGTGTTTATTTGTTACCCCACCACAATGCACTTAGTATACCATTGCATCCATGTGTTTATATATTATAAAGACACTAGCAAGTGATTTCAGAAAAAACAAAATTGAACCTACCATGGTGTGTAAGGAAGGGTACACACCAAAGATTTTATATCATCCATAAGCACCATGAACAATTTTTCTGAAATATAAGTTTTTTAAGCCTTTATTGGTGTGCCTTGTATAAAGATGCTTTAGTGGAGTTATAGGTTTATGAGACGTGAACTAGTAATTTTTAAAAATGAAATATTATACAAATTTCAAATGTGTGTTTTTTAAACCTTAGTGTGGTGCACCCAATATTGCTATTCATTGATGTTGTTACATGTCTATAGCACACTTTTTTTTAAATAATACTTTTAACAAAATTTGGGTTATTTTATTTAATACTATTTTGGTGCTCTATGTACCAAGAAGCACTCTTGGTGTTGTATGTGATTATATGCACTGGTGCATTTATATGTACCACACATCAGTTGTTTTTTTTTATAAATATCTTAGTCTATAAAAATCCAGTGTGGGAAGGCATTTTTTTGAATTTTCATTTGCAATGATCTTCTTTCTTTCCCGGCCTCTCCGTGTTACTATAGAGAACCAATGCTTGCCTATTTTTAGGTGCATTGATAATAACACCTTCTTTACAACCTCTGCCTTCCCGTCTTTGCTAGAACCTTTATGTGAAAGTAGAGTCTGGAGAAGTGCTTTTGCAAAAATCTATGCTTATACTTGATCTCCTTATAGTGCATGTTGGGCATTAAATGTCCCTCCCATTGTAAGGGTGTCTCTTTGTGAAAAAATCAATGCATACTGCTCTTTTATCAAACTCAATCCAATAGTTGTTAACACCAAAGAAGTGCATTTCAAACCCTGCGATATGATTAGTTAATTTAATATTTTTTTTGCTGAAACTGGTTGATCTCCACTCTTGGATTTCAAACTCATGGAATCCCTTTCTATATGGTGATACTATTATTATTCATGCTTGTGGAAGAGGCCAAGGTTCTCATCATGGACTTTTAAATATTGAGGATATAGAAGAGGTCCTTTGGAAAGGTCCATGGTTTTGATGTTATGGTAGACTATTTATGAGGCATTGTCATCAATCATTTGGTCTTTATCATGGGGCATGCCCTCTATTGCAATTTGGGTAAGGACTCTAAAGCCTCCTTTATGTTTTTGGAATGCAAAATCCCTCTAAGCAATTGGTAGGTCCTTTTTGAAGGTTTATCTTGATATCCCCTTAGCCTTTTCTTGTCATTTTTTTCACCTTTTCAAAAATTTGAATGAAGATGAATTTGAGTTCTGGTCTTTTTGAAGATATCATCTTTAGATGTTGATGAAGTAGCTTAGAAAGAAAAATTAAACTATAAATAAGTTGCATTTAAGTATAAATATTGTTTCTTATAATTGCCTATTAATTTTAAAAATTGAATTAAAATATCAAACCTAATTGATATAATAGTGTAAAATTACATCTTCATAATTGACTCAAAATCCTAAGTTCAACTTTTATGTACTGTATATTCACAATAAATAAATAAATAAAAAACAAAAAAAACAACAAAATCAAAATATTTAAATAAAATTCCGAGAAAACCATATCTCAACTTTCTTTATCTTTGCCATATATATTTACGTATATTACATGCTCTCCACATTGCCATCTGCCCAGCTTTCTTGATCTTTGCAATATATATTGAATGTATATCCTCCTCTTCACATTGCCATCCGAGAATAACATTAGATCACAAATATCTAATGGAGATCTTTCTATCACACGGATTTTCATATTGAAACGTACCGTGACGAATATATGGGTTCAGATTGATATTTATCTTCCAATTTAAAAAAAAACTGAAATTCTGAATCCAATTAAAAAAAACCTGAAATTCTGAATCCAATTAAAAAAAAAAATTTGAAATTCTGAATCCAATTAAAAAAAACTGAAATTATTGGCTCAGATTGACATTTAACTTCCAATTAAAAAAACTGAAATTTTCTTGGTAAGTTGTTTCTTATTTTTATTTTGTTTGTTATTCTGAACTTGTATTTTACGTTAATTTTTAAAATTTATTATATTATATTATTATGTGTCTTCCATGGATGAAATGTGTGTGCGCTGGCTATCCTCTATCGTACTCTGACTCAATTTTGGCTTTTTAAAGTAAATATTAATATATAAATTAAATTAAATCACTGTTTTTTGTCAAAGATGCCGCCATGCTTATCCGATGCGATTCATTTCTAGGACGCCAATTCATACGTAATAGACAAAAGAAGAACTGCGTTTATCGTATATTTATCAGCCAGTCAAACAATGTAATCTGTTTAGCAGCAGACTGATAGTATAGCCGTTCATTTTTGTTTCCAACACTGGTCACTGGTGCAGTTATGAGGTGCATGCATGTTAATTGAAGTAATAAAAGCTTGATTAATATTTGGTAATTAAATGAACTCCTAACTGAATTCACTTCAAAACATTTTGGATGATTCAAGCACTTAATCTTAAAACCACTGAAAATCAAAGGGGGTTGCTCTAGTTTTACCAATGCAGGATGGCCGAAAAAGAGTGAATTGGTGTTTTAATCTCCTTCAATGGAGGAGGACTTGAGGGAACATCTTATCTCTCATACAGATCGACATGAAAATCGTAACGTGGAAGGAGATGAAATTGTTGTTGCCACAGATTCACATGTAGATGCAAACGGATCAAACAATTTGGTTACTGACGTTGAGTCGCTTAAGAGTTTAGAGGTTCCTGCTTCTATATTAAGATATATTTATGCGGGTCATTTTTTAGCGAGATGGGGAACCAGGTACTTCATGATATTTTATGCTATTCTAATACCCAATGGCATCTTTTTTTCCGATCATGCAAATTTTTAGCTCTAAGAATTTGCATAAATCTTGTAATAGTATCATAACTGGTATGTAATCGAGCTCCGACATTTTGCTTTTTCACAATCCTTTCGGAAGGCAATCAGATGTGCTGAACATCTTATGGATGTAGAATCTAAAATCAAGAACTGATCAATTTTAGCAAATAATTCTTTGGGCAAATCTTCGGAGGCATATTTTGAAGCCTTTCTTGGACAGCACTGACAAAGTTCTTGGGAAAACTATGAACTTTACAGAAGAAAGCTACGAAATGAACTTAGACATGAACACAGTGTTTCCTAATCAATTTAATGGAAGACTAGGAGTTAAATGAATTGTTTTATGCACCAGCATTGGACATGATACAATGTAACAATGCCTGCATACAAGCACTGAATCGTTGAGGATAAAGCGTATTCTCTGAATCATTGAATGTCTGTAATTTTTAGTTGCCTAAAAAGGGGTCTTGTATCAGTTGTCTGATCCCACTGTAACTGACTGTCCACCAGCTAGGTTAATTTTGTTTTGTTTCGCTATATTAAGGAGGTTGGTCAAATTCTGCTTAAACGAGAAGGAAGCTGTGGCTAAACATCATGCAGGTTGAGGTTTATGCTCGATGGATTGGATGCTGTCTGATGGAAAGATTCCATCAGACATGCTTACTATGTTGAAAAATTGGAAAATCTAGGTCATGCCCCTGGCCAGTGAGCTACTCTACCACTGAGCTACATGCCCTTTTCATGATGGGTACCCTTTACCGGTTCAATCTAGATTCTAAAACTGTGGATTGCTACCTCCAACAGACTAGATGGTGTAATTCCCAGACACACTTGGCATTGGTTGTTGCCGAGACAGGCAGTGGGACATCGGTGTTTACTCAGCACCTTGAACACAGTTATACCCAGGGTAGGTATATGCATGCATATTTTCCCTCTGGATAGGCCTATTAGTGCAGATATGTATGCTATTCGTAACTTTATAATGAATGTACACACCCATTAGGGCCTTCCTTCCATTAGTATAAGAACTTCACATACAATGCAGAAAAATATACTTTCTTTGTTTGCCAAAGACTACTGGTAGAACTAATTATGTAGGGAAATGAACAGAGGGCCTTATTGAGTTCAGTTCCAACACAATGAAGACCCAGAATCCCCCGGTTGAATTTGGTTGACATAATTGGTCCTGGAACCTAATAATCTTGAATATCATATTTATTATTTATACTATTTTCGAAGTTTGTTCACCTTCCAGGATAACTGAAGAACAAAATAAAAATGGGGGATTGCGGTGTAACGATACGGTAGCCCAAAGCTACAGTGATAAAACTTCTGGAATGTATTTGCAATTTCATTTTGAGCAATGTCAATGTGAAGCATAGATTCTCAACATACAACTTTATTATTACGGATAGTCAAAAAGTTAAAAATCCAATAGAATGCCAGGCACAGTGGTGAAGATGGTGAATGTCAGGCCACCTACCAAGGTTCAATTCCCAGGGAGGTTATGAATATGTGATTGGGGATAGGTGTAAGTCCGGGGTGATTTTGATAGGAGACTACCGCTTGTCATGGCAGTTTAGCAGTGTCTCGGATTGTTTCATACCAAAATTGAACTTCTATAAGAGAAATATGAATACCTTTTTCTCATGTGAACATCTTTTCAATGGAAAAAAATAATCCTAAAGAAAACAGGTTCTCTTTTCCTTGTTTTCCTTTGAATGTAACAATATTGTCTCCATGCTGTTACTTCCCATCTAATTTTTTCTGAGCCCTGGTATGGCGTTGTACGTATTACATGATATATTTCATTTTTGAAGATTTTGTTACATATCAATATTTGAAGTTCTTTATTTTGGTTGAAATTTTTGTCCTGATGCTAAGAGAAAAAAAAATCCGATTGAGTAGAACACATGTTTAACTAATTTGGTCTGTCGTTTGGGTTGCTTCCATAACAGGATGTGGGAATTCTCAGTAGGGTTGTTCATGCTATATGTATGGTCAGATTCCCTGCTGCTTACTGCATTGTATGGTGTTGTGGAGGCTGCATCTATTGCAATTTTTGGTCCAACTATTGGAGATTGGATTGATAGAATGCAATATATCAAGGTCTGTTCCTTCTTAAGACTTAAAATTTCCATGCTAATTGATATTTTTCAAAAGTTCCATGTATGCATGCATAGCTATTTCTCAAGGCTAAGGGAATTACATATATTTGATCTAGATTGTACCTGAATGAATGGTTATGTATGAAAGTCAATCTGAAAACAGGATTACTTACTGATTGTTATAAAATACAGGTATTACAAACATGGCTGGGACTACAGAATTTGTCCTTTGTTGTAGCTGGAGGGGCAGTATCGGTATTGCTGAGTTACTCTAAGTCAACTATTGGAACACCAACTTTTATTGCCCTTGTCATTGTTGTAAATGTATCTGGAGCTATTGGTACTCTAGCAAGCCTTGCAGGTGCTATCTTGATAGAGAGAGATTGGTAAGTTTCTAATTCTATTGTGACAACAATACAAAGAAATGTTACGCTCAAGGTAATTAACACACTGACCAGTGATGCTGGGGCCCAATAACGGTGCTTTCCACCTCCACACAGAGTGAAAGAGAAATTTCATCTATCACTCTTTAGACCTTCCCTTTCCATCTTTCTAGATATATGTGCAAACATATTGTTTGAATCATATAGCTCTGTACTGTGAGAAGTTTATATATGCAAATTATGGTTTCAAAGTAGCATGTGAAAATTGAAATGATATTAATGTCCACTACAGACCAAGCTAGGTCAAAGTGACTAGAGATTCATTCATCATGAAAAGCCCATACAAAAACAGAGGGAGGCCCCCTAAAGTAAGTAATTGCTGGAAAACATTCTTTGTATGTTAAAAGGATAGATTCAGCTAAAAAGAGTATGTTGCCTATATTTCTCATAACTACTTGATAATTGGCACAAGAATGGACAGAGGAACTCTAGTAATCAAATCATCCATCATTCAAAATAGAGCCTTTGCAGCTTTGCGATAGATCCCATGGTCTTAAAAAATAAAAACAAGTGAAGCAACTAAAAGAAAATCATTAGCCCCACAATATGCCTTGCAAATATATTGATAATTTGATACATAAGATATTGCTTACTGAGTTTCCTTGAGTACATAGTATTTCTGAATTTTCTCAGGAAGTACAAAGCTACAAAAATATCATGCTGTTGGTATATCTGACTCTCATTTCTGGGTTATTAAATTGCAGGATTGTTGTGATATCTGAAAGTCATCCACCTGGCCTTCTTACTAAAATGAATGCAATCACACGACGAATTGATCTCAGCTGCAAGTTGCTGGCACCTGTTGCTGCCGGTTTTATTATGAGTTATGTATCTATGTTAGCATCTGCAATTGCTCTAGTGGTTTGGAATATATTGTCTGTTGGACTAGAATATTGGCTTCTGTCTTCTGTATATTATGCTGTTCCCTGTTTAAATCTAAAGATCAGGGGAGAAAAAAGCATTGAAGAATCATCTCCCTTTGAATCACATGATGGCCCAAACAAGGATATGAGCACAGCTCATTTCAGTGCTACCGAAGGAAATGATTCAATCAAGAAGAAACATGAAATGACAAGTTGGAGCAGAAAAATATTACAAAGTTTCTTGCATATTCCTACTATAGAAGGATGGTTGGTTTACATACGGCAAGATGTAGCGCTTGCAGGCTTCTCTTTGGCTCTGCTGTACTTCACAGTCTTAAGGTATGCCTATGCTTGCCATATATATTTTGCTGCATTAAAATGCTAGTATTTTATGTTTAAGTCTAAATATTATGAAGTTTTCTCACTCTGTTTCACTTAAATGGTCAAAATATGATTCTATTTGTAGAATGTTTTTCTATTGAATCTAATGAATGCTGCTAAATTGAACTCCTATATATGTCTATGTTTCATTGAGGATAGGGATCGGGATAAATGGAGATGGAGGGAGGATACCTCCTAAATTTCAAGGGATGGCATAGGGGACACCCTAGAAATGTAAGCTGCGAGGGAGCACCCTCCCCCCTAACACTTTGCTCCCTGTTACCAACTATTTTGTACCATAATTGAACCTCCTGTTGAGCTGCCATTTGATGAACATGGTCAATGTTCATATCCAGTGCAGCAGAAGTTCAGAATGTTTTGCCTAGCCAATTTTGGCTAGTCATTTTTATTTTTATGTTGAAATGACTATGCCCCATGGGGTTTTTGTAATAAAGTGTGCTAGTAAGGGTTTTGAGTGGCTACGTCCCCTAAGATGTAAAATTTCAACTAAGGTATTCCAGGGAGTTTTTTCCCTTGTCAATTATGCTTTGCCTATAGCCGAGTATAATCGATGAGGTTTTCTCCCACTTCCTCCAAAGTTGGAATGCCCGATTTTTAATTTTTGAGCCTTGGGGGGTTATTAGAGTCCAACTAGTAAATATGAACCTACTAGGCACTATTGGTATGTTCTATGGTCATTTCCTAAACTTCGGAATGCTTTAAAAATTTGTCAATTTTTTTTTTTACCGGTGGCGTTGAGTTTTTTAATTTTTATTTGTTGACTATAGGGAATTAATTAAAATTTTCAATTAATTAAACCATTTTGACCAAGGTTTAATTGAAAATTTTCAATTTGTAATAATTAAGTGGTTTGGGGGGTGGTTTGGCAAATAAACACTTATTTTCTAAGCCAAAACAGTCATTTAGCCCCTAGACACACTTATTCTAAGTTTCGGACTATTATTTGGCCTTATAATTAATATTTTCTCAAAAAACCCAAAAAATGAGAAATATTAATTAAAATAATAGAAAATAATAAATTGGAGAAAATCAAAATATCTCCAAAAAATGCCAAATTGAATAAAATAAAGAGCTAATTAGCTTGGACTAGAGCATTGATGATGATTCCAATCAACATCGGTCAGTTTCAGATCAAATATCGGAGTGTAGCGGTTGAACTATCCATCAGAAATTCGCCCTGTTTGGTTAAATTCGTTTTTGGGTTGAAGTGTGGGTTATTCATTGGACCGGTGATCATTACGAGGGGGGATGAGCCACCTCACCCCCCTCTCATCATTACAGCTCAGTCTTATCTTAGCTGCAGCACCAGTTCAACATTAAATCAAATGCCAGTGTGTTCTTCTTCAAGGGTTGCGCAGCTACCTCTCTGGCTCACGTTTTTCCATGTGGGGGAATCCTATTGGTTGGGAGGAGATCCCAATGAGAGGAGTGGGGCGCCTTGCCTAGGTGGAGGCCACCTCCCCACTCCCACCTTCCAGATCCTTAGTTAAACTTCACAATCATAGTGCCGAGTTGATTCAATCAGTCAGATTTGCTTTGGCGTTACTCTTAGTCCAGATTTAGGGATTTGAGCCCTATCTTCTTTCCTTTTTGTATAAATAAGAGGCTCTTCTTCCGATTTGTATGTGGAGAATTTGCAAGAGACCTCTGCCCAAATTGTAACAGTTTTATTTGTTTAATGAATGGAATAAAGTGACTTTGGAGGTCCATGTGTGGGTTCTTGGTGCTTGATTTTCATCTTGTGGGAGGTGACATCTTTCTTAAACTTATTCTTTTCTTTTCGCAAAGTACATGATCATTACTAGCTTAGGAAGGCTATAAATCTAGCACAGTAGGGTAATCATTTAGCGTTATTATTTGATTATCTATGTAAAATCTATTGAATGTTTCAATTGAACAGGAAGTAGTAGGTATACCATTGTTTTTCAGATATTTTCTTGATTAAACATTCTGGCATTTGATCTTGTGTTTTGTTGATTGAGAATTGTGTTTCAGGGATCACCGAACGTGGAGAAGGGATTGAAGCTCAACCACCTCTTCATGAAGCAGGAGTTTTTTATCTAACACTTTCACTGTGCAGGGCATGCAAAGCGCTTATTTTTCTGTCAAGAAATACAGCCAAAAGGGACTTTTTCCTATTCTTCGTAAACTTAAAATTTAAAACTTCCTTTGATTACAAGATCCATCTTTCTTCTTCTTTCCACTTGTTATCACATATATAGTAGTTGGGCTACCATATTCTATTTTTTAGATTCCAATACATTTTTTAGCCAGCTCCCCTACATATGAGATGCTGAGATGAGCATTTATGATGGATCATTATTTGATTGATAGACTATATTACTCTCCCGTGCCATGACCGAGTCTTAGGACACTCAAATTTGAGGACTGATGTAGTCATTTAGCCATTTGCAGAGCAGTTAGTAGTGCCTAGAGTTGCATCAGTGTTTTCTCATTGGACAGATGTTGGTATAGATGGATTATTTACATGTTCATGACTCAGCTTATATCATCTTGTGTTATGGTTGTCATTGCTCTTATACTCATTTTTGTGACATGTATTAACATTTAGTGTCATGATCTGGAGGTCATATAAATATGTGGACTTGAATGTATTGATATTATGTATTGATGTCCCTACTCAAACCTGGAAGTTCTTGATCTATACTCATTGGTTTTACCCTTCTTAGGGAGAATAGAGATAGTCATTCCCACCATACTTTGGCTTGCTAGTGTTGGTTTCATTATTCACTATCTCCACTCATCCATTACTTTCCAGTTATGTTTCCAACTCGACCTACTACTTGACTTGTGGAATGGAGGACCTTTCCCCGCTAGAGCCTCTGTGTTGGACAAGCTTCCCTGTTGATTTGTGTCTCAGCTCTGAGTTGCCTAGGTTGTGTTGGCTAAACCCGAAACAAGTAGCATTGCCATCAATACAATGTATTTGGAAATGAAATGAATATCTTATGAAAAATCCCATTCATGAAAAGTAGTGTTTTTGAACATACGTGAATGCAAGGCTAGCCTAATGAAATTGGCATTGAAATAAATTGAAATGAATATCTTAAAACATTCATGAAAAGTAGTGTTTTTAAAGATACATGAATGCATGAAGCCTAAATAATGAAAATTCGTGTAAGAAATGCATGGACCAAGGCTATGGAAAATTGAAGGCCCCAAAACGCAATGGCTCTTAAAAGTTCTATCTGAAGATTGCTGGCCATACTTGTATTTGATTTGGATTGTGAGCATTTGTCAAGGTGAATATGCACTTCTGAACGTAACTTATTAATTTGTGAGACACTATCATTCCCTTTGTTTTTGCTTATCTGGCATATGCTAGAGTGAGTATCTCCTTTCCATATCTGAAGTGTCACAGTGTCAAGTTGGTGGTCACCCTTTGGCTTAGCCTTTTGAATTTTAGCCTTCACCCTTCACTAGCAAATTGATTACAACTTTGAAGTGAGTATGGTCTTCAAAGTCTGGTTTGAGTTATAAAATGAAACGCTATATACTTAGTTGATAGATCACTAGTGAAATGATTGCTACATGTTATAATTGTTACTTGAATGATTTGTAGAGTATGACTTAACCTTTGAACACTTGCAGCAGATGGATGTCAGCTTGGGTTATATTATAAGTGATTTGGTCATTTACATATTATTATTGTCTATCTGGGTATATTAGATATTGTAGATGATCATGTAAAGACCTATAGGGTGTATGAGTATGCACTTTAGATGGATTTGGACTCCCTGAGTCCAATGAGACAGCTTGTTTTCAGTTCCAGGAAGTTGCAGGGATGATTTGGCTCAGTGTACCATTCTGGTGCGGTTTTACCATGCTGGATGGCTTGTCTGAGCAGGGAGATGATTTTCTTGGATCTCCTAGGGTGCTGTATGAGGAGGGGGTGGTCCAGCCACTTGTTTCTACCATATTACCCCCCTCTCAGAGAGCCTAATGGGCTCAGTTGGATAACGAAGGAACCCTAGGTGGCAGTTTTGGGCATATCGCGTTTCCTGAGGTAGATAAAAATAATTAAAATGGCTACTGAAGAATTTGATTTCTGCTACTGAGGAAAGGAAATGGCATGGGATGAGTTCTGATGATGAGTGTGATGTCTTCCACCCCTTCTCCAATGGTTGCAACACTTGGATGGACCCACATCTATTTTTCGGGCATATTTTATTATCTTCTGGAGCTTTTGGAGGCTCACCATTTCCTTAGAGAGACACTATTTTGCAGTTAAAAAATTGTATTATTTTTATTGTGCCATGGGGACACCCTAGGGGAGTTAGTTAACACTCCCTGGACCCACCATGAGATTCATTTATTTTTTGTTGAGTGGGATCCCCTCTCCTAGGGTGATTTGGTCCACTTTTATATTATATTATTGTATTGATCCATGTGCTCTATGTTGAGCTCATCTCAATCGTTGATTAGAACATTTGTATCTTTTAATCTTAGCCACCCATTTGAAAAGTGGTTATGTTTTTGGTTCTCCCATTCCTATTTAAACGAGAGAGCTTCTCATTTGTAAGGGGTCTTTGGCTCTTGGATTTGGATAATAGAAAAACTATTCTTATGGAAATTTTTTGGATCTCCTTTGCATCTGGTGTTCTTCGATGGTGATTGAAAAATTTATTGCTTCCTAGCATTTGGGTATTTTTGTAAGATCTATATTTTTTGGGAAACATTGTCTTGTCTATAGGAGGGAGGTTTCAACTTGGGCGTTTTTGCAGGGGTTCCTCAACTCGCTTGGCTTGGATGCGTTTGTATCAGGGGGATTTCATTAGTATCAATGTGGTTTATGATTTCATCTTTCTATTTTTCTGTAGCATTTGTTCATTTCTCTTGATGCATCAAATCTGATATGATTGACGTTTGTTGTGTATGAGAGAGGGTGCAGTGGCTTCCTTGGGCAAATCGTTTTACATAGAGGCTTGCATCAAATCTTCTCAAATTGATCGGGACGGCATAGATCATCATCATCAAAGCATCTACAAGGTTTTCCAGGTAAGATCTACAGGTTTGTTCTTCTTTTCTAGATCTCAATCCATTGGCATCTTTATTTTCATGTTAAAACCCTAAATATTAAAAAATAAAAAAATATTATAGATCAAACCACTCGATCTCAAGGAAAACCATTTCTGGGTTTTATAGATCGGGTCAAACCCTAAGTCGGTTTTCAAAAACGCTTTGCTAAAGTGACTCCATTTGGCCCAAATCCCAAGGCACTGTTCTCTAAACCTTAAATATTAAAAATAAAAAATATTATAGATCAAACCGCTTGATCTCGGGGAAAACCATTTCTGGGTTTTGTAGATTGGGTCAAACCCTAAGTGGGTCTTCAAAAACGTTTTGTTAAAGTGACTCCATTTGGCCCAAATCCAAAGGCACTGTTCTCTAAACCCTAGCGCTACCCTTCATGTTGCCTCCTCTTGCGATTTGATCTTTTCCTTGTGGCTCGAGTACTTTGATACTGTTACACCTTCTTTCAAGTCTATCACGTGGTACTAGATAGCCCCAATCCTGTTCTTACCCTCCCTACATTGGTCATGTTTCCCAAGGCAGTGGATATCTTCATTTTTTGCTAGTACCTTGGTCCCGAATCTAGTCATAGGCTTATAGGTCACTTGTGTTTCTAACTTGGATTAAATTTCACATCTCATAAACCCCTGATCCAAGACCTAGTTCACCTTGTGACGTCATCCATAGATATAGGGTTTACTCCACCTTACACCTTACGTATTTCAACTCCATTTGATTTGATCTGGTGTTTAGGTCTGATCTCTCCTGTCGGGAGTAGATTTGGGTCTCCCCCATTGTTGCCTTGGGCTAAGATAACATCAAGTGAAGATTGCCTCGATTAGCATGACAACCATCCATTTGGGAGTTGAGGCTATCTTGGTTCCACCTCTTTAGTTGCCCTTTCCCCTACCATCCATCCTGGATCCACCTCATAGAGGCAACTACAAGTTTGGTGATAACATCACTCTCTGCTTTTACCTCTTTATTTTTCTTTTCCGTTGATCTTCTTTGTCACTACTTTATCTCGCTTTTGTCCTCTATTTTTTCTCATTGTTCTACCTTGTTTTACATCTTCTTTTCTCTTTCCTTTTGCCCACTTTTCTCCTTGTTGGCCGCCCCGTTGTTACCAATTTTTTGCAGCCCTTTTTTGCTTAGTTCGCTGCCCCGTTTTTTTCACTTTTTTGCAGCCAACATTTTCCTTTGTTGGATGCCCTCTTTTTCCCTTATTTTCAGCCTCTTCCTTCACTTTTTTGCAGCTTTCTTTACTGCTGTTCGTACCCCATTTCCCCCTCCTTTTCTCTTTATTTTCAGCCTTCTTTTTGCTCCATTTTACCTTCTATCTCTTTCCTACTTTGCATGTAAAATTTTGCATCTAGTTTTCATTCAAAAAAGACTACAAATTGCATTAAAAAAGATTAATTTTGCACTTTGAATAATTTCATTTTTCTTTGGCATCTAGTTAGAGCTATTTTTTATTGACAAATAATGTATGCATGAGTGTTTGGCTTTCTTGTGCAGGTACCGAGGAAGTGAACCAAGAAAACAAGACTTGAGGAAATTGAAGAAAAAACTCAAAAAACCAAGAAGACAAGCATAAGCGAAAAAATACATCCTTTGTAAAATCTATTAAAGCTTGTTTCAATCTACTAGTTTTTCAAGTTCTATTCAAACGGGTTAAATTCCCAAAGTTAGAATTTATTAATAAAAAGGGACTAGTGGGGTCAAGCCTCCCACGTTTTTCTTACTTCCCCTATTTGGGGGAAATGTGTTTGGTGTGATTTTTTTTTTATCTTTGCTTAGCTTAGATTGTTTTAGACTTGGTTTTATTTTCACTAATTGCTAGTTTAATTTCATCACACGCATGCTATTTATTTCCTTATATTTCTTGCTCTTTGATTAATAAAGTCTTAAAAGGAACCCAAAGCCTCTTGAATTTGTCAGAAGACAAGTAAAGAGCACTCTCTATCGGAGAGCATTAATGCATTGCACTTGCATCCTAGATTAGATAAGATTCTTGAATCTTACCATAAGGTGGATCAAGAGCACTCTCTGTCGGAGAGCTTTGTTTGTTAATAAAATTTGCAACTCACCATCTCCATAAAATTGGAATTTACTTATTTTTACTATGTGTATGCTCTACCCGATCGGGATATCCAAAAGCACTATAGCTATTTAATTCACAGATATAATTCCAACTGCCATCATAATAAAATTTACCACCCCGCATTTAGCGCAATATTCTGAGTGGCCAATCTCTTAGTGGGTACGCTGGGTAGCTCTCCTTGTTTCGCAGTAGTTGGAAAGTTATCGAACGCCTGATTGCAAACCGGATTGTCCAACATGTGCTTGAACGAAGCCACTTAGAGTATTTTTTGTTATATTTCCAAGAGGAAATCCCCCTCGCCTAATTAACAAGATCATTCATAAAACGTACATTAAAATTTGACTAAGTACATTTGCAAAATGATCTCACAAACATCCGAGACTTAGATTTTCAGCATCCTGACTCCATTTTTGGAACTGGTTTGTTTATATTTACATCATCTGGTTTGGACCATTTGTCCATTTGTTTAAGTTATTTTTATGTGTGGATCAGTGTAGTCAGACTCTTTGAATACTCGCGAGTTTTGCCGAGTCTTGCCGAGCAACCACCAAGACGAGTACTCATGACATACTCACAGGGTAAACTCGCCACTCACCAAGCTCGTCATTTACTCGAAGCATTCATCATTTACTCGAAGCATTCATCATTTACTCGCTGAACCCGTCACTTACTCGTGAGTCTGTTGACTGTTTGGCCGTCGCTTTTGCATTTTGGAGGGAACGCAGGGAGGGAATAAGCCCCCAAGGGCCGAAACAACACCGCTCTCCACTGTCATTCCATTGAATAGTTTGGCTTCCCCCAAGTTGTTCTCATTTGCCCCCTAGCTATTATCAATTTATCAATTGTTTGTGTGTTTGGAATTTTGGAGTGTGCGTGCACTGAGGAAGTTCGCTAACACTGGTCTGAGCACTGAGCAGTGAGGATGTGACTGGTCTGAGCATTTTCAATTTTTTATTTTTTTCATTGAACTTCTATACTTTGGATTTTATAAATGTAAGGCGGTGACGCTGCCATCGGTAGTTTGGTTGAAGAATGTGATTGCTCGTGGTTAGGATAGGATGATGATAGTGTATTTTTTAAAATTTGCTTTTTCATTCTTTAAATATTTTTAACAATTGTTAATTAATGAATTTTTCTTATTATCTTTTTTTTTAATAATTTTATGGGTTTTATAATTTGTAATTAATAATTATAGTTAGTGATTTCAAGTGAGAAAACACTTCTCGTTAAAACGCATTGCTATGTGACATGTCTTTTTATCAATTTTTTGAATTGTTACATGCTTATATATAAAATTTTAATTTTTAATATATATGTTTATATATTTTTTTTACGTTACTATATTTTAAATTTTTTTCATATTTGCCGAGTCTTATCCGAGTCACCGAGTCTGCCGAGTCCCAAGCCAACCGAGTATTTGCCGAGTCCAAGTCTGACAACAATGGTGTGGATGCCTTAATATCTGTCTCATTATTTATATCGTGTTTTGCAAATAGCAACGTGAATTGCGTAATTGGTATTTTTTATGTATATCAAAACTCCTAAACAACACTAATTCTCACCAGTCACCTAAAAACATAAAGGCCTTAGACAACCTTTTAGGGATTCCCCCCCCTTGGCTTCGTTAGGTGTTAGCCTAAACGGAGGAGCTGGGATTAGGTGACAGTACTTGGCTCTTTGCTTTCCCCCAAGGCCACACTTTTCCCGCTTAGGGAAACAACAGTCCAAAAGATTTTTGCTGACAGTGTGCATTTGGCAGACAACACTCCCGAAGTGTGCTCCCAGAGGGAGCGATCAGGAATTGCTCCCGGGAGTGCCATTCTTGATTGCTCCTTTCTTGGAGCAATTTTAAGGGGCGTGCTCCCTAATGAAAAAAAACTCTCCCTAGTTTTCCAGGGAGTGACTAGGAAGTGATGAGGGAGCATCACTCCTAGAGCGCTCTCTCATCGCTCCTTAGTCACTCCTAAGAGAAAAAAAAACCGCTCCCTAATCGCTCTCTAATGCTCCCATGAATTGAGGTGAATTTTTTTGTCTTTTTTTTGTTTTTGGGACCAAGACACGGTTCCACTTGGATAATCATGGTTGATTTAAGTGATTTATTAAATGGTAATGTGACATTTTCCTTATTTTTCATTTTCTATGCTTTTACTGAAATTTTTAACATTACCATGAATTGTTTTAGGATGTTTGAGAGTGGTTCCAAACGCATTGGACTTCATATGCAAAAAGTAGAATTTTTTATCCCATTTAGAATTCAACAGGCTTAAAAGTTTTTAAGATTTCAGGATTGCAACATTTCCACTAGATTCTATCATGTATGAGGGTAAGGGATTGGAATTCAATCAAGCACATCAACCTCTGTAAGTCTCTATGTACCTGTTGTCACCAGACTTGTAGTTTCCCCTATGAGATGGATCCGAGATGGATTGGTAGAGGGATGGGAAACCAAAGAGGTGAAACCAAGATAGCCTCGAATCCCAAATGGATAGTTGTCACGCCAATTGAAACAATCTTCACTTGATGTTGTCTTAGCCCAAGACAACAATGGGGGAGACCCAGATCTACTCCCGACAGGAGAGATCAGACCAAAACATCAGATCAAATAAATGGAAGTTGAAGTACGTAAGGTATAAGGTGAAGTAAACCCTAGATCTATGGATGAAGTCACAAGGTGAGTTATGGTTTGGATCAGGAGGTTTGTGAAGCTTGAAATTAATACAAGGTTGAAATGCAAGTGACTTATGAGTCTTAGTACTAGATCTAGAATCAAGGTACCAGCAAATGATGACAATATCCACTGGCTTGGGAACCATGTCCAATGCATGGAGGTTAAGAACAAGATTGGGCTATCTAGTACCACAGGATAGACTTGACGAAAGGTATGACAATATCAAAGTTCGAAAGGTATGAATTTCTTGTTGAATTCCTCTATAGTTTCATTTTCCATATTTTTAATGTTAGGGAGAGAAACAAGCTGATGTCTTGGTTTTTTTTTCTCTCCCCACTTCTTCTTAAAACCATCCAGGAATTCATTAAGTGTTTTGTATGAATTATCTGCTAAGTCAAGGTACCACTCTCCAACATCTTTTGTCAATGATAAAGAAAAAAGATTCATTTTTATATCATCATGGTCATGGGCAACTTGATTGCAATAACCAACTAGATGCCTAGAAAAATTTTGAAGATGGGTTTTGGATGAAATGGCATTGCTGCCTTGAAAGGTAGGCAACTTCTTGATAACATCATTCAAAATGGCATGAGGAGCACTGCTATTTGAGAAAATTCAAGGGGGTTGAAGAAATCAGACATTTCTTTAGATTGGTAGATGTGACTCTCTACAAATAGATGATGGATATCTGAGAGGGATTGGGACCCTAAATTTTCAAAGATTCTACGAGAAGTCTGTCTGTTGTCCGCCGATTGCACACCAGCAGCAAAAATCTTCCGAAAGCTGTCTCCTTACTTGAAAAAGTGGGAGAAGTGTGACCCTGGGGGCAAGTACAGAGCTAGGTACTGTCACCTACTCCTAGCTCCTCCGTTTAGGCTAACTCCTAACGAAGCCAAGGGGGGTAGTCCCTAACAAAGAGTTTTCTATGGCTCAATGTTTAAGTTAAGTTTTAAATGTTTTCAGATGCGGATGGGTGTTGTTTAGGAGTTTCTGTGATTTTAGATGATTAATATGATGAATTGAGCACAAGACAAAGCAATCCACGTTGCTATCACTGGAATTAAAAGACAGACAAATATTTGAGCAATTCACGAAAATAAATAAAGCATTCACAGATATGACTTATAGTCAAACATTCAATGGACAAATGGCCCAGATTATCAACAATGCTAAAAGATGGAACCAGTGCCTATGGAGTAAAATTATTGGAGATGCTTCGTGTTTAGAAAGATGTGAATCCCAAAAGATGCCAGTGAATGTTAGGTTTTGCAAGTGCTCTCGGTAATTTTTAAGAGTTTTTAACAGTGGTTTGCTTTAGGGTGTCAACAAAAAGGTTTATCAAAGCCAGGAGAGTCTTCTAAGTTGCCTCCGTTGAAGACATGTTAGGCCCGCCCCGTATCCCAGGCTGATATTGTCAAGTGACCAGCTAGCCGAGAATCTATGACAGCGGGAGGTTCCGACGACTCTACTAGGAAGTACTTCGGAAGAATCCCTACAACGCCAGTGTGTTGGTTACGGGGTGTTTAAGTGTTATTAGGTTACTCTTGCGGGGTTTAAAGATCCAGTGCCGTTTCTGGGTACTCCGATTTAGGATCGGTCAGCGCATACTCCGGCAAGGAGGGAGGGGGGTTAATTATTTAAAGGGGCATGAGTCGCAAATTTTATTAAGTTAATTACTTAAAACCCTCCGACAGAGAGCGCTCTTGACCTCGTCTTATGACAGTGGTTCAAAAGACTTAGCTAATCTAGATGAAACTAATGCAAGGTGTTGCAGCTGCAACATTTTCCCAAAATCCAAAAAAATTTCGGGACCCTCGTTTTGCTTATATTGGTTTGATTTTCTTCTTTGATTTGATTTAATGATTCTTCAGAAAGACTTTTCCTAATGCCTGAAATGATCCACTGTTTGTTTAAGCTTGTCATTGCCTTTGAATGCGTTTTCAAGTGTTTGAGTCGGAAGTTTATTTACTTGCGCTCCGTCGTTGCGGAGAAGTAATAAGCTTTATCTTCGATATTTTCTCCGATGCTTTTTGTCTCAATCGGCTGACTTTTGGTTTCACGTTGGAACATATTGTTACTACATTCTCCGCAGTTGCGGACGGCAGATTATCAAGTCACCCGATAGTTACATTAACTTTTCATTCCCGCTTTGTTTTTTTGTGATCCTTAAGGTTTTGGTTTCTGCCGTTGCGGCTGCAACAAGCGTTATCTTTCCGGTCTTTAAGTTGATTTTGCCTCCGATTTAGATTTTTGCCTATTGTGGAATGTCATGTTCTTTATGATTTCGTCGTGGCGGCTCCTTATTCCCCTATCGCTCCGACGTTTAGTCTTGCGAGTTCTGATGCGTTGTTGACTTCTCCTGGATGTCTCGGTGGTTCTCCTAGTTCTTTTACCACCCGACGTTGCGGAAGGAGATGTTCTTGTGGCCTCCGATCCTTGTGTTTCCGCCGTCCGATTTTTTTTCCCGCTGCTTACGGTTGACTATATATATACGGGGTCGAGCATGTTGATTATTCTATCGATGTTTTGGACTATCGTGCACTGTCATTTTCATGCGCTGTCATTCCGCTCGAGTTCGGTTGGACCCCCGCTGTCGGTGTACCCTCGTTCCCAGGTGGCTCAACCGTGGGAGCTTAACAGTCCTCCTCCCGCCAATCGTGCAGCAGTGCCAGGTAGGCTCTTGTATGCATTATCCCGTTCCGTTCAAGCGTTTTGATGATTGTTCCACGGTTAGGTTTTTCACGACCGTTTTCCTTGGTCCCCATCGTTTACAAGTATATAAGCTGGGGGCGTATAGCGTAACTGTCAGTGGGGAGTTTTGTGGCCCACGGGGTAGTTTTCCCCCCACGGCCATTATGTTTTTAGACCTTGCACTTGGTGGTTGGGGGAAATTGGTGCAGACGGCCGTTACGCTGTCTACACCAGTCTGCCCCGTTTGACGATAGGTCGTTAGGGGAAGGTTTTTCATGGCCCCCCTGTGAATTGCTAGGCTGGTTGCCCCACTCAGGTTGCTCTCATCCTCAAACCCTGCTGCGTTTATCCCGCTGTTTCGAAGCAACCCGGTTCACGGTCGGTTTCGAACCCGAGCCGACCTGGGGAAGTATATCGCCGCACAACGTTATTTTGACCGTAGATGGCACATAGGCAATGTTTTTCCTGAATCGCCCTGTTGAATGGATTGAATAATGTCCTCCTGTCTTTCTACGCAACGCAGCAGTCATGGCGCCCACAGAGAGCCCGAGGTCCCTTCATTCTAATGTAGATTTTGTTTCCCACTTAAATTTTGTTAGTTAAGCCATTTTCAGTGGTAGACAAAAGTATTTGCGTGCACATATTTGCTTCATTTAATTAACTTCCGTCATGTTAAACACAGATGAAGTAAAACATTGTATATTGTTATTTTAATCTCTGCAACTTATCCGGAAATAGCCTAACAATTACAATTTTATACATGACAGGAGGATTCCGAACTCAAAATGTCAAAGCGCCAAAAGAAGAAGGCCCCTGTGGTCGAAGAGGATCCCGATGTGGAAGTCATTACCAAGACTGAATACATTTATGAAGATACCAAATGTATAACTGGTGTCGAGCCTGAGTATCAGTGGGGAGACATCTACAGGTTGATCACGTGCCGAGAGGTGCCTGATATAGGCTTTGAGGAAGAAGGCATATACGCAAATATAGAAAGGTCTTCACTGATGAAGATTGCTACAAGACCAGAGCTCTTTCCATGCTCTGAAGTGATTGGGTGGATTCTGCCCAAAGCAGATGTAACCACGATGATTATTGAGAATGTTGACAAACAAGGCTATGCTGCCTATAGCCCAGGATATGTAGCCCTGGCCTACCACCTGCCAGAAGCACAAGTATTTTTAACTGAAGATTGGCTAAGAAACATCAGAATGGACCTTGTTGAGACCCTCAAGAGAATGTTGATGCCTGGAAGAAACTTTAGAACCAAGCCGACGGGAGAATATGACACTGCGAGCTTGAGAACCCCTTACAGGTTGTCAGGTTCATCGCCTTAATGCTTAATAGAATTTTTGGGAGAGCTCATGGCAAAAGCTTCAAGTTGGAGTGGATGTCGATTATTTTTTATGTCGCGACACAGGGGACCATTTTCAACTGGGCCAACATAGTGTCGAATAGTCTTTCAGCCTGTATGGCCTCAGCTTTGGGAGAAGTATCCCAAAAGAGGTCAGAATTTTACATGAGCTCAATACTCATTGATTGCATACTATGTAATCAACCTTTCCCCGGCCTAAGATGCATCTGGGACCGGGAAAGAATGCCTGTCTACTCCGCATACAAACCATTGTGGGCTCACAAGTACCACAGTCATTATAGGGAGGTCTGCGAACATTTTATCATGCCATTGTATACTCTTATTTTCCTGAAAGAGTGTGACTGCATGTCTGAGGAGGCACTACAAGTAATTGAAGAATATGCGGATTATTACCTGACTGAGGATGGGCTCTACTTCAGAATGTTTGGAGGTTCCAGAGCACCCTCCCTACTGCCCAAATATGCCACAGACTACATCGTTCATAAAGAGGTCGTTAGGCAAGTCTTCCTGGATGGCATAGGAAGATTTTTATTTGAGCACAAGAAGGCTGCATATCCTCCTCTGCCTTTCAGGTTGGGGAGTTATAAGTTTACCAGAGTGAAGAAGGCAGATGAATTTGTGGAGGAATTGGAAAATTTTCATTTTGGTGAAATGCCCTTTCACAGGAATGACTCCCACGACAAAGTGGCTGAACACTACAAAGAGAACAATGTATATTTCGAATACACTCACCATTGGGACAGGGAAGAGTCCGTCTTCCGTAGTGCATTGAACTTGACAGCCTTGAGGAGAAGGTTCAAAAAGAAGATCAATACCAAGGGTGGAAAGGGGCAGGATGAACAAGCAAAGGCCGATGAAGATGCCAGGAGAAGAAACGAAGAAGCCCAAAGGTTAGCCCAAGAAGCTGAAGGGTGGCTGAAGGGAGAAGAAGAAGAGAAAAGAAGAGCTGCACAAGAGGCAGCCAGAAAAGCAGAAGAAGAGGCCAGACTGGAAGAAGAAGAAAGGAAAAGGAAGCTTGATGAGGAGCTTCAGAAACAGGAGGCAGAGAGGATGAAGCTGACCCATACAACGATAGAACAGTCAGCCTCTGACATAACTGACATTCAGACCCAGGACACGGAGAACCTGGAGGTTCAGAACCCAGAAGTACCTGTTGCCAGCGCACCTGGACAGTCTATGGTCCCCACACTTAGACTGGTCCCCTTTGAACAGAAGATAGGGGAAGAAGTCCCTGATTTTAATACTATTTTCTCTGACAAGAAAAGAAAAAGGATCGTGAAAAGAACTGAAAAGAAGGTTGAAATAGGAGGTCTGTCCGGGAAGATGATAACTGATACGACCATTGTACACGGAACAGACCAAGATCCCAGATTCACTATTAGAGCAGGGGCTGCATTGATCCACGCTTCGGAGGACAATGTAGACAAGATAATAACAGATCTGGAGCAAACTAAGAAGTCTTCTTCTCAACTAAAAGACACCTTAAGAAAGGAAAGAGAAGAAAACAACAAGTTGAAAAGAAAATTTGAAAACGTGCAAAAGGAGATAAAGTCTTCAAAGGATGAATTGCAGGTTCTCCAAGCAGAAAGAATATCTATGGAGACCGCCCAGGAGTGTCTCGAGAGAATACAACAAGAATATCAAGAACTGAGGGTAGAAAAAGGAGCAGCTGCAAGGAAAGATAGAAGATCTAGAGCTGCAAAAGACCACCTTGGAGGCGAACGAGAGGCAATCTCGAGAACAAGAGACAAAGCTTCAAGAGAAGATTACCTCTTTGACAACAGCTTTGAAGGAAGCCACTGAACAACAGGTTGTTCTCCAGCCTTTCAAAGATCATGTGCTGGCACAAAAAGCCAAGATGCTGCGATTGCAGACGGCCATAGAAGATGAGAGATGCAAGGTTTTGCAAATAGATGGTCGGTTAGAGGAGATTTTGGAGACATCCTCGTATTTTTTTGATAGATCTCAGGACATCCTGGAGGTCCTGACAGCAAGGATGGCAAGGCTAGAGGACAATGAGGAAGTTCCTGCAGAGCTGCCCTTGAAAGATCGACGGACCCTTAAGCAGGACCACGACTTACTGAAGTTTGCTATTAATACAGCCGAAGAATTCAAAAAGGCTGTTAGAAAGACGAAAGGGGCATGCATAGAGTTCTTCAGAAGCCTCCTGATTACCTACAACTGGTGCCGAGTAGAAGCTGAGCAGAGGCTAGATACTTTTCCGGACCACAACTTGTTTGTGGAGATTTTGCAGAAAAGGTACCAAGAAGAGAAAAGGAAAGTACAACACATTAAAGCTCTCGATGACCAGACCTTAAGACATGAGTTTGATCATTCCGCAGTCAGTGTGCAGTTATTAGAGCATCAGCTTCGTTTGAGTGCAGCAAGAATTGAAGCTATCAAGAACCAGGCTACAAAGTTCGAGATAAATATTCGTTTTTTGGAACCTTCTGAGTTTGAAGGCATCGCTTCAGAGGCTTAGCTTGGAAGAAATTCCTAAACGCTCAAGCGGGACCCTCCTCGTGAATATTTGTCCATTTTGTAATATGCTGAAATTTTATAGACATTTAGTGAAGGTAAAAGTTTTGGGAGGCAAAAAGTTGGGGAAGCCCAAGAGTTCTGCGTGGGCAGCCCAACAGTCTTATTCTTTTTTGTATAAATATAAAGGACTTAGAAGAACAAAGGGCTTTTTTCCCAGTAAGACAAGTAAAGAGCTATTGTAAGAAGAACTACTTTCTTTTGCAATAAGGAATTATTGTTTGCCTGTTGGAAAAAGTTTGGTGGGACGTTCAAATATTATGCTATGGATCGGTGAAAGATGAACTATTTCGTTTTTCCATCTTTTTTTCCATTAACTGTGAGATCGTTCTAAGTTTGAATGATTTCTGGTTTATTCTGTGAAACTACCACCATGAGTAATGACTGCTGTTAATAAACAATTGGCTATCTGATTGTTTACATATCTTTAATAGTTCATGTGTTATGGGAAGGAATATCAGCTATCTGTAGTTTCTCTTTATAATGCATGTACAATATACATTACTCATTGATAAGTTACATTTTGGCTCCCCGGGGATAGGTAGATAGTTAGTTTTACTTTATTACTGTCATATGATTTAGATGCTTGTGAGTTCTAAGACGAGAGGTAAGAACCTGCGCATCACTTTGTGACTGCTCCTTGCATCCTTATCACCCTGCATGTTAATTAGGCACATGCATATCATACCTTAAGTCAAAAATACAAAAATATATACGGTGGACCGAGNNATACTCTGGCAAAGGGGGAAGGGGGTTAATTAATTAAAGGGATGTGAGTTACGAATTTTATTAAGTTAATTAATTAAAACTCTCCGACAGAGAGCGCTCTTGACCTTATNCGCAAACCGGACGGATTCCCTACACCAAACAGTCACGGGCTAGTTGGGAACGTTGACTGGGGAGAATCCCTTGCTGTTGTTGCCTGCGAATTTCCAGGCATCAACACAAGGGTTGTGCAAACCAAAGATGCTCTCCGATAGAGAGTGCTCTTGACTTGTGTTTCTGCAAGTTCAAGAGTCTTACTTATGTATGATTTGATTAAACAAACACAACAATTAATATGAAAGGTGGTTGATTAAAACTCTCCGACAGAGGGCACTCTTGATCCACCTTATGGTGAGATTCAAGAGATTTTGGTTCCTTTTATGATTTAACAATTTATAACAAGACACCAACAAGCAATGATGAATCTAGCAATTAGTGGAAATGAAGCTAAGGAACAACTAGCAATTAGTAAGAATGAAACTAAGTTTAATCAGAGAGCTAAACTAATTGCTTAAGAGAAACTGAACTAAGTAAATCATGAAAATGAACACAAGACACACTTCCCCAAAATAGGGGAAGTAGAAAAGAAAGGAGACTTGCTCCCACTCAGCCCTTTTAAGTTTTTTATTAATCTTTTACAATGATGATGTGTTCTTTGCTTCTTGGAAGAACGGAGAAAGAAGGGGGTGAAAGAGAAGGGATAGCAGTCTTTTTGTTCTTCTTGCACTCCTTGTTTGTTCGTGGCCTTTGGGCTCTTCTTCACCTGTCTGCAATCTAAGAGCTCTAGACACACACTTGTTATGATATTAGTTGATCAAAAATAACTTTGAAATTTAATCTACAAACTTGCTACAAACACTTACCCAAACTTACCGAAAAGAAGGAAGAAAAGAGGCAGGAAAAATGCAAGGTAAGAGGGGTGAAAAAAGGGTGAAAAGAGGGGAAAAGACAAGTCAAAGAAGGCTGGAAACTAAGTGAGAAAGTGGGCTGCAAATGAGAGTAAAAAAGGCTGAAAGTACATCCCAAAAGATGGTTGAAGAAGATGATGGAAAGGGGCTGCAAAAAGTGGAAACAAAGAGGCAAAAGAGGTCTGTCCAAAAGGGTGAAAATGGGAAAAAGTGGACAGCGAACAAAAGGAAGGAAAGGCTGCAAATAAAAGGCCTAAAAGGCTGAAAATAAAGCACAGGGCAGCCAACCAGGGCAAAGACTAAGTGAATGAATGTTCACTTTAGCCCAAATGTGCCCTAATCCCAAGAAAATAAAGATTTTTAATTTGAAAGATGAATAAAAGTAAGGAGAGAATGGTCAAACCTGTGGATCTTTTTTAAAGCACTTGGATCTTGTGAAGCATGCAATTACCAGAAAAGTGTACTTGACTCCAAGAGAAGAAGATGCAGCTGAGCTCGAACTTCTGCTTGGTTGGATGGAAGGATCTGCAAAATAACACTCATAGACTTGCCATACAAAAGATTAGATCATGTATTGTTCACAAATTGAAATAAAGAAGAGCATGAACTATAACTGAATAAAACAATGCTCTTTTTTAAGTTCTAAAAGTAAATCAATAAACAACTTACTTGCAAACCGCAAATACCTATTCTAATGTGCTTACAGAAGCCTTCTAAAGCATAACATCATAATCTCAAATAGACAAGAAAGAAAAACATTAAAACAACATCACCTCATCCATCAAGTGCCATCATCCAAAGAATCACACCACATGAGCCTCCAAAGCCTTAATTTTATTCCAATGGTTGCATAGAAGCAACAAGCAATTACAAAAGTTTCATCAGAGTTTCTCTACACAAAAAATCCCTCCGAATAGAACTAAAGGAGCCTCTATTTGTACAATGAGAGAATGCTAAAACCCTAAAACCAATCCTCAAACCCTAACCAGCTTGGCCACCAAACAGAGATTCCAGACCTAAATCGGAGAACCGAGAGTGAGGGGAGGCCTCCACCCAGGCAAGGCGCCCCCATTCCAACCCTGAACCATCAAATCCAGCCACAGATGAAGCCACACGTGTGGAAGGCGCAACCTGGAGAGAGAGGGGCGTGAGCTGTCGAAAGAGTCATCTGAAATGTTGGTACACCCACCTTTTAGGTCTGGAAGGAGCCTCAGCTAGGTTTGGGAAGCCTACTGATGGTGTAAGCTTCAGTCTTCACCTCGATCAAATCATCGGACCAATCAGTGCTCTCCATCTCATTCTTTAGCTGGAGATGACATGTCTGCTAACTGATAATAAATTAATTGCTCTCTTAATGATGACTGAAGCTGAGTTATGATAACTCCAATCATCATAAGTGCTCCATGAGATGTCATTTAGCCTTTTATTTTACTGAATTTGGATTAATTTGGAGAGTTTTTATTTTCTCCAAAATAATCATTTTTTAATAAAAATTCATTTTTTACTCAAAACAGAGTTTTTTGAGAAAAAAAGGCATTATGTGTCAGATTGTTGATCTGAAAGTTGGTTCTGACTGGCTGGCTGATTAAGAATGATTTTTGGCTTAAGGTTAGAGCCTTCAATCACTGAATTCGGAGTTCGGATGACCGACTTACCACGAACGGGTTTTTTCCATTTAATTTATGGAAAAACTAACCCAAAAAACTTAGGAAAAGTAATTAAAAATTAAAAAAATTAAAAAATAATTTTTTCACTGTTCGAAAAAGATTTTTTTGAAATTTTTTTATATGTCCAAATGACTTAGGACATGACCATGATCTATCTAAAAAATGTCTAGTAGGTTTATAACACTCGATTGGGCTCTAATAACTCCCCAAGGCCCAGAATTCAACATCAGGCATTCCAGCTTTGGAGGAAGCGGGAGAAAACCTTGTCAATTATATTCAACTGAAGGCAAAGCATAATTGTCAAGGGCAAAAAACTCCCTGGAGTACCTTATTTGAGATTCTACGTCTCAGGAGACCGAACCACTCAAAAATACCCTACTAGCACATTTTATTACAAACCTCGTGGGGCCATGGTCAAAATTATTCAAATAAAAAACCGACTAGCCAATATTGGCTAGACATGAAGACGGATCAACTAATACACTGGAATCAGACATTGAACATGTCTGTCAACCGGCGGCTCCCCAGGTAACCCAACTACGGTACAAAAAGTTGGATAACACTGTCTATTTAATTTCCTTTTATAAGCCCTTTCAGGCTCAGGGATGAGATCAAATACTCCTTCGGAGTTCCTTCGGGTAGAATACTTTGGACGGATATTAAACAGTGGAGTCGCCAGATGGATCAAGTTTTAATTTTATTTTTTAAAGACAAGATCTATCAATTTTTTTATCTTTTTATCTTTTTTGAAAAAATAAAAGTTAAGTCGTACTCAGGAATAAAAATATTTACCTTCGGCAACGACGCCAAAAAATGTTTCCGCTTTTCACACACCTAGGGGGACGTGGAATAAATCTTCAAGCCACTCAGTGTGTCCTTAGGGGCAAGTCTCGAGTCAAGATTGTCACCTTGTTCTTGACTCCACTGTTTAGGTAAACTCCTAATGAAGCCAAGGGGGGTAGACCCTAAAAGAGTTGCTAAGGTTGATTAGGCTTTAGTGGTGATGGATTTGGATGAGTAAGTTTTTTAGTAGTTTTTAATCAATAAAGGAAAACAAGAGATTTGAAAGATAAACTGATTACAACAACATAAATAGCCCAAGGAATTATAAAATTACTCAACTCATTAATCATGCAGATAGAAATAAAAGATCAGTGCCAAGTTAAAAACGGAGTCGTAAGATTGTGCGTGTTGAAAAATGTTGAAGTAGATGTTTTGCAATTGTCTCTTGGTAAGTTTTAAGTTAATGTGGAAAATGAGTGAATTAACTTAGGGGGAAGGGAACTCCAAATATACCTGAACTCCCCGCAAGGAATATGTGGGCTGGTTGGAGTCTCTGAGACGTGTTCAACACTACACCAACAAGGGTGTAGCCTAACAGTGTCTCGAGGTCACTACCCAGTTGTTCCCGCTTCCTTTGTGGATTTTGCCACTGCAACGAATCAAATCGAGGCGTTGGATTTTCTTCTGGGGAGGTTAATTGAAAAGTGAAAACTAATTAATCTAGTCACCCACGTTGCTTTTAATGCAGCTAATTGTTCGGTCGAACTGCAACGGTGTAGAGCATACAAAACAGAGCCTAAGTAAATTGTAAGGATTTTATGACTTGTTTTGTTTGTTAAAAAAAGAAAATTTTGACCTCCCAGAGTCTCTTTCGGTTCAAGTGAATCTGAATTGGGAAAGAAAGGAGGGGTAAATTTTATTATGTTAAGTGAAATAAACTGAAATACAAGAATGAAGGACAAGTTATCTAATTAGATCTACCACACATCTCTTTCCCATTTTGGGTCAATCGAGAAGTCGTGGGGTAAGTATTAGTATTACTTTGAATATGGAATGATATAATTAGACTTGCAACATTCAACAAAGTATACTATCCAAGTAAAAAATACAAAACAATGACAAAGACGCGGATCCCCCCTAGGGGATGGGGAGTGGGCTCGAAAGATCCTACTCGAGATCTTTTTTATTTATCATGGTTACAACATTAGTAGGCGTTCTCTTTGGTCCTTATTATCTGGGATCCAAAGGCTTACAAAAAGCTAGAAACATAAACTCGGAAGTAGGGGGAACCCCTGGGAAGCTCCAGATAGCCAAAAAATGTATTTTCTTGAGCTTATTGGATAGGGAATGACGTCGATATTCATCCACACCTCATTTGATTGGGAACCTGCAACTAGATCACAAAAACTTGCACAAACCTGGTGAGATCTGGATATATATGTATGAAAGAAAAGCATGCAAAAATAATCTTTTTAAAGCATAAAACTTAGATTCTTGAGCACATACAATATGAATAAACAAAGCAAGTAATCTTACTTGCCAAATTTAAACTCACACCGATTTAACTGAATCCTTCGAAGCCAGAACACGAAGTAGCAAAAAATTGAGAAAATTTGTAGTTACCACATTTGCAGCATGACGCTGGGAATCCACACATAACAAGCACTAAACGATATAGCCTCCAAAGCTTATTTATTCAACAAATGATAGACAAATAACGGTATTACAATAGCCACCAGCTCTTCATCCAACTCTAACTAGTATGGAATGAGAGAGTTGGTCTTTATTTATAGCCAGAAAGGCCCAGAAGGGGCGCAACCTACACTGGCAGAGAGAGAGAGTTGAGGTAAAGTGTATCTGAGGTGATATAATCTTTAACTGAGTCTACACAGGATTGAAACTGAATACCTGACTGGCAGCTCTCTTAGTAAACCAACCAACCCACTCAGAAGGTGCGAAATCACCCACACATTAGAGCTGGAGAGAGGGGCGCATCCTCTACTCTGCGTGATCTCTCTGACTCCCTCACCAACTGGAAACACCTGTATTTAGCCTCAGTTTTAAAGTTATCAAGGATGAATTAAGTTATGGGGAAGGGGATTCTCGATTTACTGTGAAGTACTGAAATATGTCCGGATTCTTAGAAGAGTGGATCCGCATGGGAAAATGTGGGCTAGATGGAGTCGTGGGGGCGTGTTCAACACTACACCAACAAGGATGTAGTCTAACGGGACCCCACGATCACTTCCTAGTTGTTCCCGCTTCCCTGAAGAATTTGCCCACTGTTCCTCAGGTTCGTTACGCTGTATTTTCGTAATGTTAAGGGTTGTATTTTTATTAATGTGAGTTGATAAATTAGATGTGAGGAATTAATTAGTGCGCATTCTTGCTTTTGATTATCCCAAATCTCAGGGAGAACCTGCAATGGGCAAGAGCATACACCAGAATGGAAAATTGTTTATTCCAAATTGGCATTGTAAAATGACAAAGGTAAAATCGGTGAGACTAATTACTACGACAAGGAATATCTTTTCCCCAAACGAGTAAGCTCTTTGGGTAATTCGGTAGATCAATGCCGGGTTAGTATTACTTTCTAAAACCAAAACAAAATAATGATGCCTCAAAGAAAAAGAATAAAAATATTACACTATTCCTACGACAAGGAGTATCTTTTCCCCAATCGAGAGGAATCTCTTGGGAAATTCGGTAAATCAATGTCGGATTAGTTCTAAAATGAGGTAAATCAAATAAAGATTGATTGGGTTATAATAAAACAAAAACTAAACTTAATCTAAGACTTGCAAAAAACAAACAATCACACAATGGGAAGATACAAGCTTCCCCCAAATGGGGGAAGAGGGTTGTGGGAGCCGTAATCCCACTTGCTTTTATTTATGATTACTTAAACTACTTAAAAGAAAAATAAATTCCTTTTGACCCTTGAAGAATGGGTCAAAAATTCTTACAAACTTGCTTAGGGAAGAAAATGAATGGAGGGGGATGGTAGATGGATCGTGGGTGCTCCGGATGACCAAAAGAATAATTTTTTGGAAGTGCCTCCCTCTCTTTTTCCTTTGACCTGCTAAAAATCAGCGAGCTAATTGAGAAAATTTAGTGGGTTAATGCTTTAAAAATAAAAAAATATACTACTTAAGCACTTGTAAAAATTGGGACTTAAAGTACTAAGTAACAGCTGCTACATCTATGCTTATAACTATGATTTAGATGTGCTTTAGATCTAGTAAAATAACAAGCTAATCTTTGTGATAATTTTTTTAAAAATGAAATAGCTTGCCTCAACAGGTAACCAAGATAAAGTTTAATGTTTGAGAGAGGAAGAAGAGGAAAGCTTTGGTTAAGCTTGAATCTTTCTAAGACTTGAAGGTACTAATCTAAGACTTGCAAAAAACAAACAATCACACAATGGGAAGATACAAGCTTCCCCCAAATGGGGGAAGAGGGTTGTGGGAGCCGTAATCCCACTTGCTTTTATTTATGATTACTTAAACTGCTTAAAAGAAAAATAAATTCCTTTTGACCCTTGAAGAATGGGTCAAAAATTCTTACAAACTTGCTTAGGGAAGAAAATGAATGAAGGAGGGGGATGGTAGATGGATCGTGGGTGCTCCGGATGACCAAAAGAATAATTTTTTGGAAGTGCCTCCCTCTCTTTTTCCTTTGACCTGCTAAAAATCAGCGAGCTAATTGAGAAAATTTAGTGGGTTAATGCTTTAAAAATAAAAAAATATACTACTTAAGCACTTGTAAAAATTGGGACTTAAAGTACTAAGTAACAGCTGCTACATCTATGCTTATAACTATGATTTAGATGTGCTTTAGATCTAGTAAAATAACAAGCTAATCTTTGTGATAAATTTTTTTTAAATGAAATAGCTTGCCTCAACAGGTAACCAAGATAAAGTTTAATGTTTGAGAGAGGAAGAAGAGGAAAGCTTTGGTTAAGCTTGAATCTTTCTAAGACTTGAAGGTACTAATGGGCACAAGAATTTGTAGATTCTCCAAGATTTGAAGAAGAGGGTGGTGCAACTTAGCTCTTCCCCTTATTCCAAAGTTGCAACCTGAAAAAACTTATTCACACTTGCACAAAAAGGATCAAATCTACTACATTCAACCAATGGAAACCAAAAGAGCATGAATACAACTTAATAAACAATGCTACTCTTGAATCTCAAGAAACAAAATTATAAGTAAATAACTGGAAGCATCAAATATTTACCCTATGTGTTTTAGAGAACCCTCTAAGCTATATTGATTACCAATTCGATATCAAACATAAACAAATTAAAACAAGATTACCTTAATAAGCATACACCATTCACCATTTGACACGAACACCAATGGACCTCCAAAGTCTCAATATTATTCAGATGATAAAAACAATAATACAAATGAACAGAGGTTTCTTGCTTCCATTCAAAATGAGGAAGAAGGCCTTGCTTAAATATCCAAGAGAGACCTAGAGGGGTGCTACCTACACTGGCAGAAGGAGTCCAGTGAGATTTGAGTTGATCTGTGTTAATCGGGAGTGGAATTGGAGAGGAAAATGACACCTCTCCTACCAAAATCTACCAGCCCATTCGATGGCCGCCACTTCACACACCTACCACTTGCTTGCATGATGAGGTTGGCGTCTCCTCTTCCTCAAGTGTGAGTCTTCTACCATCCCATTTGCTTATCTCCATAGCATATTAATATATTACCAACTTAATTTAAAACATACGAAAGGTTTTAATAACCCGTGACATGGAGAGGGGTCCACCCTTATTACATTCGCTAGCTTGACTTTGGGTTGGCGTGAAAGTTCAAATGGTTGACGTCATCCTTTAAACCAACCATTCGCTACCTTCAATTTTAACCAAAGTTTGAGTTGCCATCATGTTTGAAGAAGGGTTGCATGACATAAGGACCCACATGCCATCTCATTTCCTCATTAAAAAAATGATTTTTGACTTTTAAAAAATTTGACTTTGGTGCCAAATTGTTGCACCCTTAGCATTAAAATGCTAATTTGATGCTTCATTAGCTGAATAATGCTCCATGGGACAAAATAGTCTCTCGAAGCATGAGAAAAGTGGGTCATGGGGTAAAGGATATGTTTTGAGCTTGAAATCGAGCCCATACACGCCAAAAACGGTCTCCGGATCATACATTTATTAGATTTTGAATTTTTCTATTTAAACCATTAAAAAATGCAGAAAAAATTATTTTCTCGAAAATAAAAAAATAAGGGGGACCTAGTACATGTTCATAATGACTCAAAACCATGTCTAACACGCTTATATCCATCGACACATGAACTTTAATAGCCTGTCGGGTTTAACCACCAAGATGAAAATTCTAGCTTTGGAGGAGTGGCGAAAAACTCGAAAATTATACATCGCTTATTCAACATTGCATAATTGACAAGGGAAAAAACACCTTGGAATAATCGGATTGATAGCCAAGTCCTAGGAAGCCAATTCCTTTACAAAAATTTTGTCGTGTTGGAACATTTATTACAACGTCCCCAAGGGGTATGAACATGCATTTTATTAAAAAAAGAGGGACCACAGCTGGTCCTGATGTAACCACGGAACTTCTGAGCACTAACAATGAACAATTGACTTGTTCAATACTCTGGCGGCTCACTGGAAACCCCCTAAGTGCAACTTAGGTGATAACACCTGTTTAACTAAGACACAACAAAACCTCCTCTCCATGCATGCACCTAGTTTACTGAACGATCTCATCCCCATTTCATGGTTTTCATCCTACATAAATGCACCCTCCATCATCGTTTCTAATGTGACTCTCTTCTTCATTTCTTCATTAGTGATGCATGCGTCCTCATCTACGGGATTTTCTTTACACTATTTCTTTTCATTTGTTAATATAGGTTTTGGAGGCTTATTGTCAAAGGCACTATAGGACAGCATAGTTTGTTCTTGATTGGGTGCTTCAAATTTATTTGGTAAAGTAATATTTCTCAAGGCTTTACTTTCTTCTTTGTGGAGGGTTCTTTACAAGGTCACTTGTTCGTGTAGATTTCCTGAAGCTAAAACTGCCCAGATCTCCTCTATTTCATCATTAACCTGTGATTTGCCTTTCCATTGTTCTAGATCTGTTTCTTACCTCAACACCTCCTCACCACCAAATGACCATCATCCTCATTGCTTGCTTGAAGACTTGACATTAAATCTATACTTGTTACACAAAGAAAATGGTAATGCAAATAAGTAGTCTCATTTGGACTAGCTTCTTTTACAAACCCCACATGCATGATTATCCAAGTCATGTGGCACTCCTGATCAATGTGCATGCCTTGATCAACGGACAATGTGACCAGCTTGATAGAATTGTTATCACCAACCTTGTAGTTGCCTATGTGAGGTGGATCCAGGATGGATGGTAAAGGGACAAACAACTAAGGAAGTGGAACCAAGACTGCCTAGACCTCCAAATGGATGGTTGTCACACCAATCAAGGAAGCCTTCACTTTATGTGTCTTAGCCCAAGACAAGAAAAGGGGGAGACCCAGATCTACTCCCTATAGGAGAGATCAAACGTAGACACCAGATCAGATCAAATAGACTTTGAGGTACGTAAGGTGTAAGGTAATTGGAGACCTTAGATCTATGGAAGGTGTCACTTAAAGGTGCCAAGGCTTTAGACAAGGGTTCTGGACAAATGAGGGTTGATCCAAAGTGGAACACAGGTGACCTAAGGGGGTAAATATTAGATCTATGGTTGAGGTACTAGCTCATAATGAGGATATCCGTTGCCTTGGGAAACGTGACCAATGCAGGCAGGGCAAGGACATTGTTGGGGCTATCTAGTACTAATGGATAGACTCGATGATAGATATGAAAATATCAGAGATCCCAAGTCATCAAGGAAAGATCAGATTGCAAGGAAAAGAGGCCAAAGAGGGGCTAGCACTGGGGTTGGATATCAGTGCTTGTTGGACATAGGGTAATGGAGTCAGTGTCTGCCCAATGTTAGAGTGAACCCACTTGGGAAATGCCCTGATCTATGGATCTAGGAAATTATTTGGCCGGAAAATTCAATCTACAGGGGAAACCAGCAGTAAGGTGGCTAGCGCTAGGGTTTGGAGAGGCAAATCCTCAGATCTAGGACAATCTGGAGACCATCACCTCAGCGTTGGAGGGGAAATGGGATGGGGATGACCTGATCTACAAACCCAAGTTGGAAAAATGCCGGAAAAATCAGATTTGGGAAAAAGTCAGAAAAATGATGAGAAGTGCTAGGATCCCAGAAGACAGTTTCTCAGATCTAGGGCCACCTATCAGCCTCTAGCTCAGCATTGGAGGTGATTTGGAGTGAGGAGGACCCAATCTACAAAACCAAGTTGTTATTTTTCCAGAAAAATTAGATCTTGGAAAAAGTCAAAAAATCAGTGAGGGGCGCTAGGATTTGAGAAGGCAGTTTCTCAGATCTAGGGAAAGCCAGGAAGAATTAGCTCAGCGTTAGGGGTGAATTGAGTGAGAGGGAGGCCCGATCTACAAAACCCAGCAAAGCTTTGTCGAGAGATCGAACGGTTTATTTTTTGGTATTTTTGGTTTTTTATTATTTATGGATTTTGTTCAGAAAAATGATGAAAAGCATGTGTCAATGGGTTGAGATCCAGAAGAAAGGAACTAACCTGTAGATCTTACCTGGAAATCCTTGTAGATGCCTTGAAGGTGATGATCCTCGCTATCTCGATCAATTTGAGAAGACCTGTGTGATTTCTAAGCCCAACGTTTTGCTCCAAGTGACCAATGCGCCCTCTCTCCTGCACAAGCAAACGTAAAAAATATCATATTTGCCGTATCATGAAAGAAAAGCAAGATCTATAGAAAAGTAACAAGATGTAATCATAGATCACAATAAAACTAATGAAAACCCCTTGTCACAGACGAAACCAATCCAAGCGAGTTGAGGTCCCCCTGCAAAAATGCCCAAGATGAAGTCACCCTCCTGTAGACAAAATAGTGATCCCCCAAAAAATATAGATCTCACACAAATTTCCCGAATCCTACGAAGCAAAAGACTTTCCAATCACCATCTAAGAACACTAGATGCAAAGGAGATCCAAAAAATATCCACAAGAAAGTTTTTCTATTAATCAGATCCAAGAGCCAAAGACCCCTTACAAATGAGAAGCTCTCTCCTTTAAAAAAAATGAGAGAACCAAAATCCTAACCACTTTCAAAACGAGTGGCTAATATTAAAAGATATAAATGTTCTAGTCAATGTTTGAGATGAGCTCAACATACAATACATGGATCAATATAACCATAAAGTAACAAACTAGACTAAATCACCCATAAAGAGGGTACCCCACTCAACATAAAATAAAGGAAGCACATGGTGGGTCCATGGAGTGTTAACTAACTCCCTCTGGGTGCCCCATGGCATAATAAAATAATATAATATCTTAATTTTTTAACTTTGTTCCTCCTTGAGGAAATCGTGAACCTCCCAAAAGCTCCAGAAAATAATATAAAAATGCCCAAAAAATAGGTGTGGGCCTGATCAGGTGCTGCAATTGCTGGAGAAGATGCGAAGGACATCACACTCATCATCATGACTCATCCCATGTCATTTCCTTGCCTCGGTAACCCAAATCGATTTCTTCAATAGCCATTTAATCATTTATTAATCTACCTTGGGAAATGTGAACCTGCCAAAATAGCCTCCTAGGGTCCTTGCGTTGTCCAATTGAGCCCACCAGGAGCTCTGGGATGGGTGTACTATGGTACAATCAAGTGGCTGCACCCCTTATGCCCCATACAATGCCCTAGGAGATCCCATAAAAACATCTCCCTGCTTAGACACATCATCCTGTGAAGCAAAACTACATCAGAAGGGTAAAATGAGCCTGATCATCTCTGCAAGTGCCCAGAACTGAAAATAAGCTATCTCACTAGACCAAGAGATTCCAAATCCATCTAGGGTTCATACTCATACCCTTTCTAGGTCTCTGTCTGATCATCAACAATATCCAATAGACAATATAATCACCTGTAAATGACCAGATACCAATAATATAACTCAGACTATCATCCATCCGTTGCAAGTGTTACAAGGCTAAGACATGCTCTACAAATCATTTAAGTAACAATCATAACAAGTAGTTGTCAACTCACTGGCGGCACATCAACCAAATACATATATAGGGTTTCATTTATTATTACTCAGACCAGACTTTCGAGACTATACTCACTTCATAGTTGTAGTCAATTTGCTAGTGAAGGGTGAAGGCTGAAATTGACAAGGCTAGGGTAAAGGATGACTACCAACTTAACACCATGACACTTTGGATATGGAAAGGGAATACTCACTATAACTACATGCTGGACAAACAACAACACATGGAATGGCAGTGCCTCAAAAATGGTTGAGTTGTTCAGAGAGTGCTTATTCAACTTAGGCATCATGTCCACATCAAGTTTGATCCAGGTTCATTAGGACCATCAATTTTATTTCCATGGCCTTTTTGTCCTATACTACCTTTTGGGGACTTCACCAGTGCTTAAAAGCACAACTAACTGCAGCTTTCATCCAGGACATATTCAAATTTATAAGGTCAACAATATTTGGATATAGCATATATTTAACCATTGCTTTTGGGACCTTTTCTTATACCCTTCACGGAGTATTTTAGCATTTCATTACCCTTGCCCTTTGCTCATATATGTTAAGAAACACATTTTAGATTTTACATTTTCCATGGGCGCATATATAAACATTTCCAATACAAGTAGTACATGAGCTTTCGGTTTTAGCCAACAACATCTCAAGTGACTAGGGGGAATTCTGCACAGTGCTAAATATCGGGACAACCGACCAGAATGATTTAGGCATACAATCCAACTCACCAAAGGAAAGTTCTGTCACCAACTCAGAGCCGAGACACCATATAAACAGGGAGGTTTGTCCAACAAAGATTCAAGCGGGGAAAAGTCCTCCATGCCACAAGTCAAGTAGTAAGTCGGGTTAAAACAAAACTGGAAGGAAATGGATGGGTGGAGGCAATGAACAATGAAGCCAACACTAGAAAGCCAGAGTATGGTGGGAATGACTACCTCTATTCTCCCTAGGGAGGGTAAAACCAATGAGTATAGATCAGGAACTTCCAAGTCTAAGTAGGGACATCAATACATACTGTAAATTTTTTTGAGTTTTACTGTTTGTTGGTTTATGTTAACATTTCATGATTTTCAGTTACAGCCGGTTTTGCATTGGCTGTAAGTTACTTAAGAAATTTTTCTGAACAATTAAACACAGTAAAAATCCACTAACAGGATGAAAAACACATTTAACAATCACACCATAAAAAATATAGACTCAGAGATTTTTGGCCAATGGCCCTGGAAAAACCCCCACGGGGAAAACCAGTCAGAGAGAGAGAGATATTATTATTTCTTCAAGATAAAAATCAGACATTCATTTAGTCAAAAATCCAACATATCTCATCCCAGAAAAATGACCAGCAAGCTGCCTTGATTTCTGTGTAAGAGCTGCCTCAGTTTCCGTGCAATTTCAGTCCCGAAAAACAGCCTGGAAATCACTGCTCTTCCTTCCTTGATTTCTGTGCATGAACATCAAACTGCTGTTCTCGATTTTTGTGCCAGAACAGACCCAAAAATCAGTCAAAGACTGTACTGTACGGACTGCATTAAATGCAGCCCTACGACCTCGAAATCTGTGCCCAAATTTAAAGTTGCTGCCTTGGGAAACATGCTGTACCTTTCCTCGAAACATGTGCTAGAGATTTACCTTGAAAACAGTGCCAAATCCGTACTATACGATTTGCAATAAATGTGGCTGTACCTCTTCTTGAAATTCGTGCCAGCAATAAATGCAGGCCATACCTTTCTCCTTGGGATCTGTGCAACCTATTAAATGCTACTGTACTTCCTCCTTGAAATCTGTGCTAGCATTTATGGCTCCTCGATAATCGTGCCCACCAAAATCTTCTCTAGCAGGCTGCCTCGAAAATCGTGCCCACTCTCAGTCTCTTCAGCAATCTCTGCTCTCCTTCTCTCTTCTTCTCTCAAGAATGATTTTTTTTTTTTTTGCCTCCCTCAACCCTTTTTGTCTAAACCCTAAGTAGGCATCTAATCCAACGGTGGAGAAAGATCCAATCCAATGGCTAAGATTCAATGAGAGTAAAAATCACATTTATTTAAATCACTTAAATAAATTTATTCACCCACTTAAATTTATCAAAAAGTGACTTTAACTTTATAAAGTCTCATTAAGTAGCTTTTAATGTGAGGGTCACCTTTTTCCCTCTTCTAAGTGACTTAGGCAAAAAGTCACTTAGGGAACATATTCCTAGGTACAAAAAACTAACACTCCCTCTTACCGAGGAAGGTGTTCTGCACCACTCCCAAATTATCTCTGAAGAAGACAAACTTCCCCCTCCCCAAAGACTTCGTTAGAATGTCTGCTACCTGCTCATCAGTGGATATATACTGAAGCTCAACTGCCCCTCTCTAAACATAGTCACGGATGAAATGGTACCTGATCTCAATGTGCTTCGACCTGTCATGAAACACTGGATTCTCAGAGAGCTGAATGCAACTCTGATTGTCACAATAGATCACCGTAGGCCTAAGCTGCTGACCAAATAAATCTACCAATAACTTGCGAAGCCACAGTGCTTCACAAGTAGCCTGACTGGTTGCCATATACTCAGCCTCAGCAGAACTCAGTGCAGCGGACTTCTGTTTCCAACTGAACCACGACACTGCTACCGAGCCCAAACTGAAACAACAACCGAAAGTTCTCTTCCGATCCCTCACACAACCTGCCCAGTCTGAATCTGTGAACCCAACCAAGCTGACTCCACCCGAACCCCTGTAGTCCAGACCATAATCCACCGTACCTGCAAGATATCTCAGTACGTGCTTTGCGGCAGTCCAGTGCACACTCCTAGGCTCAACCATGAACTGACTAAGAGTGTTGACCGCAAAACACAAGTCTGGCCTGGTATTGACCAGATACATCAATGACCCAATGAGATGACGATATAAAGTGGGATCCACCAACTTACCCTCGGAAGCATGAAGTTGCTTCCAGTTGGTGATCATAGGCGTACACATCGGCATGCAGTCCTCCATCCGAAATCTCTTCAGAATATCAACTGCATACTTCCCCTGTCCAAGAAAAATATGTCCAGGCTCCTGCCAAACCTCCATCCCTAGATAGTAATGCATCAGTCCAATGTCTGTCATCTCGTACTCCGATGCTAGATCTCTCTTGCAATGTGCAATGAGACGCTCA
This sequence comes from Pseudotsuga menziesii, assembly GCA_001517045.1. NCBI lineage: Eukaryota > Viridiplantae > Streptophyta > Pinopsida > Pinales > Pinaceae > Pseudotsuga > Pseudotsuga menziesii. The sequence goes on along the minus strand of LPNX010949534.1, from coordinate 55,863 downwards.
GCACCTGTGATAAATAGATCATCAACATATAGCTGAA